>JAIEZT010000007.1:5886053-6122200 GCA_019594935.1 Periophthalmus modestus | reverse complement strand
TGGCAAGTTGAACTTTTCTTATTTGAGATTATTGAGTTCTAATAAGGTTTTACGCCACGATGAGATCTTTCTTTTGCCTCCATGCATGTTAGCTACTGGTAGTTCCATGTGGCTGATGTTTTCTGAGGCTGACCTTTGATCACGTTGTTATAACTGGAGCAGTCTAGACCAATTTTAAAGATAACATGGAAATGATAAGAAGTGTTTGTACTTCATCATGAGCTTGACCTTTACTTTATGCACAGATCTGGGTATATGATTTAATCTTATTGGTTTTGAAGTACACTCTGCCACACCCTGTCAACACATTCTTGAAACATCTCTCTGTGGATGGGAAGGCATCTGACACACAGGGAGGGCATCTGACAGAGGCTTACTTCAGCCAGGTTTAGAATAATTCATTGCAAATCAGTTGCAATATATTCTCAAATGGATTGATCCTAAACTGTTAGACAACATTTGGATTGGCACTTCAGTTCATGGAAAGCCTCTTGAGATGTAGTGTCTTGTTTTCAAAGGGAACGAAGAACATACCACATATAAACAAACAGATGTAGTCTACATACAGAAACTATAAACAATAGTTGTTTACAGTTTCAGTGTAGTTGGCTTCTTCCTTCTGATAGATATAAGGCAGTGTCCACCCGTAATCTGACCTGAAGAAGCGATTTGGTCAAGCAGCGAAACATCTCCTACAACTTTTTGTCCAGTTGAGGGGTTTAACTTTGGCTTGACTGGACGACTGAGGGATTACAGACATAATTTTAAATTACTTTAAAATGCCCAAAACTCCCTCTCGTGTCCAAAACAAAGTAACAACAGAAGGGTGGACCTGATGAGCCAAACAGAACAAAATGATGCGGCACCAGGTCAGCCTCCCTGCAGGGCCGTAGAAGCCGGTGCCGACATCACTAACCTAAAACTGAAAACGTCCCCAAACTAACCTTATCAAAAAAAAAAAAGTGAAAACAGGACAGCCAGTCCCACCAGGTCAGACACAGAAAGGCTAACTGCAGCTAAAAGGTATGGCCTGTACTGAGCAGTAGTCGTGGAGCGCGCACAACGACAAGCGTGTTCCTCAGGTGTGGAAGGCGAGATGGTGCACAGTGAGCACGAGCAAGAATGCAGAGAGCATGGATAGGCGACCAGCCGCACCCCCAAACAAGCATTAATATAAATGCACGCAAGACAGTGGGGCAAAGGGGCATCAGCACGTTACAGCAGCCATCAATACTGCTTAGGAAGGAGACGGGTTCTGTGTCTGAGAGATGAACATGCTATGGTCCGAAATGTGTGCAACGGCTGCAAACTTTTTTGTCAGGCCGTATACGAAAGACGGGACACAGGATGGAGTCACTCAGCTTTGTTCCCTCTGCAGTCTCCAACATGCTGCCCAGAGGTAGAGCTTAGTTACATACAGGCCATGTTATTACCATGTTATTACACAGGATTTACAAATTCCATTGACTCACAATTGTATAAATTATGTCTGAACAATGAAATTATTTCATTGTTCAGATTAAAATAAAAATAAAAAGTTGATTTAACTTCTTTGCTTAAGACTAGACACTACAGCCTGTTTCTTATTTTTCATCTGTACAATAGACTTCTTGAGCTTTCAACCATGTTATAGTTTTGTTCCCTTATCAAAAACACGCACAAGAGGTATAAAAAAAATAACATACATAAGTATTTGAACACCCTGTGATTTTGCAAATTCTCCCATTTAGAAATCATGGAGGGGTCTGAAATTTTCATCTTAGGTGCATATCCACTGTGAGAGATATTATCTAAAAGAAAAAAAAAAAAAATCTGGAAATCACATTGTATGATTTTTTAAAAATAATTTATTTGTATGTTACTGCTGCAAATAAGTATTTTGATTTATTAGTGCTTCTTGATGACTTAAGATTGCTAGGAAGATAAATCTAAAATGTATAAATGATTTTGTTAAAAAAAAAAAATTTCAAACTCCAATCATGTGATTATCGTGGCATTTAATTGGCTTTTCAAAAATTCAGATTTGTTTTTTTTTCTACCTCTGGCCTTCTTCAGTTAGGCAGAATATAATATTATAATATAAATCTATGAGGACCTCATTGCTGTACTGGCTGTGCAGCACTACCACACTTCTAACAACTAACAAATTCCATCAGTCTATTAAGATTCACTGGAGCAATTTTAAAGAAGTGTTTGACTGTTTGACTGTATTAACTGCTAACACAACATATTTAGGTCACCAGGTTACCTTTTATTGTTTTTAAAGTGCTATAAAACCACTTTGTGCATGTTTTTGATAAGGGATAAATATTATGACACGGAAGAAAGCTCAAAGGTCTTTGTGTTGTTTCGATAAGGAAAGATTTATCAGTTCAGCTCCTCAACTCTGTGTGCAGGCTTTGCCATGAAAATACACTTTTGATCATACGTCTTGGTAGGAGTGCTTGTATTTTATGTTTTCACAAAATAATCCAGCCACTAAATGTAGGTCTAAATAATCCAGTTGTCTGGTATTTCATAAGAAATTTGTGAGTGTTGGTGGTCAGAGGGGCTAATGGAGTAGATTGGCAGCCTCTTTTCCATCAGTCTGTCCAAAGGCAGTTGTGGCAACAATGACTTGCCACCCCAGGCGTGGAGTGAAAGACAAAACTGTCTAAAGCAATTTAGAGAGTCGGGAAAAGTATTCTACAAAACAGTGGATTATTATGTCCTGAGAAAGAATGTGCTGTCAGTTTGAATATGTCAAAGACAGTGAAACACCACTGTATTTAAAAAGCTTTGTGAAAACTGAGCCTTTTTTCCATTTTTTTTTTTTAGAAACAAGAATTGTGCTTTTAGGAAAAAACAGGATCAGGAAAAAGCAACTTGGGAAATACAATTTTGGGAGAAAACAAGTTTGAGGTCAACTCTACTTCAAACTCTGAGACAAAAACCAATGAGAATTTCACCAAGAATGTCTATGGAAGAAACGTCAACCTGATAGATACACCAGGTTTAGTCAGCACAGACCCAGAGAGCTGCGCCCTGAGCCCTGACATCCTGAAGTGTATAGAGAAGTGTGCCCCTGGACCTCACGCTTTTCTGCTGGTGCTCAAAGTGGAGAAGTTCACCAAACAGGAGCAGGCTGTGGTGGATTTGATACTCCAGTACTTCTCTGAAGAGGCTCTCAAATACACCACAGTGGTCTTCACTCATGGTGACCAGCTAGACGAGGGGGTCACTATAAAGAAATGGGTCAAAGATAATGCAGCCCTGAGCAAGATGATTCAAAAATGTGGAGGTCGCTGTCATGTGGTGGATAATAAATACTGGAACAACAGTCAGGACCCGTACAGGAACAACGAGTACCAGGTCAGAGAGCTGCTCGAGACCATTGACCAAACTGTGAAGAAGAACGAAGGAACATACTACACCAATGACCTGCTGAAAAAGGTTGCAGCTGACAAATTTCTTTGTTTTATTTACAGGTGTTTCCACAGGCATCCTGTTAAGAGCTTTACTGGGCAGATCTGCTATGGTGATGGCAATTATTGATCCTCATGTAAGGCAGAACAGGCAGAATCCCCAATTGAAGCAGCAGAGGCGGTGTTGGAAGAAGCTACAGATCTTCTTTCAAGGATCAAATTGTTATATATGAACAAATATCATGTTTGATTGAAAAACATAATCAAATCTTGCCCACTCCATGAAGCACTGAGTAGTGAAGAAGCGCTCTGCAAAAGTGATGATTAAAGTTTGCAGTGTCATTTTAGAGCAGACGATAATGATAATAAAAGTATTGATAGCATAACCTTTTGAGGATGTGTGTTGTAAGCACCTTGTACCTGATTGTTATCATATGCAGATATGATTTGACCTGAAAATAAATGTTGTACTATGACCAGTTATGTCAGTGTTTTTATTTCCATGCATCTGTTACAGAAAGTCTGAAAAGGCCTTTAGACAAATCAGAGAATGTGACAACGTTCGAGTCAACTGCAGTCATTCTATATTTCACTGGATAAAATGAGGTAACTGTTATTCTCTATAAACCTAAACCTTCATGTCTCAGACTCCACACAGACAGACCCAGGACAGTCAAGCATTTGAACCCGTAACCTCACAGCCACGGGTTTAAAAGAAAGATCAGTAGGTTAGCTAATACAAGACAAATTATTAAAATCATTTTTGCTGTCATAAAATATTTTCTACACAGGCTAACTGGCAAATGCCCTGTAATAATACTCATTTAAATATAAGTTTTGCAATGTACTTAATTCAACCCAGTAAATATCTGAATGAATTCTCTGTGTTGATCATTGAAAATGTCTCATTTTATACAAGAATAAACTAGGTTGTCTATGTATTTTTTTCAAATTACTTCCATAACAGTAGTTTATTACTCATTCTGTTTTTAATACATGAGAATCTAGCTGTATTACATTGCATGGAAGTAGTTCCTACAAAGTCCAGTACATTTGAGCATTTATATTTTATGACTACACTGCCATCTGCTGGTCATAGCTTTTAATTTGTAATTTGTAGTTTCCGATGGACACTGAGCCACAATGTTTTTGTAAATGAACTCTTCATATGTAATATGAAGTGTGTTTAAAACAGATAAGTGTCATTTGAAAAAGTCATCGGAGGCTTGTAGTTTACTTTTGTATAGTCATATTTTCAAAAGCCAAATGTATTTTACTACTATCATACTGTAACTCCAGCCCTTCTTGATAAAATCCACTCTACATTATTATCATTGCTAATGTTTGTAAAAGATGAAAACAAAAAGAACACATTTTGGCATTTTTTCAAAATGGGCATATGTGTTTTTTTCTGTTGAATTCCTCATATATTTTTACAAACATAAATAAAAAACACTTGGTCAAATAAAATTTTAAATGTTATATAATTCTTTATTTCGAAGTCTTTGTCTTGAACATACACGCCCATAGTACAGGAACATTACAGAGGTCTGTTAAACACGACACAGTTTAGAGGAGGGACACTGCACCTTTAGCTTAAGCCCGTGTTGGTTCATGTGCTCAGCCTTCTCCTCCTCCTCATACACAAACCATAGTCTTTATATGGGCACAGTGACAGTCCACGATACACCATGTTAAGGGAACATTCAGCCATTTTGTCAGTCACCCTCTGCTCCATCTGTCACCACCACAAAACATTAGTCCATGCATACATAGGTTTAGTGTACTGTTTGTATATATGGTAAAAAATATATAGCCTTTAGAATAAATACTTCATATAATCGTTTTAGAGCAAGACAATACTCATTATAATTTCACAATACGATATGTACAAGTATTTGGCTGCATTTACAACAGTTAGGAGAATATCTTTAACCCGAATGTGAACCAGACTGGATTTCAGGTCTTTGGTCGTGATCCAAAATCATAAAGGTATAATATGGAACTTTTCTGATGTCCGCCAGTTTTTTGTCTCCATGGAGATGTTATTGCGTTACCTAAAATGTCCCTTAATATATCATTAAACATCTTATTTACATGTATTCAATTGTGTGAGCGGGGTTGCCTCTTCACAGATCTGACCTGTAACTTGGCCTGGTTGCGTCACTTTCTTGTCTCCATGGAAATAGAAGTTTAGAAGTTACGCAGTATGACAGAGAAGTTTAATACTGTGGAATATTCAAAGTCCATGGAGACAAACAAGTGGGGAACCCCTTACCAGAAAAGTGACATAGTGCCCCTTTAAACCTGTGGGTCACACTGGATTAAACATGTTTTTTATAAGACCTTATTTTACAGGCACGGAAGACCAACAAACCCCCAGCGCACACTCAAACATCGTACAGCTGTCAGAAAGCTACGCTAACTGCTAACTGTTGCCCTTCATGTACAGACAGCCACAGGATGGTCAAAACTTGTGCATCTGTTTTGAGACTTTCCAGCTGTAGTTAATGGCCACGTTTACTTCATTTAGTAGAATTCTTGTGGTGAACATTTGCGTTCGGTCCATATAAATGTGTTTAATATTAGCACCATATTAATAAAAGAGCACAGAGGAGAGAGGCTGCTGCAGAACGTCTAAAAATAAAACCAGGTTCAGCTGTGTCACAAACTCTTAAGGGGAGAATATCGTCTGTTTGAACCATAGACTGTTTATATAAATGGACATAGCTAACCTGCTAGCCGCTACGTTACAAACAGGAAGTGATCATGGGCACACTTCCAGCTCCATCGACTCTCGCTCCAATTCACTTTACATTGAAAAACTGTGTCCCCTCTGTAACTGCTGCTGTCAGATTCGTCATTTTAGCCTTAAAATGTTCGTATTAACCCTCTACATGATCCTGAGGTTTTATTATTTTACTATTGTGTCTGTAAATCGAGGAAAGAAGGTGCCTGATTTGTCTGTTATTAAATCACTTCTTCCATTTTCATTACTCGAGGAACTGGCTGCATTGCTTTACATGGAAGTAATTCGTCCAAAGTCCAGAGCATTTGAGCTTTTTTATTGTATGACTACACTGCCCTCTGCTGGTCATAGCTTTTAGTTCCTAATGGAGACTGAGCCACAAAGTTTAATAACAGACAAATCAGGCGCCTTCTTTCCCCGAGGTCGCTCCCGCTATGATGATACGATACTCACAGTCAGAATTTCTAATCTGGAACTCGACTCCAAAATGGCGGCTCTACCTGCTCTAACCTCGATGAGCTTCATTTGGAGCCAACGTCACACTCACTCTGTCACTTCTTTACACAGTCTATGGTTTGAACATCGTTTCTTTTATCATTTTGTATGATTTAAAGCTCTATTATGTCACTTTTCTGGTCACCTGCTCGTGTCCATAGAGATGTTACTGCTTTGTCTGGAGTGTCCCATCGTTTACGCGTGGCATTCTCCTTTATCTGGGGACGAGCAGGTCATGATCCCAGGCCAAGTTACAGGTCAGATCTGTGGAGAGGCGAGCCCACTGTCAGTATGAACTGTATTTTTTTTTTGTAATTAAGTAGTGCATGATAGATAAGTTAAATGCCATACTGTGGAACATTCCAGCCAAAGCAATAACATCTAAATGGAGACAAGCAGGTGATGAATCATTCACCAGAAAAGTTCCATAGTGCATCTTTAATGACATTAAATTTGACCCACATGGAGCACCGTACATTATGTAGGACTGCAGTGCTTTTAGTGACCGACGTCTAATTGTCAGTGAATCAGTTTTTGGTTTTCATACGATCAAAAATATTATGAAGGAGTAAAACAGTTCACTTTGTCTCCAATCAAATAACAGTTTTATGTTTGACCAAAGCATATTTCATAAAATGTCAGAGGCATGTAGGTTTTTAGAAGATCTAAATCCTTCTGGTCTCCATGGAGATGTCATTTTTGTCTAGAATGTTCCACCAGGTCAAACTTCTGTCAGATCTGAGAAGCTAAGCAGGGCCGGGCCTGGTCAGTCTTTGGATGGGAGACCGCTGGAAATACCAGGTGCCACAGGGGGCGCTAGATATAAAACTATTGTTGTGTCCTTAGGCAACACACTTCACCCACATTGCCTCGTATGAAAGTGGTGTGTGTGTGAGGGCTGGTGGCGGTCAGTGGGGCTGATGGAGCAGACTGACAGCCTCGCTTCTGTCAGTCTGTCCCAGGGCAGCTGTGGCTCACCACTACCAGACTAATGCATTATTATTATAAAATGTCACAAAACTTAAAGCTGTCTCCATGGAGACGAACAGGCGACTTCACTAAATCAAGTATGTTTTGTCAATGGAAATGCCTATAACTAAATAAAGAAAAGATGGACAGGTTTAATGCCATATTGTGCAACTTTTCAGGCAAAATAATCAAATTTCCATACACCAAGCAGGTGACAGACCCTCTACCAGAAAAATGACAGTGTACCTTTAATAAAACATAAAAATAGACTAAGTAGATCTTTATATTCAGCATATTTCCCAACGCTGGGACACAAAACTTTATACTGTCTTTGATAAAACATAAAAATGATATTCAGACTGGACCATTTGAACATATGTGGCAGTTAATATCTAGTTGCCCTTATTACTTATTCTGATTTTGTGTGAAACTTGCCTCTCAAAACCCCATCAGTTCTTCCCATAGACAGTACAATATATATACAGTCTTTATACGGTCTATGGTTCTTCCTCGGTTGTGACACTTCCGGTTGCAGTGTAAACATGTAGCTGTACTTTGAAGGATTTGTAGTAAACAGGAAATCAGACCCAAGTCCCAAAACCCCATTATCTCTGTGTATTTGCTGTAGGCATGTTAGGCATCAGATTAAGGCTTAAAAAAAGTGAAAACACAACTCAACCTGCCGAGATCCCAACTGACAAGGTAGTATTCGATTCATATTGCTTATTCTTAGACGGTTACATCATTGCTTTCAGTTCACCACCCTGACAGGTTCATAGAAGACGACATCAAGACAAAAGTAGAACAAACTGGGCTCACGCTGTAGAATCTGATGATGTCATAGTTTCAGATGGAGGGCGGAGCTTATGTAACTCTACGGGAGACTCACTGTTTTTGAAAGAAATTTTATGTTCCACAAATGTTGAACCTTAGAATTACAGTCGTGCACTTGGCATATTAATATTTATGTCGTAATTTGCAAATTTGAAATCACAATTGTCATCTAAAACAACTTAATAAATGAAACAAATCCTCTGACAAAATGGCGTCTTGAAAATAGTCGATTAAAGATTATTCAAACATGAATCTCTCCAAATACAACTTCAGAAGCTCAATGCGAAGAAATGACCAGAACATGGTTAAAACTTGTGAAAAGTCCATTTTGCAGAATTGGCCTGATCGTCCAACATAATGATACTCACGTCTTTGGGGCTGAATAATGGTTTCACTTTCTGAAGCTGAAAAAAAATCCTTAACTTTTCTTTATGTAAACTGACAGAGAAGACACTGAACTTTGTGCCTGTTTTCGTTTCATGTGGATCGGCTCAGTAATTAGAGATATTAACCACAAAACAGGTCAAAACATCACAGATAAACATCAAACTCCAACATTTCCACAACAGCTTCAGAAAGTGGAGCCATCATTCAACACCAAAGACGTGTTGTCAGTTGAAAAGATGTATGTGACAAGTTTGTGGAGCCAATCTCTGAGAAATATTGATAAGGTTTAACATAAGTTTGGCTCTTTCTTTCAAAAACCCACCTCTCCCACAGAGTTACACAGGTCCCTGCCCTCCATCTGAAATGAGGACGTCACCAAATGCTAAAATGTGACCGCAACCCACTGAAATGTGTATAGACATCTGATAGAGAAAGAATGCATCGTTTAGACAAAATATCTCGTGAACGTCTCTGTGTTAGTCTCATGCTGGAGAAGTTCATCTTGCTACATTATATTGGAATGTTTAACAGGCAGCCTGACATTCATTGTGCAGTTGCAAACATGACTGGGTCGAACAAGCAGGAGACAAGACGTACATGGGGATCTGAAGTGGATTTGATGGGACGTGGAGTGATCATGAGACCACACAGTATTAGAACATACTGCGTCAGTACTACAGGGTGGCCAACAGGGGGAGTAACCAGGGATTGGCATGCAGCACCGTCCATTCACCACACATACACATCTCAGCCTTCAGAAGACGCCACTGCCTTCACAAGACCAGTTTGTTTGTGCTATTGTCGAGTATAAAAATCATTCTTTGTTTAAACTTTACATCTCCATCATATTGATTTATTAATTTTATTCTTTTAAATGTATAATAAGATGAGAGTCGAGCTCTGCAAAGCCAAAGTAGAGAAAATACTGTTTTAATGTCCTGTACCTGATTTCTGTTGGATCGAGTTCAGGAAAACGATTGTACAAAGCAGCGATTTGTGAACAAAGTGAGAGTGAATGATAATGTCTCCACATCTGAAACTATTTTATCCAATCAGAGACATTTTGGATGAGAACCATGTAGAAACAACTAGCTGTGACATAGTTAAACATCAGAGAAAGGACTGAAGGGGCGGGGCTAACACTTCTTCACTCATGGTTTCAAAATCAGATACAGGCCCTTTAAATTCTTCAAAAGAACACATGTTTTCTTCATATTTAAGATGTTTTGTGTGATCTCTCAGTCGTCCAGGTTTGATCCAGAGTAAAAAAGTTTTAGGAGTGAAGACTTTTTCGCTGCTGATCTTCACTTCTGAACTGAAAAAGCGGCAAAATTGAGAACTTCTTCCACTACGGCCACTTTCTTTTAATAAAACACAGAAGAAGAAATCAAATATATGAAGCAAGATGTTTGGAATTAAAGAAAAACTGTAAATAGCTCTACCATTTTTAAATATAGTTCATGTTCAAATCTGCGTTATTAAACTTTTCCCACACGTCTCACTTCATATATTTGATTCCTTCTTCTTCTTCTTCTTCTTCTTCTGTGTCTATATAAAATGTAAAAAGTGGTAAAAATAAAGGTTTTTGCTTATTCCTCAAAAGTAACTATACTTTGGCGATGCAGAGCAGAGACTATATCTGACAATGGGTTAAAATAGATCTTTACTTTTTATTCTATGTCCAGAAATAATATCCTCTTTTCTATATGTTCTCATTTATATATAGTGCCTTGTTGACTCGTATGATAGGACTATTACTATTACTATAATTATTTACACAAACACATATAAAAGTGCAGTAAAAAATACATTTGTGTGTTTGTATGTGGTAATAATCTGAACAAAACTCTAAATGGACTCCTCCTTTATGATGGTTTATGTCAGTAAAAAAACAGTGATGTGGAATTCTGTTAAAGAAAAATAGAAATCATATTATATCTGGTTTCCAAAGGTAGATCATGTGCTTGGTTTGAGGAGCTTGATGAAAAAGCAGCAGTTTTGTTTAAAATGTCTTCCGTTGTTTCGGCTCCACCAGAGATGGCGCTATAGATCCAAAAGCCCCACTCAATGCAGCATATCTGTTCAATAGCATGTGTGGAAGAAAGAAATGACTGATACATATGTTGAGTCATTTTTCCCATAGACTTTCTGAACAAAAGTAATACTAAAAGTTTGAAAGCTCAGGGCTACACCGCTCTGTGGAACTAATGACCACAAGACGTGCACTTTTATTTAAAATCTGTTTCTGCTAAATTATTAAAGCATTTTGCCAAATCTTGTGTTTTAACTGTGATTTTTGGACTGCCTTACTAGCCCTGTCACGATAATACATTTTGAACCACGACACAGAAATATTTCGATAAACGGTAAAATTGAAACTACTTTATGCCAGAGTATCATTAAAAGGCCTGAGCTGCAACAGATAAACAGCAGAATGAGGCAATAATTAGCCACAGACGTCACTTTTTCACCCCTCCACAGCTCAGATCTTATCGTATTAAAACAAAAATACCCCAAATCTCCCCATTTTTGCAAAGAATAAATCTCCACGATACACACTGAGCCCCAAAAATATCACTCCAGCTTTCACATATAGAACGATAAGTCAATATAGTGATTATCATGACAGGCCTGTGTGTTAGGGGTATTAGTTAGCATGTAGCTGCTTAGCCTCTGCGCTGCCTTTGAACTGTAAATATTTGAATTTTCAAAAAGTGTATGGAAAAATTGAATGGGAAAATGACGTCCAAAACCAGAGGCAGCGTCACTGTAGAGCTCCTTTCTACACTTGAATCCCTCTTCTGTGCTGATGTGATGGTCCACGATGGTCCACGATGGTACACTCGGCCGATGCGATGGTCCATGAGGGTCCACGATGGTACTGGGTTGAGGCGATGGTACACTTGGCTTCGTCCTGGTTCAGAGCGGTTCTGGAGTGGATTTTTCGCTGGATTTCAAAAGTTGGACTATATCTTCGTGGGACGCTCCCTCGGCTACGGTCAGAGCGGTCTGTCCATTCTGCGAGGGCAAAGAGAAAGACACAAAACATTATCCCCATATCAAACTTCAAACTCAAATATTCGTTGCAGTGACTGTTGAGCTCCTGATGGTGGCAGTGTTGTGTTGGATTAGGACTGGTGGCTGCTGCATCTGCATCAGCGTAACACTGTGATCCACTTTATATATATATATCCCACCAGTTTAGAGCCTGCACATTTTAGTGAACTGTGTGAAAAAATAACCAGTGAACAAGTTTGGGGGGGTAAATGCTTTTTCCATCAAGTTAAAACTGGCCGCACTAGAACTGAAACAGGAGAAAAGGTTTTAGTTCTCTTGCTTCTCAAAAAAAAAAAACTTTGAAGGACATGTAAAACTGGATAGATCAGTGCCACTAATGCACTTTAATAATGTGGAGATAAACATTTATAGTCAGACCTGCTCCTGTTTTTAATGTTTTCAATGGACCTGTGCAGTTCCTTGGTTTGTTTTGTATTTTGACAGAGCGTTTATGAAAGAGGCTGGTGCTCTCCTTATAGAAATAAAGATATGAATGAGTGAATGAATACAATAGAAATAAACTAAATGTCACGTCTGCTCCTCATTGCAGACATATTCACAACACCCTAAAATGAAAAACTGAATGAAAACTTATTTTTATCTAAAAAAAAACAAACATAAGGAGAAAATCTTGTGTAATTTAATATTCAATATAACTTTTCTGTGTGAGAGTACACCATCTGCTTTACTCTGTGAAGATGGATGTATTCCTCTATAGATGTTTTATTGTGAACAAACATATTACGGGGTCGCCTCTCCACAGATCTGACTTGGCCTGGTGTCACCTGCTTGTCCTCATGGAGATGGATGTTTAATTCCATTCTGTGAAACATTCATGGCAAAGTAGTTACATCTCCATGGAGACAATCATGTGGCTGACCCTAAACTAGAAAAGTGACATAGTTCAAGATGTTCCAACACTTTGTTAATTTTGTGTGCAGTAAATTAAAGGAGCTCTTTTTTTCTGTCCAACAGTGATGTGTTTAGAGTCAGTATCTATCTATATACCAGGGCTGTGTCCCACAAGTGGGGTAGCCTAGACAGGGCACACGCTCCCGTTTCCCTCCCTCCTTCCCCTCCCCAAACCCTCCCTCCTCGCGACTCTCATCTCCCCCATCTGCACCAGCGTCCCCTCCCCACCACCATCACCACTCTCCTCCCATTGCCTACAACCTCTGCCGAGGAGGCCAAGCCCGCACTGACGTTCACCCGCCCCCCATCCATGCACCGGACAGCTGAAAGGGCAGCCAGTGTACCCGAGTCGAACACCCCCAGGACCCGCCATAGGCAACACGACGGAAGCAACCGGCCAGACCCAGAGTGCAAAAACGGACCACCACCAGCACCCAGGAATCCTCCAGAGGACCACACAGGGACAGCCACCGCATCCAGAGAGGGACAACGATCACCCAGGCACACCTCCCGTCCATCACCATCACCGCTGCTGTTCTATTGTTCTATTTTCCCTTTCTCCCAACATTTTTTCTTCATATCCTGTGTTGCCCTATATTGTGTATATGTGTATGCTACATATTTATATATATATATGTATATATATATATTGTGTCTAAATGCATTAAAAAGGAGGACATTGTCCTGCAGGCCTAAGTGTAGATATTCAGCTTGCCCTAACTAAGAAATGATGCATTAAAACAAACTGAAAACATTGGGAGAGGGACCAGGTTCAAATTACAGCAACAATAACAGCAAAAACAGAGGTGCACCCAGACAACGCTGCCCCCATCCAAGCGCCCCTGTCCACCATACAAACCCCCAAAGAACCCCGGATCCAGATGGCCATCCGGATCACACACCCAAGCGCCAGCCACCCGCTCCCTCGGTCCCCCACAACCAGGCCTGGTGGTGATACCACCCAAGCCCACCAACAACCCCCCAACAACCCAGCACCCAGACCTACACGCGGGCCAACGCCAGCACAAACTCAACGTCCCCGGAGATGACTGATCTAACCCCCACCACACTGCACTAGGGTCAGCTGCACAGTCCAGTGTGGGCACTTCCACAGCAGGGCCTCAGCTAAGGCTGGTTTCCCCTGCCGCTTCATACCAAGACCAGTCCTCTACCACACCCATCCATTCATTCATACACAAACTCTCTCCATTCATCCCTGTCCTGAGCAGCCTCTCTCCCTTGCACCACAGTCATCCCTCTTGCGTTCAACGCTCTTCTTACACCCTCTGTCCAACCCATTCGCGGTCTTCCTCTCATTCTCACTCCATTCACATCAGATTCATACACCTTTTTCACCAACCGCTCCCTTTCCATTCTCTCAACATGTCCAAACCATCCCAAGGCCTTTTGCTCTGCTCTATCAGCCAACTCTCGCAACACACCAGTTCTCTCTCGGATTTCTTCATTTCTCATACGATCCATGCGTGTCACACCACACATACTTCACATACTTCTCAGACATCTCATCTCAACGACATTCAGCTTCCTCTTCTCTGCAACTTTCAAACTCCATGTTTCAGCCCCATACAACGCAGCAGGCACCACCACACCCTCATACAATCTCCTTTTCGCATCCATTCCCAGTGACCTACATTCAAACACTCTCTTCATCCCCCCCATATCTTTCGTACTTCATTCATTCTAGATTCTACCTCACCCCCTATTCCACCATCCACACCAACATGCGACCCCAAATACTTAAAACACTCTACCTCTTCCAACAACTCCCCATTTAATGCCACATTCAACCTGCGTTCATCCTTTGACCTCGTGCACCTCATCACCTTACTCTTATTCACATTCACTCTCAGCTTCCTTCTGTCACACACCCTTCCAAACTCCTCAACCAAACGTGCCAAGCTCTCCTCTGAATCAGCCACTAGTGCAGTATCATCTGCAAACAACAACTGATTCATACTCCATTCGCTGCCATCAACATTCACCATCCTCACACCCTGACCTGACACTCTTGCATTCACTTCTTTTACCACACCATCCATATACACATTAAACAACCACGGAGACATCACACATCCCTGGCGCAAACCAACCCTCACAGAGAACCACTCACTCATGCTATTTCCCACTCTCACACACGCTCTACTGTTTCTATAAAAACTCTTCACACCTTCCAATAATCTACCATCGATACCATACAAACTCAACACAACCCACAACGCCTCTCTATCAATCCTATCATAAGCCTTCTCTAAATCCATAAACGCCCAAAACACCTCCCTCCCCTTCGCCAAATACTTTTCACACACCTGTCTCACAGCAAACACCTGGTCCACACATCCTCTACCTCTCCTGAAACCACACTGCTCTTCACCAATCATACTCTCAGTCCCCTCTACTACCCTATTAATCAACACTCTCCCATACACCTTACCTACAACACTCAACAGACTAATACCCCTATAACTACTACAGTCATACTTATCACCCTTACCCTTGTACAGTGGAACCACACACGCGCTCACCCAGTCACGCGGCACCTGCCCACTTACAAAACACACATTCAACAATCTCACACACCACTCAATCACACTCGCTCCACCACACTTCAAACATTCCACAGTACACCCATCCACACCTGCAGCCTTTCCTGCTTTAAACTTTCCCACAGCTTGCTCAATTTCCTCTCTCGTGATCAACGCTTCATTCAACTCTCCCAATACATTCAATCTGCTCTCCCTTCCATCCGTCACAATCACAGCATCCCAGTCTTCCTCCACATTCAACAGCCTCTCAAAATACTCCGCCCACCTCTTCCTTACTGCATTCCCCTCATTCAGCATCCTTCCATCCTCTGTTTTCACTTTCTCCTCCCTCCCAGCCACTCCCTTTCGCACTCTTTTCACCTCCTTCCAAAACATTTTCTTGTTCTCCCGAAAATTATCAGTCAACTGTCTGCCCCACCTTTCGTCCGCAGCCACTTTTGCCTCACGCACAGCTCTCTTTGCATCGCTTCTCTTCTCCTTATAACACTCATACGACTCCCTGTCCTTTCTCTGCAACCATACTTCATAAGCACGTTTCTTCTCAGTTACAGCCAACCTAACATCCTCGCACCACCATTCACTTCCCTTTCTTACACCACTCCCAACACGTCTCACACCACACACTTCCTCTGCACACCCAACCACTGCACTCTTGAACTGTTGCCATTCTTCCTCCACACCGACAACCATCTGATCTTTCACCTCATTCCATCTGCCACCTATTTTCTCCTGATACTCACACATTTTCTCTCTGTTCTTCAAAACACTCACTCTCAAAACTTCTCTTACATCCCCACTCTTTCTCGATCTCACCCATGGCATACCCACACGCAACCTTCCTTCCACCAAATAATGATCAGACATACCTCCACTCTCTCCCCTCCTCACACTTACATCCAACAATCTACTACATGCCACCTTTGAAACCACCACATAGTCCATCAATGCTTTATCAATCACTCTTCCACCATCCTGCCTCACCCACGTATACTTATGAATCTCTTTCTTCCTGAACCATGTATTCCCAATCACCATCTCTCTCTCAGTGCACATTCCTATCAGTCTCTCACCACTATCATTCTTTCCAGGTACACCATGCACGCCAACCACACCCTCAATTTTCTCATCACCCACTCTAGCATTCAGATCTCCCATCAGCACTACGTTCACATTTGCTCCAAAACCTTGCAGGCACTCATCCAAGTCATTCCAGAAAGTCACTCTCTCCTCTTCATTCCTCTCACTGCCAGGCCCATACGCACTCACGAACACCCACACTCATTCAGAAATTTCACTTTCACCCACATCAGTCTTGGTGAAATCTCCTTCCATTCAACCACACATCGTCTCACCTCACAACTCACCAACAAAGCCACACCTTCTCTTGCTCTCCCACTCTCTACACCAGACATTCTCCCACTCACTCTTCCAAACACACACTCACCCTTCCCTTTCATCTTTGTCTCACTCAGTGCTAACACACTCATTTTCCTACTTTCAAACATCCTTCCAATCAAATCTCTCTTACTTTCATTCGTACTGCACCCACGCACATTCAAGGACCCAATCTTTAGGGTTTGGGGAGACAGCCTCCCCTTCCCAACTCTACCCTGTCTATTTCTAGGAAACAGTTTACAGGGGAGAGGATTCCCAGTCCTCTCGCCCCGTCCCTTTTAGTCGCCTTTTACGACACGCAGGGAATACGGTGGTAGTATTCTTTAGTCTGGCTGCTGTGAGCATCCAGACTACCCCCCCTAACCACAGAGGTGAGTCAGTATGTTTTATGAAATGTCTGTGCCACACGCTTCAAACTGAACAGAGTCTGAAGAGACGTGTGTGTGTGTGTGTGTGTGTATATTTGTGTGTGTATTTGTATGTGTGTGTGTGTCTCCCTGATCTCTGGTACCAAACTCATCTGATTTCTCCTCTCTCTGGTTTTCAGACCTTATACAGACTTTGAGCCGTTTTCAGTGGAGAAGTGTCGACCGTTAGAACTTATGTTCTCACATGAACGTAAAGAACGACTAAATGTTTATCTACAAGGGTGAATTTGGAGCAGAGGAACTTCCACTGAGAGTATCATAGCAACCAAAGAACCAATGTCCCTTAACACCTGCCCCACTGGACTAGCAGGGAGCGGGCGCTTAGCAACGTTGTCAATCAAACCTGTTGCTAACGCTAGCAGGAGCGACCTCGGGGAAAGAAGGACCTGATTTGTCCGTTAATAATGTTCATATGTTGATTTACAGACACAATAGTGAAATAAAAAAACCCCAGGATCATGTAGAGCAGGTTAATACGAACATTTAAGAGTTTGTTTTTGTCCATTTTTATATAAAAAAGACCATATATATATATGGTCTTTTTTTCCCTCGTGTGATGATGGTTACATCCTGACAAACAAAACTCGCAGAAAAAACATGAAATATGAGCCTATGTGATGATGGCCTGCACTGAGCAGAGAGCACCCACTTGAAAAAACATAAATCGGTGCCTCTGGTCTTGTTTATACTTTGGTATAAGTTGGTATATAGGTGTAGACTGGAGTGGACTTCAGACTGGGTAAAACTAGTGTTTCTGAGGACACAGACGTCTGAGTCTTGACTGAGCCGGGCTGAACCTTAGATCTGTAGTTCATCAATGAGGTTGTGTCGGCCTGGGACGATATTGAAATTTGGAGTCACGATTATATCACAATAACTATTGTTGCTGACATGTTTTTACATAGAAAGTGAATTGAGTCGATGGAGCCAGAACGTGCCCATGCTCACTTCCTGTTTGGAACGTGGCGGCTAGCAGGTTAGCTATGCACATTTACATATGTACAGTCTAATGGTTAACGAGTCTGATCTTTTGAGAGGCAACCATTCTGGGCAAACTGATCAACCAACCAAAAAAGTTACATAACACCCGTTTAAGACCAAAATATTGAAAAAATAAATCTAATATTTTATCCGCCAGCGGCATAAAGGGTGTTTAGTTCCACAGTCTACACATTTAATCAACTGAGAAATATTAGTATTGAAAACCTAATCAAATGTTTACGCGTCACATCTCACTATAAACAACAGCTCCAATTATCTCCATTCTGACTTTACATCAGAAAGCTCAGTAATGATTCCTATGCGGCCTGTGTGCACACCTCAGGATGTCGCAGGCACTAAACTTTGGTTAAGGCCCATAGCTGTAAATTTACCCAGAATTCACACGGCCTTTTAATGCTTTTATACGTTTGAATAACTGGTAATGGTGAATTTTTGTTTGTTACAGTGTTTATTTGTGCCACTACCTGCTGTCCTTTTAGAACTCTTACAGTTTTGTTTGTTAGTCAACTCTGGGGTAATCTGTATGTTCTGAAGCCCTTGTATGAGCGGACTATCTTTATTCTTTTTGCTTTGTATGTCCTATTTTATTATTGGGTCACATCCCTAAATCCATTCTTTGTTCATCATATTACATTCATTTTTTTTGACTGAATTCATCTGCAGTGTAATTCCAGTGCTTTGCTGTGCATCTAAGATGGGTTGAAGTGAATTATGTGCAGTGTTAAAAGCGGCCTGGCCTGCCCTATAGTGGTATGGATTTATTTGAATTGTAACGTAAATATTTGTATGCAGCAAATGTATAAAAGTATAATGGTGAAACCCAGCATTTCTGTGTCAAAATAAATAACATTTATTTTCAGACCGATATAAGGCAGTGTTCATCAGTAATCTGACCAGAACTGAAGAAACGGCTTGAATGAGCAGTGAAACGTCTTTTGCTATTGTCATTCATTCCCTTGTCTGATCTTTCCAGACACAGGAAAGATCAGAAGTGCTCTACACAAAGTGGAGGGTGAGTTTAAAAAGTATTTGAATATACCCCAACTACAGTGATTTCAGCAGAAACTTAAAACTGCCCCTCAAATAATTATTCCAAAGACAAAGGAGGCTATACTCTAAATTATATAAGGAAATTGTATAATAAAATTTTGAATGGGATAGTAATAATAATGTTAGCTAATGGGCTAAATAATAAATTGGACTTAATAATAGTCATAGAACCCTCTATCGGCAAGTAGAGAGAGAGATGTACTCATTTTGGAAAAAGTGGTGTCAGTGGAATGAATATGTTAAGCTATTGACAAAAACCTGAGAACATGTTGTTCTGGTTATGTGAAGAGTCTTTTGTGATACCACAAGAAGGTGTGCCTGTTTGGTTTCTGTATCAATCCGTGTCACTAATTTGGTGTGTGCGCCGTCAAAAGCTTTTGGTCAGATACAAAAGAGAAAGTAGAAAGATCTTATTACACTTCTACGAGCAGGAAGTGAAGCAGGAAGGTGGGGGCTGGTGTAACGGTCTGGTGCTTCTCAAACTAAGTTCCAGCAAAATCCTCCAGTATGCATTTAAAGAGATTAATCTACAGCCAATTTCCTGTAAATTAAAAGTTAAATCAGAATACTTTTCTATTTTGTTAGAGACGTAGACAATTATGTAGCCATAGATGTAGAAAAACTCTATTAATAATACCTACTTTTTAAACTTTTCCTACATTAAAATGATATCCCCATATTGTTGTGATGTCATTTAACCTGGAACCTTGACGAACACTGCCATAAGACTTAATGCTCCTCTGAGCCTTGTATTTAGCTGTTCATATTTCAGTGTCCTTCAGACTCCTTGAGAGGGCCTGGACTCTCCATTTCTCTGGCGTTGCCCACGGGAAAAGGTGGTGAGCTGGTGTGGACTTGCTCATTGGCCAACAGTCAGTCATGCAGAGTATTCGGCCTTCTTGGAGTCCCTGGGAGTGGTACTAGACAGTGCACCGACCAGGGACTCCGTTGCTCTCCTGGTGGACTTTAATGCCCCTGCGGGTAACGACAGTGACACCTGGAGGGGTATGATCAGGAAGAACGGCCTCCCTGATCTGAACCTGAGTGGTGTTCTGTTATTGGACTTCTGTGCTACCCATGGTTTGTCCATAATAAACATCATGTTCTTGCACAAGGGTGTCCATCAGTGCACGTGGCACCAGGACACCCTAGGTTGGAGGTTGACGATCGACTTTGTTGTCGTGATCTCCAGTGAAGAGAGGGGCAGAACTGTTAACCAGTCAGCATCTGGTGGTGAGTTGGACCCACTGGTGAAGAAGGAAGGCGGACAGACCTGGCAGACCTAAGAGTACTGTGAGGGTCTGTGGGATCCTCTGGCGGAGCCCTCTGTCAGTGGCATGTCAGTGGCTCTCCCAGATCCCAGTGGGCCATGTTCTCTGCCTCTTTTGTCGATGCGGCCTCTCATACCTGTGGTCATAAGATCTGCGGTGCTTGTCATGGCAGCAATCCCTGAACCCGGTGGTGGACACTGGAAGTAACCAGACGAGTACTACTACTCGCAGACTACTTCAAGCTCGCTGCGGCTTGTTTGGTCACAGAGGCAAAAACTTGGGGTTGTGAGGAGTTCAGGGAGGCCATGGAGGAGGATTATCGGTCAGCCACAAAGACATTCTGGCAAACCGTTTGACACCTTGGGGGAGAAATAGTGCTTCACCAACACTGTTTTTTTATTTAATTTTTTTATTTTCTAATACACTCAAATGTATTTTACTTCTATCAAAATATTATTCCATCTCTCCTTGATAAATTCCACTCTACATTATTATCACTGCTAATATCTCAAAAAGATGCGAACAAAAAGACAAACACTTTTTGCTATTTTTTTCATAATGGAGATCTGGTTTTGCTATTGAACTTTTAAATTATATGTGGATCAATTTGAACAGAATGCATTGGCCTCATGTCCAGGGACTCCAGCCACACACTGATACTGGTACAACTGGACTAAAATCCAAAATTCAAGATCAGGAACCCTGCCGTGGCTCTGAACATCAAGTTCACATGGGAAGAGGCCAAGGAAAACAATTTGGCCTTCTTAGATTGTGCAGTAACAATAGGAGACAAACAGCGACTCCAGGTAGAAGTCAAACAAACACTGTAAGACCGAAACTGGTTCACCCAAAGGACAAAACTTCAAGCCACAAGCAAAGTAATGTGTTCTACTCCATCCAGTGTAGTGAAGAGTGCAGTGCCGTTAAAATGGAGAAACTAGACAGACAATTTACCAACACCATGTAGAGCAAGAGCATCAAGAGCAGGTCAGGACTTGGGACTTGGAATGAAGTTCACACTCAGGGCTCTCCAGGTGTGTTAGCTTCAGTGTAGTTAGCTCCTCTCTTCAGACATAAGGCAGTGTCCAGCAGTAATCTGACCAGAACTGAAGAAGAGTCTTCGACGAGCAGCCAAACGTCTTCACTCGAAAACTTTTTGTCCAGTTGATACAATAGGATTTTTCTTTTACCATTACAGACTTTATCTTTTTAAGTAACTTTTTTCTGATGGGGCTCCCATTGGCCCCATGAAAGTTTATGTTTTGAGGTGGTGCTATTGAGCCGTCTTTACTCAAAATTAGACCTTAACCTTAGTCCTTATTTCATCATTGGCATGTTCGGAATTTTGTACTACTTGATTTTTTTCCAATTTTTAGGGTTTCATAATAATTACAAGTAGTCCCTTGCCAGGATGATGGTCGTAGTAATAATAATAGTGGAAATATTTTTTCATGACAGATTGTCTTGAATTAAAAAAAAATACAATTTCAAGAGGACACTGGAGAGCCATTTTGTTTTGTCAGTAGTGCCAACATAAACGTTCTATTGGCTTTTTAAAATAAAAAAATATAGGAGAAATATTTTGAAATATTCTAAAAATTGTACTTTTGTTTAAAATCTGCCATGACACACACCCAAAGTCATATTTAAAATCTTTACGCATGGGTTTCAAGTGTTTTTGATAAACTGTTTGAGGAGATGCCAAAAAAACGTAGGTGTGCACTTTTGTCTTGTTTTTTATTCAATATGGCTGACTTCCTGTAGGGTTTAGGGTGGGGCAATAATATAACTTTTTGCATGTGGTGATATGTTTTAAAGTTTTTTTATGTTGTGATTCAGATTTTTATTTTTTGGACCAGAGAGGTGTGATGTAAATTTAAGTATATTCATGTTGTGTCTCTAAATACATTTGATCATGAGTGAAATCACATCAGTGTCAGACCCAGACACTAACATGTGTGAAGGCTCTATCTCACAGGAAACTCGTTGTTCTATCTGTCTAAGTGTAAAAGTTCAATATCTCATGGTGTGAAACAAATGTCACTCTGTTTTGAAATGTATGTAGTATTGTCATTCTGATATAAAATAGTCAGACCTCAGATGCTCAGAAGAACTTGGGTTGAAACTGGAACTTAGACTGAGACAGACTGGGGGAGACGCCAAAAGGCTGCCAGTCTGTGTCCAGGGCAGGCCTGGGCCCTGTCCTGTCTGTATTTGCTGTAACAAAGAATAAACCTTTTACTGTATTTCAAAACTCACTGACCTTCTCAAATAGATTACTTTTCTTCTAGAATTGTATTTTTTTCCACAACAAAGGCATCTTAAAAGATGGACCCTTCATTTACAGGTTATTTTGCTCAGCTCACAAATCTGCACATGTCCTTCATTGGGCCCATTCAAATCTGCCAATTTTTGTTAAAAATCGATTTTTATTAAATTATTAAGGAAATGGCTGAGCAAAATTACCTTGACCATGCCCAATATTGCATAAAAAATATCATCAAACTAATGTTATGTGCATGGGATTAGTATCTTTTAGCAAAGGTTCAACAAGGACCAATTTTGGACATACAGCCAAAAGTAAAACGCTCTGCCAGTCTCGGCTTTGAATCAATATGGTGAACTTCCGGCAGGGCAGAGGACGGTGTTGTTTTCCCTATTACAAATGGCCTCTGTGTAAATTTTTCACAAATCTACAATGAACAGATTGGCTTTTTTTGTTTAATTCATTCATTTTTTAAATAACATTTGAACAGGACACTAGAGAGTCATCTTAAAAGTTACTGTATATCATTTCATCCAGCTCACACATGCTTCTTTGGGTCTGTTCAAATCCGACAATGTTAATGAGTTTTTTTTTTTTTTTTCCAAAAATGTACAATTTGTTGAAAAATCATCAGGACAATGCCCAACCTTTTTACAATCTAACTGATTTAATGTGTTTTGTCTGTTTTGATCAAATGTGTTTTGGATGAAAACTGTTGATGTCAAAAGATTATGATGTGGGATTTTGTCCATCCCGCGTTTTATCTGATAAGGCCGATTTCTTGTAGGGTTTAGGGCGGGGCCATAATATCAGGCCTTATAACATATAACATAGTGTAAATTAATGCTTCCATTATAAAAGAATGCTTCCATTATAAAAAGAGTGAATATCAGTAGACATTATGAGGCATTTCCAAGAACAAAGTTTAATAAGTAAATGATTGTACATAATTGCATATTGAAATCACAGATTTACATTTGATACTTAAAACAGAAGTTTAATGTAAAAAATTTTTTACTTAAATCAAAGTTCTGTCCTTTGTCTCAGAGGACAAAAGGGTGACCATGTGGTTTGAGATCCTTTTTAATCATGCAGTGTTCAGATGTGAGGCTGATGATTAATGCCAATGGACTGGTGTCGGTTTATCGATGTGTCAAGTATTTTATCTGTAGTAGCACAAATGATCAATTCAGTTCATTTTTCTTGAGTCCAATATTGCAACAGCAGGTGCTCATCATGGGTTTATAAAATTGTCAGTAATAAGTTGTGATTACAACTTCAATATAAAACAGGAATACAAAAGATTTCATTAGAAATTGGAAAATAAGATCTGTTGTAACTGTAACCAGCTAACAAATAAATGTCTTTAAACAAGTACATGATTATTGATCATTCACAAATGGAAGAAAGAGATGTGAGTTTTAAACTTCCTGTCTTTTGAACCGTCTTTTATTTTGTTTTTTGTTTTTTTGTTTTTCTTTGATTTTTACCTGGCAATTCATTTCCCAAAAGTGACTTTCCTTTGTTTACCTTAACCAGGGTCATTGCTTTTTCTCTCATTTCTCTCAGCGATTTGATTCTCTTTTCCCATCCTGGTTTGGCCTCTGATTTCTCCCCTTCGATCATCATGTCGATGTATTTTGGAGTAGAGAGGGGGTCTGGTTTCAGGGCAATCTCCTTCAGTTTGTTCAAACAGGCTGAGGACTTGTCAATATGCTCCTCGACCTTGAGTTGGACAGCTTCATATTCTTTCTCAAGTTTTTTCATCAAAGCTTCAATTGGGCTCTTTTCATTTTTGGCTATTTCATACTTCTTCTTGAGATCATTAAAGGTCTGTTTCTTTATCACGTCCTTGTACTCCCACTTGTACGTCTGGTTAAAATGCACACTCCAAATGCACTTGTTTTTGCACACTTTGCACTTTCCATTTCCGTCCATTGCACCACACCTGTGTTTCTCTTTATCATCTGGAATTATACATGGATAATGACAAGTTGTATGACACACATGGCAGTTGGTGATAAACCCTTTTCCAGAGATATCTGTCTTTATCTGCTCTGTAGATTTGACTTCAATTTCAAATTTTTCATTTCTTGTCATTTCAGCCTCACAGTCTTTCACTTTTTCAGACGTCTCTTTTATTTCCTCAAGTTTAGTGAGACCCACTTTCACCTGTTCCTGCAGATACTCAACTATTATTTCCAACTGCTTTCTCTCCTTCAGCACCTCTTTGGTTAAGGTCAGACTCTTGGTTTCGATTGTATTCAGTGCAATGAAAAACCTCTCCATGCTTTTGTTGCCCATTTTCCAAAACATTTGGTCAAATGCATCTTCTTCATCCTGCTCATTTGTGGAGTTGTTAGCGAACAGAGCAGAGTTGTTGAATTTAAAGTGAACTGGAACGCCGTTTTCTATGGGACATGGGACTGCAGATGCAGTGATGGCTTCCAGAACTGGGGGGCGCTTCCCGTCTGCAAAGGTCACCAGGACTCGGATATTTTCTGCGATGTCTTTGCCAAAGATGGAGAGCACAGAGTCAAAAACATACTTCTGTGAGTGTGTGAGTCGAGCTAACGATGCCTGCACCACAAAGCACACAGCATCGATCTCGAAGACTCCAGACTTAGACGTGAACAGTTCACGGAGCTGCTCTGTGATCAGCCTGTCTCTCTCGATCCCTCTGGTGTCACCAAAGCCAGGCGTGTCGATGATTGTGACTGAGTAGTCCACCTGGAAGCCATCTTGGTGGTTCAGTTTGTAGACCGTGACCTCAGAGGTCTGACTCTCAGCCTGGGTTTTGTTCTGCACTTCATTGATGAGTTTAAAGCGGTACTCATCTTTCCAGGAGACGCCTAAAATGTAGTTGATCATTCCGTCGACCAGAGTGGATTTCCCTGCTCCCGTTGCCCCCATCACCATTATTGTACGATTTGCTGTCTTATTATCTTTTCCAAATCTATATTTCCTGCAGCCCGGTACATTAATTTTTTCCTCCACCAAAGGAACCTGATAAACAGGAAGTTCCCCAGTGCAAGACTTTATACATCTGCTTTTGTCTTTTACTGCATCAGGGAGACGTTTCTGGCGGAATAAAGACATCACTGTGTCCATGATGGAAAATCTTGATATACTAAATAAACTTCTTTGATTTCTTCCCAACCTGAAAATAAATAAAAATACACATTTAGTTATTTTTGTAAATGGTCAGAGATGCAGGTGGATCATCATATAGAATTTGAGATATTGTATGGACAGTCACACATCATAATTTTTACATCTCCAACTGTTTTATTTAATCTTTAACAAACATTGTTAGATTTGAATAGACCTAATAGAGCTCTATAGTAAATAATAATAATCCCATCGCTAATCCCAAGCATTTTTTACAGATGCTTTACAGTGCATTATTCTTTCACTCCAAACTTGGTGGTGGTAAACTACTGCCAGTCTGCCCAAGGCAGCTATGGCTACAACCGTAGCCTGTCAATCTGTGCCATCGGCCCCTCCCACCACCAACACTCACACACCACATTCATCTAACAGATAATGTATATGAGGAGTAAAATTTTTCTCTTGAGGGCCATGTTTGGATACTGGCATGTTGATGTGGGGCAGACCTCCTTTAACTGCTACTGTTTTATTTGAAAAACTAAATCTGATCTTAATTCTCAATTAGCTTAAACTAGACAAAGTAGTAAAAGGTAAAAGTGATTAAAAGCAATGCTATTTCATGTGGGTTCACGCGATAACACACATGTGATGACCTGAAATCCGCTCCAGACCAGTGTCCTGAAAAAATAGACTTGCAGATTCCTTCTGCTTTATCCAGACCTGCACTCACACTCCACCGAGGTTAGTGTGGCAGGGCGCATTGATTTGAATGACTTTCTAAGGCAGTACGGCTGTCAGCGAGCACTGTGGGCTGGATAGAAACAATTCTGCATAAATATACAAAGGCAGGATACAAACCAACCCAAACCTGACTCAGTATGTACTTTGATTAGTGTTTTTTAATGTGATAGGGTTTTGAAGAGGGAGTGACTTGTGGCTCGCTCAGACTGCACCTGGTCCAGCTGCAACTCCACAGTGGTTTTGTTTCTATGTGACACTCACATTCATTTACTTTTGCCGTGCCTCAAAAGTAGACCTCCAATGGAATTAATCTGGAGCATCGTGGATTTGAATTATATGAAATATAGCATTTTCAAAACAATAAAAGGTGGCGATCTAAATATGTCGTGCATTGGCAGTTAATACTCCTTAAGTGTGTAATACCCCCTCTTTAACAACACAGACATTTTTGCATTTGAAAGCAGTTGAAATTATTGTATTTTTTGCAGACATGTTGGATTTAGAATGACCAACTCAGTGTGTTCTTTTAGAGCCATGACATACCATATTTTACTTCTACTTTTCTGCCTCATGTCATTTGGCTATGTTGGAATTTTTCCTGTCCGAGCTCACAAAAATTACGTGAATTCATCTTGCTGGCAAGGCTATGATGAATGTAAAACAACAGCAAACTGTGTCCTCCCTCAGTGGAGATCTGTCAAAAGGCTACTGGCCCACAGCTTGTTAGAGCTCACTGAGTTTTCAGTGTCTGTTACCCGTTTAGTTGTTTACTATTAGATTTTTGCTATTTTATGAAGGTACGGTTGTTCCAAAATGTTTGAATGTGTAAATGTTAAGTTGCACACATAAAATGTGGTTTTTACACCTACAAATTTTGTTTTACAGGTAGAACTTTGTAATTTTACAAGTGCAGATCTGAAAATTACCCTTTGACGAGACAGTTGTTGCGCCGAGTTGTAAGCGCAGTGGCTGAACCTAAAGACAGCAGGGGGTGGGGCTACAGTTGCTGTGGCAACAGATTAACTGGTTGATATACACCAATAGAGTGGTTAATCTGACTTCAGACAGAACGTCACCTTTTTGTGATATTATGATGTGCAATATTAACCTAGATAAGATAAATTGCGTAAATAACACTTTTGTAGCCACACTGGCTTAAGTTTTTTATAAAATGAGATGTTAGCATTAGTTAGCGCCTTATGCTAACGGCCATTTCCCCAACTTTTTCCTACTAATAAGGCTAGTGTGGCATTACGAGTGGTTACAAACATTGGATCCTACATTTTCAGCAACAACACCACTCCAGATAACTTGGAGAAAGGATTTGCTTATTACAGAACAGAGCAGGCTTCATATAATATAGCATTGGGTTTAATTAACATTTTGAACATATGTTTATATAATCCCTCAGTCGCCCCTCGGCACACCCTCGATGGTCTGATCACCACTGATGGCCCTAACTAGTTTATTTTGTTTTGGTTGTTTTTGGGTTATTTTAAACTGAAACATTTTTATTCTTAGGCCTATTTTCGCCAGTAATTCAGCTTTTAGCTTGTTTACCCTTTATTTCAGCCACATACAAGAATTTTCATTTCAATTTTATAAACTCTTTTTAAAATAAAATAATTTTAATTGTTTTTCAGGTCTCTGTCACTTTTTCAATTCAGAGCCTTACCTGTGTATCTTCAATTTGTAAAATTGATTGTGACCCTGGGTCTTAAACCTCCAACGTTACCTTCAATGAGGCACCACATATTGTATTCTGCCCAGATGCTACGAAGTTAACTTGGAACGTTTATTAAACCCAATGCCAATATGGAGCCTGCCCTGTTCTGTAATAAGCACTTTTAGGAATCCTTCTTCCAGGTTAACTGAAGTGGCTTTGTGACTGAAAATTTAGGATCTAATGTTTGTAACCACTCGTACTGCCACACTAGCCTTAATAGCTGGAAAAACTCTGCTAGCATAAGGCGTGAACTAATGCTAACATCTTGATTTCTCAAAACATGTTAACACTTTTGTAACCACACTGGCCTTATCTATGCAATTTACCTTTGTAAAAAGTTAATAATGCTCATATTACATTGCCAAAGCAACCCCAGTTCCCTCTAGCCCCGCCCCCTGCGGTCTTCAGGTTCAAATCAGCCGTTGCTCTTGCAGATCATTTTGAGAGACGGTAAGACAGTTAACGCGTATTTGTAACACGGTATAACCAACAGTATTTGTAGGACACTGTAGGTATTTGTAGGACGGTAAAACGGTACTTGTAAGACCTTAATATGGTATTTGTATAATGGCATTTGTATGTGTAAAAAATATTTTTATTTACCAGTGTACAAATTAAGATTTACACATTCAAATGTTCAAATGAAGAATTTTACCTTCATACTATTTTCCTGAAAATGTGTACAGATACAAGGAAACTTTCAGACCATTGTGAGCAACTCAAGTAAGAAACTGTCACTAACCACAGCTGGCTTAGGCTCCTCCCCTCTTGGGCAAATCTGTCTGTGAAAATGTCTGAAAAAGACAAAAAAAAAAAAAAACTGTTTCACACACAGCTACATCAGCAGGCATTCTTGCATATACAGAGATAAACTTTACAATGAAATATGAATGTACAGTAACTTTGAAATCAGAACAGATCTGGTCTGTCAGAGCTGAACTCACCTTAATGCTGGTCTTGATTCGACTGCTGTTCAAATGATTCAGACTCTTTTTATGGGCTCTGAAAGGAGGCGGGACTTGTGGCCATAAACAAAACCAAAAGTAAAAGACTAAAAACACAAAAAAAACCCACACTTCTATTCCAAATTAACGTTTAACCTGTAGAGCTCTGAGTTCTGACATTGATTGTTCCTTATATTGATCACTTTTGTTTGTTGTCCTTTTTGTTTTGGAAACCCTTCAGAATTTTATGATGTAGACTAAAGACTTTTATGAAGCAGAGTAAAGACTAAACTAAAAGACTGTGAAGTCACCCATAGTATAAAGTATAAAGACCATGGGAATGTCCAGCCATCAAACTGTTCAGGAAAGAGTCTGAGAACACCATTCCAGGAGGCGGGTCCCTGAAGTCCTCAGAGTGTGAGATGGTTCATGTGACTCTAACATGTGGGAGATGTTCTTTGGTGCTGGTTCATGGAGAGACTTGTTCACACAGAGCAGCTTTAAAGTCTCTGAGCCACAAGTGCCAGAGACCTGAGCACAGGATGTGCGCCCACATCCTGTGCTCGTACTTACTGGTTCTAGTCAGGACCCAACAGTTGTTGTAGGACACATTATTGCTGCGTATTAAATGGCACATGGGCAGCATGTAGAGCTGGAGAAAAGAGGTCCCTGGATTGACTCTTGGTCAAATAAAGACGTTTGGACAAACAAACATTTCTAATCTCTTCAAATAAAGAGACTAGAAAATTGTAATGTTTGGACCAACATCTTTTCTTTTCTTTTTCTCACCCTTTTTTCCCCTAAGTTTTTACACAGAGATTTTTTTCTACAATACCCATGAATGTCTAGTATCGGTATTGGCAAGTACTCAAAATGAAGTACTAACATGTACACTAACATTTCAGAGTACTTGTACTTTTGGAAAAAGTAGTAAACTTTTAAAAAGTTTGTGATCCAACCAGTGTCTTGTAAATTAGTTAAATAAGTTGAATTAGAATATTTTTTTTTTTTTTTGTTTGAAAATTTGCCAATTATATTCCTCCTGATTTAGAAAATCTGTATAAATAATACCTGATTTTTATCTTCACTCTATTAAAATGACATCTCCATATTGCTGTGACGACCTTTAACCTGTTAATATGTTGCAATCAATTTTAGAAATCAAGCCACTACATATTTGTGAGCACTGGTGTCAAACTCTGGTATTTCCTATAGGCAGGTTGAAGGCTGCATATGCATTTAGTAGAGACTGAAGTCAGGATGCACCGATACCAATACCAGTACTCATAGTAGTACTCGTACTTGTCAATGGGCAACCGATACCCAGAGCCGCTACCACTGTAACAGCACTGTGTTTTATTTGACCTCTGAGCATTTCTCTATTTTTAAAAATGTTTTATTTTGTCAATTTAATCCACATCTTTGTCCTCCTCTGGGTTAGTCCTGTAGAACTTAAACTGTGGGTGTGGTTTTATACCTGGTTTAGGCCAAGTTTACATTTACTATAGCCCTGTTTAGACGTGCAGAAAATACAAACTGTCATTTATGCCACAGACACAGGAAAGATTATACCCTAACTACAGTGACTTCAGTAAACATTTAAAACCACTCAATATTTTTTTCCCAAAAAAATTAGGCTACACTCTAATTAAATTATATAAATTATATTATTAAATAGTTACTTGAATAATAATAATAATAATAATAATAATAATAATAATGTTATTAAGGTATTATAAGCTAAATAATAAATTGGATTTAATAAGTCATAGAACCCTCAGCAAGTGTTTGGTTTTGTACCAGTCTGTGCCTGTAAAAGATTTTGGTGCAATACAAAAGAGAAAGAAAGATTCAGTTATACTTCTATGAGCAGGAAGTGAAAGCAGGAAGGTGGGCCCCCACCTTCCTGCTGTGTGACGGTCTGGTGCATGTGCTCTTTATGCAAGTTTATTTGTACAGCACAGTTTGTACACAAGGTTATTCAAAGTACTTTACAGAATAAAAGACATTAAAATCACACAAATCAAAACCTAATCACAAATAATCATCAAAATTACCATTAAAACAAAAGAGTGCAAAACCTTTCAGTCACATGCAGCTAACAACTGTTTTTTTTAAACATTATTAAAGTAGAGGCCTGTCTCACATCTTCAGGAAGACTGTTCCAGGTTTTAGCCGCTTAAAACTGAAACACTGATTCCCCATGTTTAATCCTGACTCTGGGACCAAGGCCGGTCCCTGAAGTCCTCAGAGTGTGAGATGGTTCATATGGCACAAACATGTCAGAGATGTACTTTGGTGCTAGGCCATGAAGAGACTTGTTGTCATGATCGCTGTCTGTTCCTGCCTGTTTTTGCCACCTGTGTTCTCCCTCCCCTCCCTCACCTGCCTGACCTTGGAGCTGGGCGGAGTTCCTGGCTCCTCCCGCGTGCACCTGAATCCTATCAGCATAATCAACACCACCTGCAATGGATAAGAGGAGCCAGGCCCCTACACTCTGGGCCAGACCGTCTGTTCGCCTCCCTGTTGTCTACCTATTGTGTTACCTGTTCCTGCTCGTGTTCCTGTTCGTGTTCCTGTTCGTGTTCCTGATCCTGTACCTTTCTGGACTCCCATCTTCGACCCTGCTCCTGGAACCAGCTCAGCACCCTGCCTCCCTGCGCCGCTCTGCACTCCCGCCTTTGACCCTGTTTCCTGGTACCGGTATTGTTCCCTTGTCTTCACCTCTGCACCTCTGTGTCTGCCCTGGACCCCGACCTGCACCCAGCTGCTCGTGTATTCTACCGTCATTTGCTTGTTTCGTGTCACTTGTGTCAATAAACTCTGTAAACTTTCCCCGAGTCCTGAATCCTTTGGTCCTTCTCACACCACTCATTTATTTATTTAGAAAAGGGACAGTGCATATTAATTAACATAATTTACATATGTACATATGCCAGATTTTAGCCACAGTTTCCATGGCTAGTTTCCATCTGTTGTCCCTGGACAGGTTGATGGTCACACTTCAAATAAAATGACACTTGTACCAGGTAACAGGAACCAGAGCAGAGACCTGAGCACAAGACACATGTGCTCGTACTTCCTGGTTCTAACCAGGACCCGAGCAGCAGTGTTCTGGATGTACTGTCTTAAGGCACGTTTGGAGAGGCCAGTGAACACGACGTTACAGTCGTCTAACCCAGTGGTCCCCAACCACCGGTCCGTCACGCATTTTCTACCGGGCCGCGCAAAAACTGCGACCGCATTTTCTCCAAAGTGACTTTTGCCCGCTCTTCATGACACGCTAACAAGCTCGCTCATAGATATATAATGAAAATCCTGATAGGAAATCGCCACATAAATCCATTTGATCTAACGGCGAGTATATAATGGCCGTGTCCCTGGCCATGTCCAGGCCGTGTCCCAATTCGTCACATGCACCGTTCGATGTACTGTTCGAAGTGCGGGTCGAAGCACCCGCCTGACTTGAATGCGGTGTTCGAACGGAACTTTGGTGAATTCTTGGTGAATTGAGACACAGCCAATATCTGCTAGATGTGTGTCCGTGGATCAATTGGTAACGGATAAGAAAGCAAGCGACATCGAACGGCCCTCGCGACCAGAGTCAGAGCGCCGCGAGCGGCAGAGCGAGAGGAGGAGACAGGAGGAGCACACAAACATGAAACCCCCCCCCCCGCGGTCCGCAGTAAAATAGTCGAGTGTTGACCGGTCCGCAGTAATAAAAAGGTTGGGGACCACTGGTCTAACCTACTGGAGACAAATGCAGGTCTCTCCAAGTCTGGTTTTGACAGTTTACCTTTGATTTTTGACATGTTTTTAGATGGTAAAAAGCTGCAGATGTTATTGATTTGATGTGGCTGTTGAAGTTTGTTACAACCCAGCTCGTTGTTACACAGGGAAGTAACAAAAAAAAAAAAAAAAAAACAAGGTGAAAAAAATGGTAAAGAAGTAATTTAATTAACAGATATGTAGGGGTAAACCAAATAAAACTAAACAAAGGGTGCCTTGCAAGGGGTTAATAAAAAAAAAACACTAAAAAAAACCAAAGGTAAAGTTAACAAAACACAAATTTACTGCGACACACTGTGTCTCTAAACCAAATAGTCACTACCCCCAGTAGTGACTAGAATGAAGGAGACACACATAACCAAACGAATTGGCATACTGGCCAACTCAGGCCAGCAGCCCCAGACAGGTGTCCCCAATCTTCAATAAAGGGAGGTGGCCCTTTGATTGGCCATGCTGAACTCAGTCATCCAATAACGTCAAAGGGGTCCAACAGCCATGGTGGTAGAGAAGGACGATACAGACAAAACGGTGGACAAAAAAAAAAAAACGAACTCAAGGCCCAGGGCCGTAACAAAGTTCAAGTCTGAGTCCATTATTACCCCTAGATTTCTTGCCTGATTTGAAGGTTTTAGAGAGAGAGACTGGAGGTGACCGCTGACACTTTCTCTATGTTTCTGTGGGCCAAAGACTATGACTTCAGTCTTGTCTGAGTTTAGCTGGAGAAAGTTCTGCATCCACACACTGATCTGATGCAGCGGTAGAGTGAATCCACTGGTCCATATTCACCTGCTGCAGTGAGACATAGATCTGAGAGTCATCTGCAGAGTTGTGGTAGGACACATTATTGCTGCGTTTTAACTGGTTTAACGGCAGCATGTAGATATTGAACAACAGGGGTCCCAGGATTGACTCCAGGGGCACCCCACAGATCAGGGACATTTTATCTGAGACAATTTCAATTTCAACAAAGTATTCCCTGTTTTCTAGATAGGACTTGAATCAGTTTAGTGCATTACCACAGATGCCCTCCCAGTCCTCTAGTCTCTGTAAGAGGTAGAGGTAAGATCTGAAGCCCGAGCCCGACCCGAATTTCGGGCCGGGCTCGGGCTTCTCTCTCGCTGACTTTTTTTAAAATAAATATATGTTTATAAAAATGTATACTAAAACGATGTGTGGATACTAAACTAAGGAATACTTGTTTTAAAATAAATCATTTGGATAAAACAGACAGGGCGCTGTGATGTAATTGCTATTTAACTAAACAGGAGCCGCAGAGCCAGAGCTCTGCGCACGTGAACGCCGCCCTCTTAATAATCTTCCCCTCCGCAAGTCCACATCTATTTTGACCTGGTATCCCCAATATGGAGGAGCAAGAAGTTAAGGATAAACTAAAGACAGGAGAACTGAAAAGACAAACATGCACCGGTAAGAGTGAGGTGTGGAAAAGCTTCAAATTGATTGTTGAAAATGCTACAGAAACTTGCGTTGGCTTCACTGAATGTGTCAATGTGGCGCTTTGCTTTCATACGAGAGCAAAAAGACTGGCACCTCGTCGCTGAGCAGCATTTAAACAGCTGTACTGGCAAAATTGATGATCGTCAAACAGGGCGACAGTAGCTCAGTTGGTTGAGTGTTTGTCCACTGATCCGAAGGTTGGCGGTTCAAATCCCGCTCTCTACATAAACATCATTGGTTGAGTGGTTAGATCCACTGACTTGAAGGTTGGCGGTGCAATTCCAGCCCTCACAGATGAATGCTGTCGTTGTGTCCTTGGGCAAGACACTTAACCCACCTTGCCCCAGTGTCTGCGTACACTGGTGTATGAATGTGTGTGTGTGGATGGGTGACTGGTTCCTTGTTGTAAAGCGCTTTGAGTGCCTTGAAAGGTAGAAAAGCGCTATAAAAATGTGACCATTTACATCTATATTTTCATTTGTTTCAAAAAACGCCCCTCGTCGCGCTAAGCAGGCCACCACAGACAAGTGCGTGGACTTGTTATCATAAATCACCCCTCCTCCTCCTCCCGAGTCCTCACAAATAAAATATGAAATTTCGGGTTTGCTTCGGGCTCGGGCCTGCAAATCAAGTTAATTGGTCGGGCTCGGGCCGGGTCGGGCTTTAATACCCGCGGGCCGGGTCGGGTCAGGCTGGATTTTTTAGGTCCGATCTTACCTAGTAAGACGATCCCATGATCCACAGTGTCAAAGGCAGCACTCAGATCTAACAGGATCAAGACTTACCACAAACCAAGTTCCAGCAAAATTCTCTAATATGCATTTAAAGAGTTTGTGATCCAGCCAATTTCCTGTAGATTAAAAGATGAATCAGAACATTCTCCCTTTTCTGTTAAAAATGTTGCCAATTATGTCGCTGTTGATTTCGATCTGCATAAAAACTAGCTGATTTTTATCTTCCCTCTGTTAAAGTGACTTCCCCATATTGTTGTGACGACCTTTAACCTGTTAAAGTAAAGCAATCAATTTAGGAAATCAATCGTACTCGTCAATTGGCAACCGATACCAAGAGCCGCTACCACTGTAACAGCACTGTGTTTTATTTGTTGTAATGCAATCAATTTTACACCTCTGGGCGGTGGCCTCTGTCCTCTGGGCAGTGACCCCTGACCTGTGAGCAGTGACCCCTGACTTGTGAGCAGTGACCCCTGACTTGTGAGCAGTGACTCCTGAGCTCTGAGCAGTGACCCCTGACCTCTGAGCAGTGACCCCTGACCTCAGAGCAGTGACCCCTGACCTCTGAGCAGTGACCCCTGATCTCTGAGCAGTGACCCCTGACCTCTAAGCAGTGATCTCTGACCTTTGAGCAGTGATCTCTGACCTCTGAGCAGTGACCTCTGAGCAGTGACCCCTGATCTCTGAGCAGTGACCCCTGACCTCTGAGCAGTGACCCCTGACCTCTGAGCAGTGACCTCTGACCTTTGAGCAGTGACCTCTGATCTCAGAGCAGTGACCTCTGAGCAGTGACCCCTGACCCTGAGCAGTGACCTCTGAGCAGTGACCTCTGATGAAATAAATGTCTAAGCCAGTGGTTTTCAAACTGTAGTATGTGACCAGTCTTGAAGCTCTGGTTTACTGGAGGTTTGTGCATTTTTAGTACATTTCTCTATTTTTAAAACATCTTTTATTTAGTTAATTTAATCCACGTCTTTGTCCTCCTCTGGGTTAGTCCTGTAGAACTTAAACAGTGGATCTGGTTTTACACCTGGTTTAGGCCAAGTTTACATTTACGATAGTCCTGTTTAGACATGTGCAGAAAATACATATTGTCATTCATGCCACAGACACAGTTTGATTATACCCTAACTACAGTGACTTCAGTAGACATTTAAAACAACCCCTCAAATAATAATTCAAAATAAATGTTGGCTTTAATCTAATTAAATTATATAAATACATATTAATGAAATGAAATGATGAACTGCGGAATAGTAATAACTATAAAAAATAGGCAAAGTAATGAATTGGATTTAATAATAAATCGTATCACATATACTTGAAATTAAGTACTCATACTCGAATAACATACTAATATAACATCACATATATAAAAAAGTGATGTCGGTGCAGTGATTATGTTTAGTTATTGGCTAAACTGACAAACACAGAATACATGTTCTGGTTGTGTGGAGAGTCTTGAGTGGTGCCACAAGAAGAAGTTGTAGTGGTTTTGTATCAATCCATCTCACTACTTTGGTGTGAGTGACTTTTAAAAAACGTTGATGTGATACAAAAGAAGAAGTAGACAGATCATGTACTTTTATGAACAGGAAGTGAAACAAAAGTGGAGGCTGGTGGGACAGTTCTGGGCCACGTGCTCTTTTCACAAACTGACTCAAGTTATACCTGGTTTAGCCCAAGTTTAGATTTGCAGTATTCATTAAGATTCACTGCAGTTACTTTACAGAGGTGGTATTACTCTTCTGTGGGGTATTAGTTGTCGCCATGTAACATATTTAGATCATTTACCTTTTTATTGTTTTAAAAATGATATAAACCACTTTGGGCTTGTTTTTAGGGGCTAGTGACAAAACCTTTTGTCTCCTGAAGCAAGACACTTACACACCACTTTCATACTAGGGAGAGTGGGTTGAGTGTTGGTGCTGGTCAGAGGAGCTGATGGCACAGATTGGCAGGCTCACTTCAATCAGGCGGGTGTGGCTACTTTTTTTTATTAATTTATTTTTTTAGTAAATACATGAAAACTGAACCTGTTTCCCAAATCTTTTTTTTTAGAAACAAGGAGGATCGTCCTTTTAGGAAAAACTGGATCAGGAAAAAGCCACCTTTTTGGGAGACAACATGTTTAAGTCTACACAGGCTAACTAACAAATACACTGTAATAATACCATTTAAATCAATTTAAATTAAGTCCTGCAATGTAATTAATTCAAACCAGTAAATATCTGAAAATATGCTCTGTGTTTGAGGTGATCATTGAGAACACCTCATTTTATACAAGAATAAACTAGGTTCGCTCTATATTTCTGTCAAATTACTTTCATAACAGTAGCTTATTACTCATTCTGTTTTCAGTACATGAGAATCTATTATATTGCATGGAAGTAGTCCAGTACATTTGAGCATTTATATTTTATGACTACACTGCCATCTGCTGGTCATAGCTTTTAGTTTGTAATTTGTAGTTTCCGATGGACACTGAGCCACAATGTTTTTGTAAATGAACTCTTCATATGTAATAAAGTGTGTTTAAAACAGACTTTGAAAAAGTCATCGGAGGCTTGTAGTTTACTTTTGTATAGTCATATTTTCAAAAGCCAAATGTATTTTACTACTATCATTGTAACTCCAGCCCTTCTTGATAAAATCCACTCTACATTATTATCATTGCTAATGTTTGTAAAAGATGAAAACAAAAAGAAAACACATTTTGGCATTTTTTCAAAACGGGCATATGTGTTTTTTTTAACTCCTCATATATTTTTACAAACATAAATAAAAAACACTTGGTCAAATTTAATTTTAAATGTTATATAATTCTTTATTTCGAAGTCTTTGTCTTGAACATACACGCCCATAGTACAGGAACATTACAGAGGTCTGTTAAACACGACACAGTTTAGAGGAAGGACACTGCACCTTTAGCTTAAGCCCGTGTTGGTTCATGTGCTCAGCCTTCTCCTCCTCCTCATACACAAACCATAGTCTTTATATGGGCACAGTGACAGTCCACGATACACCATGTTAAGGGAACATTCAGCCATTTTGTCAGTCACCCTCTTCTCCATCTGTCACCACCACAAAACATTAGTCCATGCATACATAGGTTGAGTGTACTGTTTGTATATATGGTAAAAACTATATAGCCTTTAGAATAAATACTTCATATAACCGTTTTAGAGCAAGACAATACTCATTATAATTTCACAATACGATATGTACAAGTATTTGGCTGCATTTACAGCAGTTAGGAGAATATCTTTAACCCGAATGTGAACCAGACTGGATTTCAGGTCTTTGGTCGTGATCCAAAATCATAAAGGTGTACTATGGAACTTTTCTGATGTCCAGCAGTTTTGTCTCCATGGAGATGTTATTGCGATACCTAAAACGTTTCACAATATATCATTAAACATCTTATTTACATGTATTCAATTGTGTGTGAGCGGGGTTGCCTCTTCACAGATCTGACCTGTAACTTGGCCTGGTTGCGTCACTTTCTTGTCTCCATGGAAATAGAAGTTTAGAAGTTACGCAGTATGGCACAGAAGTTTAATACTGTGGAATATTCAAAGTCCATGGAGACAAACAAGTGGGGGACCCCTTACCAGAAAAGTGACATAGTGCCCCTTTAAACCTCTGGGTCACACTGGATTAAACACGTTTTTTATAAGAACTTATTTTACAGGCACGGAAGACCAACACACCCCCAGCGCACACTCAAACATCGTACAGCTGTCAGAAAGCTACGCTAACTGCTAACTGCTAACTGTTGCCCTTCATGTACAGACAGCCACAGGATGGTCAAAACTTGTGCATCTGTTTTGAGACTTTCCAGCTGTAGTTAATGGCCACGTTTACTTCATTTAGTAGAATTCTTGTGGTGAACATTTGCGTTCGGTCCATATAAATGTGTTTAATATTAGCACCATATTAATAAAAGAGCACAGAGGAGAGAGGCTGCTGCAGAACGTCTAAAAATAAAACCAGGTTCAGCTGTGTCACAAACTCCTAAGGGGAGAATATCGTCCGTTTGAACCATAGACTGTTTATATAAATGGACATAGCTAACCTGCTAGCCGCTACGTTACAAACAGGAAGTGATCATGGGCACGCTTCCAGCTCCATCGACTCTGGCTCCAATTCACTTTACATTGAAAAACTGTGTCCCTTCTGTAACTGCTGCTGTCAGATTCGTCATTTTAGCCTTAAAATGTATTCATATTAACCCTCTACATGATCCTGGGTTTCACTATTGTGTCTGTAAATCGAGGAAAGAAGGTGCCTGATTTGTCTGTTATTAAATCACTTCTTCCATTTTCATTACTCGAGGAACTGGCTGCATTGCTTTACATGGAAGTAGTTCCTCCAAAGTCCAGAGCATTTGAGCTTTTATATTGTATGACTACACTGCCATCTGCTGGTCATAGCTTTTAGTTCCTAATAAAGACTGAGCCACAAAGTTTAATAACAGACAAATCAGGCGCCTTCTTTCCCCGAGGTCGCTCCCGCTATGATGATACGATACTCAGTCGGAATTTCTAATCTGGAACTCGACTCCAAACTCGCCGCTATAACTGTTCTAGCCTCGATGAGCTTCATTTGGAGCCAACGTCACACTCACTCTGTCACTTCTTTACACAGTCTATGGTTTGAACATTGTTTCTTTTATAATTTTGTATAGATATGATTTAAAGCTCTATTATGTCACTTTTCTGGTCACCTGCTCGTGTCCATAGAGATGTTACTGCTTTGTCTGGAGTGTCCCATCGTTTACGTGTGGCATTTATCTCCTTTATCTGGGGACAAGCAGGTCATGATCCCAGGCCAAGTTACAGGTCAGATCTGTGGAGAGGCGAGCCCACTGTCAGTATGAACTATATTTTTTTGTAATTAAGTAGTGCATGATAGATAAGTTAAATGCCATACTGTGGAACATTCCAGCCAAAGCAATAACATCTAAATGGAGACAAGCAGGTGATGAATCATTCACCAGAAAAGTTCCATAGTGCATCTTTAATGACATTAAATTTGACCCACATGGAGCACCGTACATTATGTAAGACTGCAGTGCTTTTAGTGACCGACGTCTAATTGTCAGTGAATCAGTTTTTGGTTTTCAAACGATCAAAAATATTATGAAGGAGTAAAACAGTTCAATTTGTCTCCAATCAAATAACAGTTTTATGTTTGACCAAAGCATATTTCATAAAATGTCAGAGGCATGTAGGTTTTTAGAAAATCTAAATCCTTCTGGTCTCCATGGAGATGTTGTCGTTTTGTCTAGAATGTTCCACCAGGTCAAACTTCTGTCAGATCTGAGAAGCTAAGCAGGGCCAGGCCTGGTCAGTCTTTGGATGGGAGACCGCTGGAAATACCAGGTGCCACAGGGGGCGCTAGATATAAAACTATTGTTGTGTCCTTAGGCAACACACTTCACCCACATTGCCTCGTATGAAAGTGGTGTGTGTGTGAGGGCTGGTGGTGGTCAGTGGGGCTGATGGAGCAGACTGACAGCCTCGCTTCTGTCAGTCTGTCCCAGGGCAGCTGTGGCTTACCACTACCAGACTAATGGATTATTATTATAAAATGTCACAAAACTTAAAGTTGTCTCCATGGAGACGAACAGGCGACTTCACTAAATCAAGTATTTTTTGTCAATGGAAATGCCTATAATTAAATAAAGAAAAGATGGACAGGTTTAATGCCATATTGTGCAACTTTTCAGGCAAAATAATCAAATTTCCATACACCAAGCAGGTGACAGACCCTCTACCAGAAAAATGACAGTGTACCTTTAATAAAACATAAAAATAGACTAAGTAGATCTTTATATTCAGCATATTTCCCAACGCTGGGACACAAAACTTTATACTGTCTTTGTTAAAACATAAAAATGATATTCAGACTGGACCATTTGAACATATGTGGCAGTTAATATCTAGTTGCCCTTATTACTTATTCTGATTTTGTGTGAAACTTGCCTCTCAAAACCCCATTAGTTCTTCCCATAGACAGTACAGTATATATACAGTCTTTATACGGTCTATGGTTCTTCCTCGGTTGTGACACTTCCGGTTGCAGTGTAAACATGTAGCTGTACTTTGAAGGATTTGTAGTAAACAGGAAATCAGACCCAAGTCCCAAAACCCCATTATCTCTGTGTATTTGCTGTAGGCATGTTAGGCATCAGATTAAGGCTTAAAAAAAGTGAAAACACAACTCAACCTGCCGAGATCCCAACTGACAAGGTAGTATTCGATTCATATTGCTTATTCTTAGACGGTTACATCATTGCTTTCAGTTCACCACCCTGACAGGTTCATAGAAGACGACATCAAGACAAAAGTAGAACAAACTGGGCTCACGCTGTAGAATCTGATGATGTCATAATTTCAGATGGAGGGCGGAGCTTATGTGACTCTACGGGAGATTCACTGTTTTTGAAAGAAATTTTATGTTCCACAAATGTTGAACCTTAGAATTACAGTCGTGCACTTGGCATAGTAATATTTATGTTATAATTTGCAAATTTTAAATCACAATGTTCATCTAAAACAACTTAATAAATTAAACAAATCCTCTGACAAAATGGCGTCTTGAAAATAGTCGATTTAAAGATTATTCAAACATGAATCTCTCCAAATACAACTTCAGAAGCTCAATGCGAAGAAATGACCAGAACATGGTTAAAACTTGTGAAAAGTCCATTTTGCAGAATTGGCCTGATCGTCCAACATAATGACACTCACGTCTTTGGGGCTGAATAATGGCTCCACTTTCTGAAGCTATCGTGAAAAAATCCTTAACTTTTTTTTATTTAAACTGACAGAGAAGACACTGAACTTTGTGCCCGTTCTCGTTTCATGTGGATCGGCCCAGTGATTAGAGATATTAACCACAAAACAGGTCAAAACATCACAGATAAACATCAAACTCCAACATTTCCACAACAGCTTCAGAAAGTGGAGCCATTATTCAACAACAAAGACGTGTTTTCAGTTGAAAAGATGAATGTGACAAGTTTGTGGAGCCAATCTCTGAGAAATATTGATAAGGTTTAACATAAGTTTGGCTCTTTCTTTCAAAAACCCACCTCTCCCACAGAGTTACACAGGTCCCTGCCCTCCATCTGAAATGAGGAAGTCACCAAATGCTAAAATGTGACCGCAACCCACTGAAATGTGTATAGACATCTGATAGAGAAAGAATGCATCGTTTAGACAAAATATCTCGTGAACGTCTCTGTGTTAGTCTCATGCTGGAGAAGTTCATCTTGCTACATTATATTGGAATGTTTAACAGGCAGCCTGACATTCATTGTGCAGTTGCAAACATGACTGGGTCGAACAAGCAGGAGACAAGACGTACATGGGGATCTGAAGTGGATTTGATGGGACCTGGAGTGATCATGAGGCCACACAGTATTAGAACATACTGCGTCAGTACTACAGGGTGGCCAGCAGGGGGAGTAACCAGGGATTGGCATGCAGCACCGTCCATTCACCTCACATACACATCTCAGCCTTCAGAAGACGCCACTGCCTTCACAAGACCAGTTTGTTTGTGCTATTGTCGAGTATAAAAATCATTCTTTGTTTAAACTTTACATCTCCATCATATTGATTTATTTACTTTTATTCTTTTAAATGTATAATAAGATGAGAGTCGAGCTCTGCAAAGCCAAAGTAGAGAAAATACTGTTTTAATGTCCTGTACCTGATTTCTGTTGGATCGAGTTCAGGAAAACGATTGTACAAAGCAGCGATTTGTGAACAAAGTGAGAGTGAATGATAATGTCTCCACATCTGAAACTATTTTATCCAATCAGAGACATTTTGGATGAGAACCATGTAGAAACAACTGGCTGTGACATAGTTAAACATCAGAGAAAGGACTGAAGGGGCGGGGCTAACACTTCTTCACTCATGGTTCAAAATCAGATACAGGCCCTTTAAATTCCTCAAAAGAACAACGTTTTCTTCATATTTAAGATGTTTGTGTGATCTCTCAGTCGTCCAGGTTTGATCCAGAGTAAAAAGTTTTAGGAGTGAAGACTTTTCGCTGCTGATCTTCACTTCTGAACTGAAAAGGCGGCAAAATTGAGAACTTCTTCCACTACGGCCACTTTCTTTTAATAAAACACAGAAGAAGAAATCAAATATATGAAGCAAGATGTTTGGAATTAAAGAAAAACTGTAAATAGCTCTACCATTTTTAAATATAGTTCATGTTCAAATCTGCGTTATTTAACTTTTTCCACACGTCTCACTTCATATATTTGATTCCTTCATCTTCTGTGTCTATATAAAACATAAAAAGTGGTAAAAATAAAGGTTTTTGCTTATTCCTCAAAAGTAACTATACTTTGGCGATGCAGAGAAGAGACTATATCTGACAATGGGTTAAAATAGATCTTTACTTTTTATTCTATGTCCAGAAATAATATCCTCTTTTCTATATGTTCTCATTTATATATAGTGCCTTGTTGACTCGTATGATAGGACTATTACTATTTCTATAATTATTTACACAAACACATATAAAAGTGCAGTAAAAAATACATTTGTGTGTTTGTATGTGGTAATAATCTGAACAAAACTCTAAATGGACTCCTCCTTTATGATGGCTTATGTCAGTAAAAAAAACAGTGATGTGGAATTCTGTTAAAGAAAAATATAAATCATATTATATCTGGTTTCCAAAGGTAGATCATGTGCTTGGTTTGAGGAGCTTGATGAAAAAGCAGCAGTTTTGTTTAAAATGTCTTCCGTTGTTTCGGCTCCACCAGAGATGGCGCTATAGATCCAAAAGCCCCACTCAATGCAGCATATCTGTTCAATAGCATGTTGTGTGGAAGAAAGAAATGACTGATACATATGTTGAGTCATTTTTCCCATAGACTTTCTGAACAAAAGTAATACTAAAAGTTTGAAAGCTCAGGGCTACACCGCTCTGTGGAACTAATGACCACAAGACGTGCACTTTTATTTAAAATCTGTTTCTGCTAAATTATTAAAGCATTTTGCCAAATCTTGTGTTTTAACTGTGATTTTTGGACTGCGTTACTAGCCCTGTCACGATAACACATTTTGAACCACGACACAGAAATATTTCGATAAACGATAAAATTGAAACTACTTAATGCCAGAGTATCATTAAAAGGCCTGAGCTGCAACAGATAAACAGCAGAATGAGGCAATAATTAGCCACAGACGTCACTTTTTCACCCCTCCACAGCTCAGATCTTATCGTATTAAAACAAAAATACCCCAAATCTCCCCATTTTTGCAAAGAATAAGTCTCCACGTTACAAAGCCCCAAAAACATCACTCCAGCTTTGACATATAGAACCATAAGTCGATATAGTGATTATCATGACAGGCCTGTGTGTTATGGGTATTAGTTAGCACGTCGCTGGTTAGCACGTCGCTGCTTAGCCTCCGTGATGCATTTGAACTGTAAATATTAGAATTTTTGAAAAGTCTATGGAAAAAATGAATGGGAAAATGACATCCAGAACCAGAGGCGGCGTTACTGTAGAGCTCCTTTCTACACTTTAATCCCTCTTCTGTGCTGATGTGGTGGTCCATGATGGTCCACGGTGGTCCACGATGGTCCACAGTGGTCCATGATGGTCCACGATGATACACTTGGTTGAGGCGATGGTACACTTGGCTTCGTCCTGGCTCAGAGCGGTTCTGGAGTGGATTTTTCACTGGATTTCAAAAGTTGGACTATATCTTCGTGGGACGCTCCCTCGGCTACGGTCAGCGCGGTCTGTCCATTCTGCGAGGGCGAAGAGAAAGACGCAAAACATTATCCCCATGTCAAACTTCAAACTCAAATATTCATTGCAGTGACTGTTGAGCTCCTGATGGTGGCAGTGTTGTGTTGGATTAGGACTGGTGGCTGCTGCATCTGCATCAGCGTAACACTTTATACTAATTTGAACATGTAAAACTGGACAGATCAGTGCCACTAATGCACTTTAATAATGTGGAGATAAACATTTAAAGTCAGACCTGCTCCTGTTTTTAATGTTTTCAATGGACCTGTGCAGTTCCTTGGATTGTTTTGTATTTTAACAGAGCGTTTATGAAAAAGAGGCTGCTGCTCTCCTTATAGAAATAAAGATAAATGAATACAACAGAAATAAACTAAAAGTCATGTCTGCTCCTCATTGCAGAAATGTTCACAACCTCCTAAAACGAAAAACTGAATGAAAACTTATTTTTATCTAAAAAAACAAACAAACATAAGGATTGAATCTTGAGTAATTTAATATTCAATATAACTTTTCTGTGTGAGGGTGCGCCATCTGCTTTACTCTATGAAAATGGATGTATTCCACTATAGATGTTTTTATTATGAACAAACATATTACGGGGATCGCCTCTCCACAGATCTGACTAGCAGCTTGGCCTGGTGTCACCTGCTTGTCCTCATGGAGATGGATACGTTTAATGCCGTTCTGTGGAACATTCACAGCAAAGAAGTTACATCTCCATGGAGACAAGCATGTGGTCTGACCCTAAACTAGAAAAGTGACATAGTTCAAGATGTTCCAACACTTTGTTAATTTTGTGTGCAGTAAATTAAAGGAGCTCTTTTAGTCTCAAAGTGCAGCACAATTTCTGTCCAACAGTGATGTGTTTAGAGTCAGTATGTTTTATGAAATGTTTGTGCCACACGCTTCAAACTGAACAGAGTCGTGTGTGTGTTTTTGTGTGTGTCCTTGATCTCTGGTACCAAAACTCATCTTATTTCTCCTCGCTCTGGTTTTCAGACCATATAGAGACTTTGAGCCGTTTTCAGTGGAGAAGCCGTGACTGTTCTCACATGAACATAAAGAACGACTAAATGTTTATCTACAGGGGTGAATTTGGAGCCGAGGAACTTCCACCGAGAGTATTATAGCAACCAAAGAGCCAATGTCCCTTAACGCCTGCACCACTGGACTAGCAGGGAGCGGGCGCTTAGCAACGATGTCAATCAAACCTGTTGCTAATGCTAGCAGGAGCGATCTCGGGGAAAGAAGGACCTGATTTGTCTGTTATTAATGTTCATATCTTGATTTACAGACACAATAGTGAAATAAAGACCTCAGGATCATGTAGAGGGTTAATACAAACATTTAAGAGTTTGAGTCGATGGAGTCGGACACATACCCATGATCACTTCCTTGGAACCCTGGAACCCAGTGGGTAGCAGGTTGGCTATGTCCATTTATGTATATATATACATATATATATAACGTGATGATATATACATAAAACAGGAATGATATAAAACTATATAAAAATATATACATGGGTCTATGTATGATATATTGACAGATATGACCCACTTGAAATAAACACAAATTTTTGCCCCTCACGTGTTGATACTTTAGTATAAGTTTCTCGAAAACAGTAATGACAACCAAAACTTGCGGAAAAAAACATGAAATATGGGTCTATGTGATGATGGCCTGCATTGAGCAGAGAGCACCCACTTGAAAAAAACATAAATCGGTGCCTCTGGTCTTGTTTATACTTTGGTATAAGTTGGTATATAGGTGTGAGTCGATGGAGCCAGAACTTCAGACGGCAACTTGGAACAGCAGCTAGCAGCTTAGCGACGCACATTTACATCTGTACAGTCTAATGGTTAACGAGTCTGATCTTTTGAGAGGCAGCCCTGCTCAGTCACATTCTGGGTAAAGTGATCAACCAACCAAAAAGTTACATAACACCCGTTTAAGACCAAAATGTTGCAAAAATAAATCTAATATTTTATCCGCCAGTGGCATAAAGGGTGTTTAGTTCCACAGTCCACACATTTAATCAACTGAGAAATCATATTAGTATTGAAAACCCAATCAAATGTTTACGCGCCACATCTCACTATAAACAACAGCTCCAATTATCTCCATTCTGACTTTACATCAGAAAGCTCAGTAATGATTCCCATACGGCCTGTGTGCACACCTCAGGATGTCGTAGGCACTAAACACTGGTTAAGACCTATAGCTGTAAATTTACCCAGCTGAATTCACACGCAACACGCAACAACCGTGTTAGCCACTTCCTCCCTCCTTCCCGCCGGGCGCCATGCTGTTTCTAATTTGTTCCTTCCATGAAACACCATACATTAGATCGTACTACGGCAGACAGACACAACCTTAAGCTAGAAAACAGTTTCACATGGATGTTTTTTGGAATCATATCATATTGACGTATCGTTCAGTATCTGTCAGATGAAAAACTTTTTTTTCAGGCCCAATAAATAGTATCTCGAGCCTGTCTTTGCGTTTGCCTGACCAGTGACCAGTCCCTGCCCTGCCCTTCCACATTCTGACCGAATCCACCAGGATCTGCAGCCTTTTATCATTAGAATAAACAGAATCAACATATCTCAGTTCAGACGTGTTACCGTGACCGGCCTAGATACAGTGATCTTTTATTGTAACGTGTTTATTTTGGCTGTTTTCCAATTCAACAAATAATATCGTCGTCACGGAGAGGCAAAGTAAACGATCCATCAGAGTTATGAGGATTTGTAGGTTGTAAAGATAACATGCGATGGTTTTCTATAGACTGTCAGGGCCGTACAGTGATAAAAATGTAAATAAATGTTTCTGGAGCCCTGCCTAAGTTCACTTTTATAAGCTGATGTCATATGTAAAAGCTAACATTACAGATTCATACATACCAGGGCGTTCTTTTGAGGCTAACACTGATGTAAAGAGACAACAGACGTCATAATGATATTCTGTGGTTTAGAATCACATGGCTGCCTCCTTTGTCTGTATATAAAACAGGAATAAATCCATCAGACTAGAACTAAATAGGGTTTCTTTCAAATGCAACTGCTAAAACTAACTTCTTGATAGCTAACGTCTTGATAATTTCATTAATTTCCCTTACCATTCTATCTCTTTTGCTTTGGACTAAACGTACTTAAACATTTGGAGAGCTAACCCAGTGGCTAACCATCACTACAGTTGTACATAGGAAAAATAATCTCGTAGAATGAATCATAAATTAGGGGCTCGCTTAACGACACACACATTTACACTGTGTCTTCATATTGCCTAAGAGGTAATTAGTAGGAATGCACCAGTCCAGCTTTTTCAGTCCCGATACCAATACCGATTATGATCCTTAGTAATTCGAGCCATCCACCCCTCACTCATACTCAGAGAATGATGACGGCTGACCAGCAGGGGGCGTGGGTGTGGTGGATAAGTGTATGTGCTTGAACATGGAACAGCATTAAACAGAAAAGCTCTGAATCACCACATGACCAGAATAGCCACCCAGCTGTAGTTGAAGGAGTACACAGTGATACTCAGCTTTAACTTCACCTTTGTGTCACTCAAGCCTTTGTTTGTATATGGCATGTACAGTATATATAGCAGGTATATTAAAAAAGTTTGCTGTAGCATTAAGAGAAAATAACCAATTTAGCAATGCTGGTCACCTTTTAACTAAGGATGGGACAGTCAACAACATTTATCGTGCTGACAGTAATTATTCGTGGCACTTTTCATATAGTCGTGATAATTACCAACAAAGATAATCGCTTTTGTGTCACCAGAATGTGCAGAAAAAAAACTACTGATCTCCTCTAGATCACTGCTGTTTTCACTTATAACATACAATACTTTTAAACAGCTGTTTAAATATAGAGCGTATTCGTAATATTAAAATAGTAATTATTCATATCCAGAACATGTTTAAACTATCAACAACAATAGCAAGAGATGAAGTTTAAATCTGTGAACTGGAAAAATCGTTGTAGGAGTGAAGACGTTTCTCTGCTCATCCAAACCGCTTCTTCGGTTCTGGTCTGGTTGCCGAAGAAGCGGCTTGGACGAGCAGCGAAATGTCTTCACTCCTACAACAATTTGTCCAGTTGACAGATTTAAACTTCATCTTTTGCTGTGGATCAGACCTAGACGACTGAGGGATTATACAGACATGTCAGCAACAAGTTATCGTGATATAATCGTGACACCAAATTTCAATATCGTCCCAGGACTACTCAAATCCATCGAACTGGCTCAGTCAAGACTCAGACGTCTGTGTCCTCAGAAACACCAGTTTTACCCAGTCTGAAGTCCACTCCAGTCTACACCTATATACCAACTTATACCAAAGTATAAACAAGACCAGAGGCACTGATTTATGTTTTTTCAAGTGGGTGCTCTCTGCTCAGTGCAGGCCATCATCACATAGACCCATGTTTCACATTTTTCCTGCGAGTTTTGTTTGTCATTCCTGTTTTGCAGAGTCGAGGATGTAACCATCATCACGAGAAAAAAACAGACAATATAAATGGATATAGCTAACCTGCTAGCCGCCAGGTTACAAATAGGAAGTGATCATGGGCCGCGTCCGACTCCATCGACTCTTAACAAACTCTTAAATGTTCGTATTAACCTGCTCTACATGATCCTGGGGTTTTTATTTCACTATTGTGTCTGTAAATCAAGATATGAACATTAATAACAGACAAATCAGTCGCCTTCTTTCTCGAGATCGCTCCTGCTTCGTTAGCAACAGGTTTGATTGACAGCGTTGCTAAGTGCCCACTCCCTACTAAACCAGTGGTGCGGGCAGAAAGGGGTGTTACCTTCAACAGCCTCGCTCTGGATTGGCTCTTTGGTTACTATGATACTCGCGGTCAGAATTTCTAATATGCAACTAGGCTCCAAATTAGCCCCTGTACCTGCTCTAGCCTCGATGAGCTTCATTTGGAGCCAAACGCTGTGGGTGACGTCACACTCACTCTGTCCACGTCTTTATACAGTCTATGGACTAGACCCACGGAAATCACTCAAATGACAGAGCGCAGAGAGAGACCGGAGGCAGAGACACTACGTTATATTGTAAATGTGCACTCGAAAAAACAGAGTCAGTATGAGATCAGGGGAAATTCACGTGGGTGCTCTGAGGGTTGTGTGGGTTCCCTGGCCCCCACGAGATTGGTGCCTATGAATAAAAATGTTTCCAAAGTGAATGTAGCTGCACTAGTTACTATCCAGCCCCAGAGTATGGACTACAGCTGTGGTTCTCAAACTATGGTACGCACACAATGGTAGTATGGAAGCTCGTTCTGGTGGTACTGACTTTAACCCCAAATGGCATAGTTCAGTTTCAGACTTGGTTTAGGCCTGGTTTAGGCCTGGTTTAGGCCTGGTTTAGACCTGGTTTAGACCTGGTTTAGACCTGGGGCCCATATTACGCTATTTTCTGTGTTCTTATGTCATTTCCTCATCACAAACAGACCTGGAGTTGTGTTTTGTTTCATTCACACACACACACAAACCTGCAGATTTAGGCTGAGTTCTTCTCTCAAACTGAAAACAATTAATTCCACCTTGTGATGTCATCATGTGGTAATACAGGAAGTGCTCTACTGTGTTTTTAAACTGCATACACCTTCATTTCCAGAATCATTTGGATAATTTCAGCCCTGGAATTGCCAATCTCTACTGAACTAAAGGTAAAAGGAGGAGGAGTTAACTTGAAAACTACCACTTCATGACATCACAAGGTGGAACAGAGCATTTTGAGCTTTGGAGATGTTACAGACTATAATAAAGTGTTACTCAAACATGTGTGAATGAAACAAAACACAACTCCAGGTCTATTTTTGAGGAGATAACAACATTAGAACATTATTTAAAGCTACAAGAGTCCATTTTATGTAATACAGGACCTTCACTATTTTTAGATAATATTTGGTGTGAAAAGTTTGAGAACCACTGAACTAAAAATGTATTTACCCTGGATCAGTCAAGAGTAAAACTTGTTAAATTGTCCCTCTGTGTTGCCGTACACGTCTCAGGCCTGTACCTTATCAGTGAGGCTCATGTCACACTGGCCGGTCTCCAGCAGCAGGCGTGTGATGTGCGTGTGTCCGTGTTCACACGCACACATCAGCGCCGTCGAGCCTTCTCGGTCCTGGGCGTTCACATCCGCTCCACAGCTCAGCAGCAGCTTCACCATGGCAACGCGCCCATGGCTCACGGCGAGCATCAGCGCCGTCTGGCCGGCCTGCGGGGGGCGACAAGTACAGGGCGTAGTGAGGAGTGGAATTAAACAGTGAGAAGAAGATTTGGAGAGAGTGACATGTTCTTGTGAAATTTGAGTAGTTCTTTGGTGTGTGTCAAATAACAGTTATAGATCTGTTCAAATGTAAGGAAAATGGCTTATTTTTGTAAATTACACAACATTATTAAAGGTGCACTGTGTAACTTTTCTGGTGGAGGGCACTGGGATGTCTTTGCTGTTATCTGGCATGTTTAGACTTTTTATATGAATGGACGTAGCTAACCTGCTAGCGCCACGTTCCAAACAGGAAGTGATCATGAGCACACTTCCTGCTCCATTGACTCTGGCTCCAATTCACTTTCCATTGAAAAACTGTCCCCTCTCTCTGTAACTGCTGCTGTCAGACTTGTCATTTTGGTCTTAAATGTTCATATTAACCCGCTCTACATGATCCTGGTGTTTTTATTTCACTTTTTCACATGACACTGTCTTTATACAGTCTATGCATGTTCCACAGCATGGCATTAAACTTGTCTATCGTCACGGAGCCTGTTGCGGCGCTTGCCCTGGCCCTGCCTTGCCCTGGCCCTGCCTTGCCCTGGCCCTGCCTCGCCCTGCGCTCCCCTGGTGTCTTATTATTCTTCGTTTCATGTGTAAAAATGCTAGCAGCGGGCCTGTCTCCTGAGTGGTGGACCAGTTCTACGCCCCCCTCAGGTTGGCTCCGGTTCCTCGTCTGATGGTCGGAGTATCGCTCTTCCACGCCACCAATCCACGGTCTCCACCTGCCAGTGCAGCCGTTGATAAAAGTGCCAAATGGACCAGAGTGAACAGCTTGCCTTCGCTTGACGTGTCTCTGTATTAACGTTAAACCTGTGTGTAATTTATGATTGAGACACAAGAGGGCGCCCTATTGTAGCTGCCCAATTGGCTCAGATTTTGATTTAGTTTGAGCCTCCTTTCATTGTCAGGTTTATTATACACTTCTCATTTTATTGTCAAATGTATCTTGTATTCCTTTACATTTACTTTATAATTAAAAGCTGCTTATTTTTCACCCGTTTACCATCTGGGTCATGTGTTATTTCCTTTCATCCCAAGGAAAAGTTTGTAACCGAAACGAACAAACACCCAGAAACAACTCTCACTGAATAAACATAAGATTGATAAGTTAAATGCTCAACTGTGGAACATTCTGGGCAACGCAATAACATCTCCATGAGACAAGCAGGTGGCCGACACTCCACCGGAAAAGTTACATAGTGTGCTTACTTTAAAGTTAACTGATAGTTTCACAACAAGGACTCCTGGGCTTTGTTACAGAGAACTTCTAAAACAAGAGCAGCCAAATCAGCATCTGGTATTTAACAGTAGTAGTACTAGTTACTATTTAACAGTGTTTTTAAAGTGGTAGTTCAACTTTACTTGCATAATAAACTGTAAAGGTAGATTGTAAAATGTAGTATTTTAAAAGTAAATTGAAGTATATGTACAATAGTTACGGTGCTGCCTTTGGTCTGTGGTTAACATGTTTTTTTTTTTATTTCATCACATTTAAAATCCATCAGTTCAAATGGCAAATTCATTTTTACATAGAGCTTTTCCACTTTGAAGGCGCTCAAAGGAACCACTCACATATTCACACAGACACTGGGGGACGGAGTGGGTTATGTGTCTTGCCCAAGGACACAACGACAGCATTCAGCACTGCACCACCGGTCTGTTTATGTCAAGAGCAGGATTTGAACCACCAACCTTCGGATCAGTGAACAAACGCTGGGCCACTGTCACCCCGTTTAAATGGCCATAGTGTAAAGTAAAGGTGAGACTTAAATTGTATGTGTTTGAATGGTGCAGGAGATTTGACCAATTTGGAAAAGAAAAGGTTAAAAATGTGATTTATTACTGTTCTAAAGAGGGAGTGACAATATATGTAAGTCATGTAAATTGAATTTAAAGGTTCTATATTACACAAAACTGACTCTTGTGAGCTTTAAGTCATGTTCTAATGCTGTTTCCTCCTCAAAAACAGACCTAGAGTTGTGTTTTGTTTCATTCACACATGTTTGAGTAACACTTTATTATTAGTCTGTCTACATCTCCAAACCTCAAAATGCTCTGTTCCACCTTGTGATGTCATGAAGTGGTAGTTTTCAAGTTAACATCTACTTTTTTACCTTTAGTTCAGTAGAGATTGGCAACTCCAGGAGCAGAAATGATCCAAATGATTCTAGTGAAGGTGTGTGGAGTTTAAAAACACAGTGGAGCACTTCCTGTATTACCACATGATGACATCACAAGGTGGAACAGAGTGTTTTCAGTTTGAGAGAAGAACTCAGCCTAAATCTGCAGGTTTGTTTGTGTTAAACATGAGAATGAAGCAAAAAAACACAGCTCCAGGTCTGTTTGTGATGAGGAAACAACATAAGAACACAGAACATAGCGTAATATGGGCCCTTTAAACTGAAATATGCAACAGTTTGAGTTTTCAGTTCCTGTGACCTGGAGCTAGGACGTTCCCTCTGTTTAAAACTGCTCTTTAACGTTGGTTTCCGCAGTAGATGACCTTGCTGTTTAAAAGTTGCTGACCGTAAGTTTGAATCCAAAGTGGCATTCAGAAAATACTTAAACATCTGCTCCTCGTCCTTTGTTCTTTCTGCTGTTGTGTGAAAGCGACGGAGTTGAGTACCTGACGAGAGCGCGCGTTGACGTCCCCCATCTTCAACAGTTGCTCTGCCACCTCCAGGTCGTCGGGGCTCTCTGCAGCCGTGAAGCGCAGCGAGCATCACTGGAGTGTAGCCCGCCTTGTTCACGTTGTCAGTCTCACACAGGCCTGAAAAGCAACAAGACATTAGAAAAAATATATTGATAACACATCGCAATTACTTCAGAATACATATATTTTTCCATATATTTCATTTTTTTTATATATTCAGATCCCAGAATGTGATGATGTCATACTCCCAGATGGAGACAGGCTGGGTCCAAATGTCCACACTACTCCTACAGGGGGCAGTGTTTAGAGGTCACGCCATTTTTAGTCATGTCTGAATGTCCAGTTGGTGAAAAAGTAGTGCGCTCAAAATTTCCCACAATGCAACTTGTAAAGCAGTGGGCATCAGTGGTTACTAGATCAGTCAATATAGACCACAATGCACTGGGAGAGTTGGAAAAACAACAGTGGACAGGGACAGGTCTTTAACTGACCACGACACGACTGAATGAAGCAGATGAAGCTCTGGTTTATCTCACTGTGGATCCTGATTATGAATAAAACTCAAAATTTTCCACATCTCAGATAAAAATGTAAAAATCCAGCCCGTTTACATGAGATCCAGCTGGACAAAAACTTGTATTTTTTGTTGTTAATGCATAAATACTTACAATGTGATCATTATTTATGACTCAAATCAAGTTTTATCAGAGTTGAGACTTTTTTCACCCAGACCCAGAGTCACATGACCGGCTTGTTCTTTGAATGAGTCGCTATAGAGTTCACTAAAGAGAGCTGGACTGTGGAGTGAACGAGGGGTGAGGGGCTGGGGGAGACATTCAGACACAGCCCCAGTTTATCCTGTTGATCACACTGCGCTTTGTCATGAAATATCCAAAAGGTAAATCCACAAATGTTGAACCTCATCGTTTCTATTAGTGACTGGACTCAAGAGCTCACTATTTTATAACACAAATCAACATTTTAACAATCTACATTTTAACTGCCCCATCTGTATTAAGTAACACCGGCCTGTAAAACGTTGTGGTGTCATCTGAAACTCACCAACACCAGGACAATGGAAAACTACAGTCAAGGCCCTGTACTCTTTTTTTTTTTTTTTTCCATGTATTTCAGCCCCAGTACAGATTATACAGATTGTACAGGCGTTTCTCGGTGTGAAAATGAGTCTAAACAGAAAGCATTTTATTGTTCGATAATCAGAAAGTGCACATTAGCATGCTAGTTTTTGTTAGCTTTACTGTCACGACAAAACCCCACAATGGTTTTGTAAAAAGTGCTTATAAACCCATCATGGTGAATAATTAGGATGCTCAGAATGCATAAGGTAAGTGAGTTATAACTTTGTGTTGGGACAAAGGACCAAGACACATCTGGAACAACAAATGAGCTAAAAATTAACCTAAATACTAAATATAAACATAAAAGTAACCGCAAAATAATTACATTACAAGACAACACTTTAACAGATGACTGACTTCTTCCCAATACGGATACGAAAAGGGAAAAGGCGGGAGTCAAACCCTGAATTTATACCAGGGACATGGCGGGAACACACGAAGAAGAAAAAAAGAAAAACATAGAAGAAGCTGCTGGAGGACCAAGACTGCACATAAAACTTAAACACCAGGTATGGAAAAAAAAATAGAATAATGTAAAACACCATTTTGCGTAATTATACACATATGAACCGGTGACATTTGGACCAAACTGTTTAAAATTAACTATTTGTTGTTCATGTTTTACTTTAAGCAGAAACAGTTATACCAGACTATGGCTCAGCAGCTTGTTTCCATGTGCGGTTCTTGTGGGAAGGAGTCCCTACAGCAGAGGTAATATATTCAACTCATTATCACTTAATAACTTTATAATTAACTCCAGTGTTCACACCATAGACAGCGTTCGGCTCCAGATGAAGTTCGTCAACACGGTTTTTGAATATGAAGTGAATTGGAGTCGATGCAGCTGGAATCGTCCATGATCACTTCCTGTTTGGAACGCGGCGGCTAGCAGGTCAGCTATGTCCATTTATATATATAGGTCCAATAAATACAGAGTTATTAGCCATAAATCAGGACAAACTGAGGCCGACTCCACCACAGCGTTCTGACGTAGCCTCCAGCTCAGTTTTAAAGTTACCGTTTATGTGAGCTGCCTATTTAGTGCATCAGTAGAGCCGTGTGTCCTTTAGCAGTGACTTGGTTTGTGGCTTGGTTTTATACTTCATAGACTAACCTTTTTAGAAATCGCTCTGAGTTTATTATCATAGTTTAAAATGCCAGACAAGTCGATGGAGCGGCGAGGATTTTATTTTGACACAACCGGTAACAGCTTCAACAAATGCCAACAACCCGTGAAAATTATTTAGTGAAGTCTACCCATAGAACTGTACAACTGCAAACGCAAACCCAGGAAATGACTATCACAGTGAGATGAATCAGAAACTATGAGATAACACGAGAAAAATCCAATATACTCGACGAGAATGTTTTTTTAAAGAGGGTAGGTTAATTATTAAAGGACCTATATCAGGGCAGGTTAAGTATTAAAGGATCTATATTAGACAAACTACGGCTCTTTGGGTTATTAATCCGGCCCGCCGAACGTGACCAAATTATGTTAAAATAGGTAAGGGTCCCTGCTGTATCTATTTAACTGAAATTGGCCCCTCTGTCAATCATTGTAGGACCCACTGTGGCCTGTGTGTCAAAAAATTTGCCCACCCCTGACCTATATGATGCTGTTTCCTCATCACAAACAGACCTGGAGTTGTGTTTTTTGTTTCATTCACACATGTTTAACACAAAAACCCTGCTTTTCCCAAACTGAAAACACTCTGTTCCACCTTGCGATGTCATCATGTGGTAATACAGGAAGTGCTCCACTGTGTTTTGAAAGTCCATGCACCTTCACTAGAATCATTTGGATGATTTCAGCACTGGAATTGCCCATCTCTATTGAACTAAAGGTAAAATGTGGATGTTAACTTGAAAACTACCACTTCATGACATCACAAGGTGGAACAGAGCATTTTGAGCTTTGGAGATGTAACAGACTAATAATAAAGTGTTACTCAAACATGTGTAAATGAAGCAAAACGCAACTCCTGGTCTGTTTTAGAAGAGGAAATAGCATTAGAACATGGGTTAAAGCAACAAGAGTCAATTTTGTAATGTAGGACCTTTAAACTACCGAGATTCAGAGATAGGGGGTAGGTGGAAACAGAAATTTTCTGAGCACTGAAGCCTCAAATGCAGGACTATACAAGATTACTCAAACATGCATGAACTAATCAAACTACAACTTTGAGAAAATTAATTAATCTGACCTGTATCGAGCAGGAGTTTGACCACGGAGAAGTTGGAGTGGGACACGCTGTAATGCAGAGCCATGTTTCCGTTGCCGTCGGTCAGATTCACGACGTACGGGAGCAGGGTGGGCGTGGTCATCCCCACTTGTCTCAGGTATAATCTCACTGTGTCTGCTTTAGAGTCCTTCTGACTGGAGACTCGGAACCACTCCTGGTAGAGCACCACCAAAACCTGCCGCTGAGGGGAGAGAGTGGAGCGGTGTTATAAATGAAAACGCAGCTTGTGGCACTTTTTTTTACAGTCTCCCTAAACATAATTTTTACTGTTAAGGCTGCACAGCTTGGCCACAAACTACTCACATTATTGTAGTAGTAAGTCACACAGCTAAGCACGGAACACAGAGGACCTGAAACTTTTCGCAACATAAGCAAAACATCTGTTACATCTGTGAGAAAAACCTCCAGATCACGTCATTCTTGCAAGAAGCAGAGCAGGTATAGTGGCTAATTTGGAGTAGAGTTCTGACCATGAGTATCACAGTAACCAAAGAGCCAATCAAGAGCGAGGCTGTTGAAAGTAACACCCCTTCCCGCCCACACCACTGGTTTAGCAGGGAGCGGGCGCTTAGCAACGCTAACGCTAGAAGGAGCGACCTCGGGGAAAGAAGGCGCCTGATTTGTCTGTTATTAATGTTCATATCTTGATTTACAGACACAATAGTGAAATAAAAACCCCAGGATCATGTAGAGCAGGTTAATACGAACATTTAAGACCAAAATGACGAGTCTGACAGCAGCAGTTACAGAGAGAGGGGCGAGGAAGTCGATGGAGCTGGAAACGTGCCTGTGCTCATTTTGTATTTGTAGCACAGCAGCTAGCAGGTTAGCTCTGTCCATTTATATAAACATGTGATGAACACAAGCAAAACGTGTTGTGAGAGTTACATTTTAAATGAATTCAAATTTAATTAAAATTAGTTATTTATTAGTTAATTGTTTTACTAAATACAGTTTAATATTCATTTTCTTACCATTTCTTTATCGGGCGATGACACCTCCTCCATCCGGTCTTTTACATAGAGACAAGCATCTACAAACCCTCTGTCCACTCTCTCCCTGAAAACACAAACAGAACAAGTACAAATCATTGGTTAATCTGTGGATCTGCTTAAATATATTTGTTATTATATTTTTTCCCCACATCATTGTCTAACAGGCAAATGAAAAACTGGACTTTTCAGATCTTTATCCATGTTCTACTTTCTTCTCGTTGAACCTCTGAAGTTGTATTTGGAGTGAATCATGTTTGTTAATCTTTAATCTCTTATTGTCAAGAAGCCATTTTGCCAATCTGCCCCGTTTAACCTCCACTGGTACACACCCCCTGCGACACACCCACTGTGACGCGCCTACTGCGACACGCCCCCTGTGACACGCCCCCTGCGACACGCCCACTGTGACACGCCCCCTGTGACATCCGCACTTCCTTCTCCAGTTTTATTTTCTTAATCGTAGGATTCAGTAGCGTCGCAGCGTCATTTAGGTACAAATGAAAAAAATGTGCTCCTCTAGTGTGACGTGCAGCTGTCCATAGGGGGCGCTGTTGCTGTGATGACGTTTACGCCGACATCAGCTCCACTGGACACCACAGTTTTCTAAAGTAGAAGTCAGTGGATTTGTCTCTTTTATGAAGTGGTTTTAAATGAATATTGTGATTTAAAACGTGTAAATTATAACAGAATGATCCACAGAGATGAGAACCATAGAGACACAAGCACAACAGGGCTGGTTTAAAGTGTACTACGTGATGCCCTTAGACTTCCTTCTCTCTGTCTCTCTCCTCCTCCTCCTCCTCCTCCTCCTCCTCCTCCTCCTCTCCTCCTCCTCCTCCTGCTCACACATGACTCACCGTGTTGACACATTTAAAACACATGCTGAGAACTCACTAATAAAGATTAAATATCTACTCCACCTGAGGTCATTAATCAGACAGTCAGAGCGGACAGACGGCACACACACACACGCACACACACACACAGGATGAGACAGGTGTGGAGTGATGGATTCATATTGGCCCCTGTGCTTTTTCAGAGGCCCCACTGGGACTGACCCTTTAACCCACAGTCCTGTCCACACACCAACACTTAACGATTCAAGGAGGGAAGCAACAACACACCACCATGGGCTACAGGAAAGTCAGTGGAAGTCAGTGAGATTTTAAATAGAGTTTTTGCATCATTTTCAGTTGTTAATTTAAAGCTGCACTATGTAAATTTTCAGCTTGAGGGTCTGCTGCCTAGTTGTCTCCGTGGAGATGTTATTGCTTTGCCTAGAATACTTCACAGTACAATATTAACTTAACTATCTCCTTGGAGACAAACTGTTGGCACTTCACCACCAGACAGTGTTACGGGTCAGATCTGTGGAGAGTCAACCCCACTTACAGTAAGAATGCATGTTTTTAAAGCAGCCCTATTGTGTTATAATTTACACACTTCAAATCACAATATTCATCTAAAACGACTTAATAAAAGAAACAAAGCCACTGACTTCCACCTTAGAAAAACTGTGGCTGACGTCACCATAAACGTCATCAGTGGGAGTGTCAGAGTGGGCGTGTCACAGTGGGCGTGTCACAGTGGGCGTGTCACAGTGGACGTGTCACAGGGGCGTGTCACAGTGGGAGTGTCAGAGTGGGCGTGTCACAGTGGGTGTGTCACAGGGGGCCTGTACTGGTCGAGGTGAAAATTGGACAAAATGGCGTCTTAAAAATAGTGGATTAAAGATTAAACTCAAACATGAATCACTCCAAATGCAACTTCAGAGGCTCAACGAGAAGAAACGACTGAACATGGTTAAAGATGGCTGACCCCGCCCCAGAAAGTTACAAATATGTTAGGTAACCTAGGTAACAAATGTGGTCTTGGGTTAATCTTTATTATTTTATTTTATTATAATTTCCTTATATCACACAAAAGAAAAAAAAAAATGTCTTACCCATCTTCCTCCAGGACCTCATGCTCAGGCGTTAGATCCAGGAGCCCCCTCTCGCTCTCCTCCTTCACCCCCTGTGTCTGGGCCTCTGCCTGGGCCTCTGCTTTGGCCTCTGCTCCTTCCGACTCTACTGCCCCCTGTGGTTCACTCTGTGCTGCTGCTGCCTCTGCTGGTGGTGCTTCCTTCTGAATCTTCTCCTCAGGCTCCTTCTCTTTCTCCACCTCTGGACCTGAACTGTCGTCCTCCTCTTCGTCCTCGACCTCCACCTTGGACTTCTCATCTCCACTGGACTCACTGGATGTGGTTTCGTAGCTGGAGGGAAACATAAAAGTAATTAGGATTATTCTACATTCATGAAATTGTAAAGCATTTTGGATTCTATAAAAACCTTTTGTGAGCGGATGGAGTTTTGCATCATAAACATGACCAGTCAAAAGTAAACGGTCACATTTTTATACAGAGCTTTTCCACCTTCAAGTAATCAAGGATTATTCTACATTTCAATAAATTTTGTAAAGCATTTTCCCATATTAAAAAAAACCTTTAAAGAGCGGATATTAGTTTTGCATTTAAACATGACCAGTCAAAAGTAAACGGTCACATTTTTATACAGAGCTTTTCCACCTTCAAGGCTCAAAGGGAGGCTTTTTCAATTTCAATATCGATTTCCCATATTACACTGTTTAAAGGCCCATATTACACTGTTTAAAGGCCCATATTACACTGTTTAAAGGCCCATATTACACTGTTTAAAGGGCCCATATTACACTGTTTAAATGGCCCATATTACACTGTTTAAAGGCCCATATTACACTGTTCAAAGGGCCCATATTACACTGTTTAAAGGGCCCATATTACACTGTTTAAACGGCCCATATTACACTGTTTAAAGGGCCCATATTACACTGTTTAAAGGGCCCATATTACACTGTTTAAAGGCCCATATTACACTGTTTAAAGGGCCCATATTACACTGTTTGAAAGGCCCATATTACACTGTTTAAAAGCCCATATTACACTGTTTAAAGGCCCAATTACACTGTTTAAAGGCCCATATTACACTGTTTAAATGGCCCATATTACACTGTTTAAGGGCCCATATTACACTGTTTAAAGGCCCATATTACACTGTTTAAAGGGCCCATATTACACACTGTTAAATGGCCCATATTACACTGTTTAAAGGCCCATATTACACTGTTAAAGGGCCCATATTACACTGTTTAAAGGGCCCATATTACACTGTTTAAACGGCCCATATTACACTGTTTAAAGGGCCCATATTACACTGTTTAAAGGGCCCATATTACACTGTTTGAAGGCCCATATTACACTGTTTAAAGGGCCCATATTACACTGTTTGAAGGCCCATATTACACTGTTTAAAGGCCCATATTACACTGTTTAAACGGCCCATATTACACTGTTTAAAGGCCCATATTACACTATTTTCTGATCTGTTTTAATGTTGTTTCCTCATCAAAAACAGACCTGGACTTGTGTTTTGTTTCATTCACACGTTTAACACACAAACCTGCAGACTTAACTTGAAACTGTTAACGTGAAAACTATCACTTCATGACATCACAAGGTGGAACAGAGCATTTTGAGCCTTGGAGATGTTACAGACTAATAATAAAGAGTTACTCAAACATGTGAATGAAACAAAACACAACTTTAGGTCTGTTTTTGATGCGTTAACAATGTTCTAAGACGGTTTAAAGCTGCAAGAGTCAGTTTTTGTGGGATATAATGTTTATTTAAAGCACAGATGACAAAACTGAGGATGCCGTTTCATTTGTTAAGTTGTCGGTTCAATGCCAGACGCTGTTACAAACCTGTTTTCTTTCCTCGCTCTGGTTCATGACCCTGTTTCAAATGAAGGTCAGTGAAAGAATCCAGCTCTGGCTCTGTAGCTTCGGGCTTTGAGAACGAGGCTTGTTCCTGTGTTTCAAATGTCACGGGGCAGATTTTACTCATGTTCAGTGAGTGGATTCATTGACCAGTTACTAAAGTTTAGCCAAATGGAACAGAACAAAATGTGGATTAAGTTCATAGACTGTTTATATAAATAGACGTAGCTAACGTGCTAGCTAGTTCCAGATGAGAAATGATCATGGGAGCGATCGACTCTGGCTCCATTTCACTTTACATCGAGAAACTGTGGCCCCTGTTGTTTATTTGAAATGACTTCATAGCAAATATATAAATAAATATTGTACAGCTTTGGGAGCAACTACAGATTCTACTTTCTAATGTGTTTCCAAGTGCGTTTTGAAAATACATTTGAGCTTTGGTAAATAACCGTCTTTTTAAACCGCTGAAGACAGAACCTGTTTAGAAGCAGAGAGTTCAATCTATGACTTTCTATTTTTGACTTAGAAAAACACACAAGTTCAAATCCGATCACTTTGAAGCAGTTTGAAGGAGGCCACGGACGTATTTACACGACGGTCACATGATTCAAAGTCAACACGGACCAAGGTTCAGAAAACACGAGCGAACCATCCCCTCTTTACTCTCAACGCTAACATAAAAACACATACATGACATTATATACACCATTAACCCTGGCCCCTGGGTGAAGAAGTACTTTTGATGAGTAAAAGTAAATAGCAAAAAAAAAAACCTCTAGTAAAAGTATAACATGAAAAATATAATTAGAAAGTAAAAGTATTTCAGATTTTGAGTCTTATTAAGCTTCAAATGTGGTGATTTTGATGAATTTTGTTGAATCGATCATTTTTTTTCTGTTTTTATTTGTATATTTTTGTTTTGTTCAAATTCTGAACGTGTTAAAAATAAACCCTCAGCCTTTTCCGCAGCTCTCACACAATAATAAAAATACATCTACTTCTCGGTGTAGTTCATAAACGTAGAGCAGCAGAAAGTACAGATACTGCTCTCAAATGTACTCAGGTAGAAGTAAAAAGTACCACTGTAAAATGTCCAAATGAAGCTCATCGACGCTGGAGCAGTTATAGGGGCCGATCTGGAGCAGAGTTTCATATTAGGAATTCCGACCGCGAGTATCATAGCAACCAAAGAGCCAATCAGGAGCGAAGCTGTTGAAGGTGCGGGCGCTTAGCAACGGTGTCAATCAAACCTGTTGCTAATTAATGTTTATATCTTGAATCATGGACAAAATTGCAAAATAAAAACCCCAGGATCATGTAGAGTTAATACGAACATTTAAGACCAAAATCACGAGTCTGACAGCAGCAGTTACAGAGAGAGGGGACACAGTTTTTCAATAAACAAAAAAAAAACCCCAAACAAAACAGAAAAAAACCCAAAAACCCTCAAAGTAGCTGAAAAAAACCAAAAAATTAATAGATAAATTAAAATTAAATAAATAACACAATAAAAAAAAAAAAAGTTAAATAAATAAACTAAAAAAAAAAAAGAACCCCAGGATAATGTAGAATACGAACATTTAAAACCAAAATCTGAGAGCAGCAGTTACAGAGAGCGTGGACAGTTTTTCAGCTAGCACGTTAGCTATGTCCATTTATATGTTTATCTGTGGTTCCACTGCTGCCTTAGCCTGTCCATCCAAGACGTCCCTTTAAATAGTTAAACATATAAATAAAATCCATGTGTATGTTTGACAAATAACTCAAACTGGTTCTGTACACGTTTAAGATGATATATTTAAAATGGGGGAGTTTACCCATAAAGGCACCTCTCTGAAGGATCAGATAAGCCTCATCATAAATACCATGATTCACACAGAGGTTTGAGGGGCATAACCTTCCGTGGATTCCTCAGCGCAGCTCGGGAGAGACGGGAGATAAAAGTTGAAGCACAGACGCTTGAAAAAAGGCAGAAAAATGTTGTTCTTTTGATGTATCTGTCTCATTAAAAAGGCTCGGCTTAGTTTAAAATAAAACGTGGGAGTCTGTTTGGACGGAGCAGATCGCATTGGAATTCATTAACCCCACACAGAGGTAGAACGGAGCACGGATAAATCCACTTAAGGTAATAGGAGATCGAATAACACAAAGGGAATGTGGCAGGTTATTCATTCATACTGGATCAGGCAACATGAGGAGTGTCTTGCCCATGGACGCAACAATAATATCTGTGCATGTGAGTTTTGAAGCAGAAATGCTCCTATTTGAGGGTGAAAACTACAAAAACTACCCCAGAAAATACAAACTTAAGCCCTGAAACTATGCTCCACTTCATAGACTGTTTAAATAAATGTACATCGCTAACCCGCTAGCCGCTGTGTTCCAAACAGGAAGTGAGCATAAACTCTGGCTCCAATTCACTTTCGATATAAAATCTGTGTCCCCTCTCTCTGTAACTGCTGCTGTCAGACTTGTCATTTTGGTCTTAAATGTTCATATTAACCCGCTCTACATGATTCTGGGGTTCTTTTCTTTTTTTTTTTTTAATAATAATAATTATTTAATAATTATTATTATTATTATATATTTTTGTTGTTGTAGTAGTGTTTAGTATTTTTCTTTTCTTTTTTTTTTTGATTTTTAAAAAATATGTATTTATTGTTATTTTGAGTTTATTGAGTTTTTTATTTTTATTTTTTCTAAGTTATTTTGAGTCTTGTTTTGTTTTTTTTTTTTTTTTTTTTATTATTTGACTTTCTGTAACTGCTGCTATCAGACTTATTTTGGTCTTAAATGTTCGTATTAACCCTCTACATGATCCTGGGGTTTTTATTTCACTATTGTCTGTAAATCAAGATATGAACATTAATAACAGACAAACCAGGCGCCTTCTTTCCCCGAGGTCACTCCTGCTAGTGTTAGCAACAGGTTTGATTGACAACGTTGCTGCTAAATCAGCGATGTGGGCGGGAAGAGGCGTTACTTTCAACATCTTTGCTCCTGATTGGCTCTTTGGTTGCTATGATACTGATACTGGATCGGAATTCCAAATATTGAACTCTGCTCCAAATTCTCCGCTATACCTGCTCTAGCCTCGAAGAGCTTCATTTGGAGCTGAAGTCTGTGTTTTACTGCCAGATTTACATAATTCTTATACTTTTAATAACAGCCCAAAGGTTCATAGGTCGGTTTGTACTTTGCAGGATCTACAAGCTTTATAAACTACGCACATGATGATCCTGCCTTAGGCCTAAAGTAACTCATAAAATGTACTTCAATATGTGGTTACGACTAAATAAAAAATACAACTGTAAGATGTAAAAACATTTTGAATAGAAACACAACATTTGGGCTCATAACCTTTGCATTCTTTAAAGTTGAAAACTCCTCTGCATTTTCCAGCGCTGTTCTTAAGTAAACACACTCTAAGAAGCGAATCACGCCTACGAGGTCGTACTTTTGACTTAAACCATGAGTGAACACAGGCAAACAGAACCCTGACACTGCACTAATGCTGCAGTATGTGTTCAGGAGAGGCGCTGGTGGGTTATGTTATGTTTGCACATCATTTTAAAGAAGGGAGGAAGGAACCGACCTCACAGCGACTCTGGCCAAACACGCCAAAGGGGAGAAGGTCATAAAACATTCGGCTTTGGAATGTGAGCGGGTCCTTCGTTTAAGAACAATGGAAACTGCTTCCTTTATGAACCGCGTCTGGAATGAAACTCCATGTAACCTGATGTTTCGAGCCCGACTCTGGCAGGTTTTCTCGTTTTTCGTGATGGGACGATGGGAGAGTCGTCAGATCTGAAGATGAACCAAATATACTGTAGTGCTGTGTTGTTTTCAGTGGCCTGTGATTTTTTTTTTTTTTTCGCGTTACTTCCTGATTACTGGTCTGGCTCCGCCCACTGCGTGATGACAGAAATGTGCACGATCAGTTCTGACCAATCAGAGCGATAGCTGCTACAGAGGGTCTAGGCTAAATCTTACAAAGCTAACTTTAAATCGCTTTGAGGTTTTAAAAATTGTTAAAAAAAAAGTTCATTTTGCAAAAGTAAAGAATTCTACTAAACCCGACCTTTGTGAAAGCTGGATGCCCTGTCAGAAGGCAGTTTGAATTCACATAAATGCACTGTGCTCTACGCAGGGCCGGTCCAGCCTATAAACAGACTAAGCACCTGATTAGGGCCCCAAGGCCACCAGAGGGCCCCCAAGAGCCCATATATTTGTACTGAAAATAATATAATATGTAAAGTTGGTCATATAAATAGAAACACAATTGGACAAGGTGATGAGAGCAGGGTCAGAATGTCGCCAAATGTGAGTCACCAATAGCTGAGCCCAGGTACATCCACTGCCCAGGGGCCCAGAGACACATTTTGCTCAGGGCCCTCTGAAAGCTCGGGCCGGCCCTGGCTCTATGGGAGGATTCTTTCTGGGCCGAATCTCCTGAGAGCTGCAGTACCAGGAGCGTCCACTAGTCCATCTCACACACGGACAGGGAGGAGTGTTTTATTCAGTTCTTTTATTATAGATCCATAGATGGGACAATATCGAGATCAAAGTGGCACGAGACTCACGAGATTTGATCCCCGTCTTTACGTTTGGCCCGTTCAGGCTCTGGACGGGTCATGTCTTTGAGCAGCTCTAGATAAAACACTCCTCCACACAGAGACTTGCAGCTCACATATTCAGACAGAAGTTTAAACTCTCCCAGTTTTTATTCCGCAGTGACTGGACCAAGACTGAGGCAGATAATCTCCCCTGGACGCAGCTCGCCCTGTTTTCAACATTTAAAAATAGTTTGAAAAAAATCCACAAAGAAAAATTTTGGCCTCTGCATCCATGACTTAGGTTAAAGTGAGAAAGAAGAAGAGAGAGGCACTGAGGGAGAGAGGAGGAGAGAGAGGGACTCCTCCTTTGTCTATGGAAGTGAGGGAGAGAGGAGGAGAGAGAGGGACTCCTCCTCTGTCTGTGGGAGTGAGGGAGAGAGGACGAGAGAGAACGACTCCTCTCTCTGTGAGGGAGAGAGGGAGAGAGGAGGAAAGACAGAGAGAGAGGCACTCCTCCTCTGTCTGTGAGGGAGAGAGGAGAGAGAGAGAGACTCCTCCTCTGTCTGTGAGGGAGAGAGGAGGAGAGACAGAGAGAGAGGGACTCCTCCTCTGTCTGTGGGAGAGAGAGAGAGAGAGGAGAGAGAGACTCCTCCTCTGTCTGTGGGGTGTGAGGGAGAGAGGAGGAGGAGGAGAGAGAAGGACTCCTCTCTCTGTGAGGGAGAGAGGAGGAGAGAGAGAGAGACTCCTCCTCTGTCTATGGAAGTGAGGGAGAGAGGAGGAGAGAGAGGACTCCTCCTCTCTGTCTGTGAGGGAGAGAGAGGAGAGAGACAGAGAGAGAGGCACTCCTCCTCTGTCTGTGGGAGTGAGGGAGAGAGGAGGAGAGACAGAGAGAGAGGCACTCCTCCTCTGTCTGTCTCTTTGCAGCACACACATAGGCCTGTAGAGGAGTGAGGGAGAGAGGGGGAGGTAGAGAGAGAGGAGAGAAAGGAGGCGAAGAGAGAGGGGGGGAGACAAAGAGAGAAGGGAGAGGAGAGGGAGGAGGCGAAGAGAGAGGAGGCAAAGAGAGAGGGAAGAGAGGGGGGAGGCGAAGAGAGAGGGGAGAGAGGGAGGAGGTGAAGAGAGAGGGAAGAGGAGAGAGGAGGCAAAGAGAGAGAAAGGGGGGAGGCGAAGAGAGAGGGAAGAGGAGAGAGGGAGGAGAAGAAAGGGTGGAGGCGAAGAGAGAGGAAGGAGGCGAAGAGAGAGAGAGGAGGAAAAGAGAGAGGGAAGAGGAGAGGAGAGAGGGAGGGAGGAGGCGAAGAGAGAGGGAAGAGGAGAAGAGAGAGGGAGGAGGCGAAGGGGGGGGCGGAGAGAGGGGAAAGATGAGGAGAAGGGAGGAGAGAGAGGAGGAGAGAGGGGGGAAGAGAGGGGAGAGAAGAGGAGGAGCCGGAGCGACAGAGGAGCATGTCCAGTTCTCATAATATTTTCTGTTATATGAAAATCTTTATGAATAAAGTGACAAAAAATCACTGACTGGAGCCGAACACTGAGCGACGTCACACTCCTGAAGTCCCCTTTTTTATACAGTCTGTGTGTGACTCCTTTAAACTGAACCACCACTTTCAAAATGATGCTCTTATTGTGAAAATCCCGACCAAATACCTGGGATCTTTTTCCACTCGTGTCTGACTGAACAGATAATCTCACCAAAGCCTCTTTAAGCACAAACAGAGCTGATGTGTGCCCCCTGTTTTATAATGAATCCAAACCAAAATAGTTACATTTAATTACTCTCCCTCGTCTGAAAAGCAGCATTAGCCTGTCGCTGTTTATGAGTTTCAGAGCAGAATGTAAAACCCACGCTGCAGCAAACGAGTATTAAACCTCCAACATCACACAAAACTGACTCTTATGAGCTTTAATCCATGTTCTAATGCTGTTCCTCCTCAAAAACAGACCTGGAGTTGTGTTTTGTCTCATTCACACTTGTTTGAGTAACACTTTATTATTTGTCTGTAACATCTCCAAAGCTAAAACTCTCTGTTCCACCTTGTGATGTCATGAAGTGGTAGTTCTGAGGTGAACAGCGACTTTTACCTTTAGTTCAGTAGAGATCAGCAATTCTACGACTAAAATCATCATCCAAATGATTCTACAAATGAAGGTATGTGGAGTTTAAAAACACAGTGGAGCACTTCCTGTATTACCACATGGTGACATCACAAGGTGGAACAGAGTGTTTTCAGTTTGAGAGAAGAACTCAGCCTAAATCTGCAGGTTTGTTTGTGAATTAAACATGTGTGAATGAAACAAAACACAACTCTGGTCTGTTTGAGAGGAGGAAACAACATTAGAACAGATTACAAAACAAAGTAATATGGGCCATTAAAAAGTGTAATATGGTCCTTTAAACAATGTAATATAGGCCTTTAAACAGTGTAATATGGGCCCTTTAAACAGTGTAATATGGGCCTTTAAACAGTGTAATATGGGCCCTTTAAACAGTGTAATATGGGCCGTTTAAACAGTGTAATATGGCCCTTTAAACAGTGTAATATGGGCCTTTAAACAGTGTAATATGGGCCTTTAAACAGTGTAATATGGGCCTTTAAACAGTGTAATATGGGCCTTTAAACAGTGTAATATGGGCCTTTAAACAGTGTAATATAGGCCTTTAAACAGTGTAATATGGGCCCTTTAAACAGTGTAATATGGGCCTTTAAACAGTGTAATATGGGCCCTTTAAACAGTGTAATATGGGCCGTTTAAACAGTGTAATATGGGCCTTTAAACAGTGTAATATAGGCCTTTAAACAGTGTAATATGGGCCCTTTAAACAGTGTAATATGGGCCTTTAAACAGTGTAATATGGGCCCCTTTAAACAGTGTAATATGGGCCTTTAAACAGTGTGTAATATGGGCCTTAAAACAGTGTAATATGGGCCTTTAAACAGTGTAATATGGGCCCTTTAAACAGTGTAATATGGGCCTTTAAACAGTGTAATATAGGCCTTTAAACAGTGTAATATGGGCCCTTTAAACAGTGTAATATGGGCCTTTAAACAGTGTAATATGGGGCCTTTAAACAGTGTAATATGGGCCTTTAAACAGTGTAATGGGCCTTTAAACAGTGTAATATGGGCCTTTAAACAGTGTAATATGGGCCTTTAAACAGTGTAATATGGGCCCTTTAAACAGTGTAATATGGGCCCTTTAAACAGTGTAATATGGGCCCTTTAAACAGTGTAATATGGGCCGTTTTAAACAGTGTAATATGGGCCTTTAAACAGTGTAATATGGGCCCTTTAAACAGAGTAATATGGGCCTTTAAACAGTGTAATATGGGCCTTTAAACAGTGTAATATGGGCCTTTAAACAGTGTAATATGGGCCTTTAAACAGTGTAATATTGGCCTTTAAATAAACATTATAAAAAGGTCAAAGGTGATTATTAAAAAGACGATCTTACCCTCCGTTCACCCCGACAAACTTCAGGTTCTTCTTGGCTCCCTTGTTCCCCGGCTTGTCTGCGACGCCATTTTTCTTCATAATAGATTTGAGCCCGGCTGCAGAGAAAGAAAAAAGGAACAAAAATTAATTAGATTTCATAAAGAGCTGAGCTGAAAATACAACACAACATGTATAGACCTACACAAAGGCCTGTCACTCCAGTCCTGCTCCCGTTTTATTATTACTGTAGAAACACTGTTAAAGTACAAGGTGGCTTTGGTTACATCCACACAACTGATGTTCTAATGTTTCCTCATCTCAAACAGACAGGAGTTCTGTTCCACCTTGTGATGTCATCATGTGGTAATACAGGAAGTGCCTCAGTAGAATCATTTGGATCATTTCACTCCTGGAATTGCCAATCTACTGAACTAAAGGTAGAAGGAGCTGTTCACTTAAACTTCTCGCCTTCTCTTCTCGTCTCCTCTCTTCCTCTCCTTTCCTCCTCTTCTCCCCCTCTCCTCCTCCCTCTTTACGCTGAGCTGTTAACTTGAAAACTACCACTTCATGACATCACAAGGTGGAACAGAGCATTTTGAGTTTTGGAGATATAGACAAACTAATAATAAAGTGTTACTCAAACATGCGTGAATGAAACAAAACACAACTCCAGGTCTGTTTTTGATGCGCTAACGGCTTTATAACATGGATTAAAGCTCATAAAAGTCAGTTTTGTGTGATATTGGACCTTTAAAGATGCTGTGGTTCTTTTTAAAACTTAAATATTTACTGTTTGTATTGAATTAGCAGCTTTAAAGTGCCAGCTCTTCACTGTCCACTCCACAGTGTCCGACATCTCTTGGCCGATCTTGTTCTGTTTGTCTCAAGACTCAAGGTCACAATGATACGATACATGCAAGAGGATCTATCTGCGGACAGAAGCAATGCATTCTGGGAGCTGACAGCCTCAGTGGGATTCTCCGGCTTTTCCAACAACTGCACTCGGAATTTTGATCTATTTTTAATCTTGTTTCATAGTAAGTTCAAAGTAACTGTGAGGAGTGACCATAGACTGGTGGAACTCTAACTGTGAGTATCATAGCAACCAAAGAGCCAATCAGGAGGGAGGCTGTTGAAGGTAACACCTCATCCTGCCGACATCGCTGGTTTAGCAGGGAGCTGGCGCTTAGCAACACTGTCAATCAAACCTGTTGCTAACGCTAGCAGGAGCGACCTCGGGGAAAGAAGGCGCCTGATTTGTCTGTTATTAATGTTCATATCTTGATTTACAGACATAAAAGTGAAATAAAAACCCCAGGATCATGTAGAGGGTTGATACGAACATTTAAGACCAAAATGACGAGTCTGACAGCAGCAATTACAGAGAGAGGGGACACAGATTTTCAAAAGACAAAAAATAAACTCAAAATAACTAAAAAATAAAAAAATAATAAAATAAAAATAACTAAAAAAAATTAACTCAAAATAAGAGAAAAAGTAAAAAAAAAAAAAAAAAAAAAAAAAAAAACTCAAAATAACAAAAACAAACAAACAAAAGAAACCAACTCAAAATAACTAAAAAAGGAAACAAACTCCAAATAATAAAAATTAATCCCAGGATCATGTAGAGCGAGTTAATATGAACATTTATGGACAAAATGACAAGTCTGACAGCAGCAGGTACAGAGAAAGGGGACACAGTTTTTACACAGAAAGTAAAATGCCCATGATCACTTCCTGGTTGGAACGCGGTGGCTAGCAGGTTAGCTATGTCCTTATATACATACAGTCTACTCTACCTGGAACAACTCGTGCCCCTTTCACTACATCATCACGTGACGCCTCGTCTCGAGGGAGAGCAGGTCTCACAGACGATGAGGCCTCGTGTAATTGGATTGTCTGTCATATTCAGGACTTTATAAAGCATAAATATCTCCCATTACAGCTACACAGTCTCTAAACACTATGTTTGTATTGAATTACAGAGGTGGAACTGGAAGTACACATTTTAGGTATTTGTACTTTACCAAGTACTTTTTACAGTGTGTACTTTTTACTTTTCACTTGAGTACATTTGAGAGCAGTATCTGTACTTTCTACTCCACTACATTTATGAACAGGACTGAAAAGTAGAAGTATTTTTATTATTGTGTGAGAGCTGCTGAAAAGGCTGAGGGTTTATTTTTTTACATTTTCAGAATTTAAACAAAACTAAAATATACAAAGAAAAACAGATAGAAAAAAACGATCGATTTGATTGCTTCTTTTGAACAAACTTCAGTTCAAATCTTTATCAAAGTCAGACCATTTGAAGCTTTAAAATACTCAAAATCTGTGAGAAATACTTTTACTTTTTACTCTTTAAAGGGCCCATGATGCACTGCTCTCTGATCTGTTCTAATGTTGTTTCCTCGTCACAAACAGACCTGGAGTTGTGTTTTGTTTCATTCACACATGTTTAACTCACAAACAAACCTGCAGATTTAGGCTGAGTTCTTCTCTCAAACTGAAAACACTCTGTTCCACCTTGTGATGTCATCATGTGGTGATACAGGAAGTGCTACACTGTGTTTTTAAACTCCACACACCTTCACTAGAATCATTTGGATGAGGATTTCAGCTCCTGGAATTGTCTGTATTCTACTGAACTAAAGGTAAAAGTAGCTGTAAACTTGAAAACTAACACTTCATGACATCACAAGGTGGAACAGAGCATTTGAGCTTTGGAGATGTACAGACTAATAATTAAGTGTTATTCATAGATGTGTGAATGAAACAAAACACAAGTCCAGGTCTGTTTTTGAGGAGGAAACCGTGTTAGAACATGACTTAACGCTCGGGAGTGTCTATTTTGTGTAAAACAGAACCTTTAAACATCTTTTAAACAGGTACTTTAATACTTTTACTGGAGTATTTTTTGCTCTGGTATCTGTACTTTTACTTAAGTAATGAAACTGAGTACTTCTTCCTCCTTCATGCTGGACGGCAGTGCTTGTTAGTCACGCAGGGCTCGTGTTGTACTCTAGAGGGCAGTGTTCAGGTCACGGCGTGAGCCTCATTGACGCGTACGGCCTTGACCCCGGCGCGCCTCCTCGTGTAAGTACACTCGGATTGATTGAGTGTTTTCGCTGACTCAGGTTCGGTTCTTTCTCTTCCCGTTTTTGAGATGAGACTTGGAGCGGGTAAAGTGCAAAGGCAGACGGATGTTTTGTGCAGAGACACACACGTCTGGCTCCGGTCCAAACACACGAGCTGAAGTAAAGATGCCACCGGCGTCCCACTGGAACGATGCTTTTAGATACGCCATCTCTCAGGGGAAACGAGACAAGAGGAAACTTAGAGAGTAGGCAGGATTTAAATGACTCTCAGCTCAGAAGATTTTCATACATAAACAAAGACTTGAAAAATGCACCGCAAGTTTATTCTGTGCGAGGATTTTAGGCCTGTGCACGAAAACGAATATTTAATGAGATGAAATGTTGGTTTTCGTGACTTAAGTCCAACACGCTGCACACTCTGTTTCTGTTTTGTCAAAGTCATATTTAGATTATTTTGACTGTATTAAAGGTGTTTGTTTGTTCTGGGTGACAGTGGCTCAATTGGTAGAGCATTTGTCCAGTGATCTGAAGGTTGGTGGTTCAAATCCCACTCTCGACATAAACATATTTGCATTGGGGTTTTTTCTGTTCATAAAAAGGTTTGCAGTGCTATATCTTGATTCTTAGTTGTCACACACAAAAGAACAAACATTTGATTTGATTTGATTTGATTTGCTTTGATTTGATTTGATTTGATTTTTATTTTATTTTATTTTATTTTATTTTATTTTATTTTATTTTATTTTTATTTTATTTTATTTTATTTTATTTTTTTTAGGTTTATTTATTTTATTTTATTTTATTTTATTTTATTTTATTTTATTTTATTTTATTTTATTGTTTAGGTTTGTTTGTATTTGTTTTATTTTATTTTAATGTATTTTATTTATTTTATTTACTGTATTTTCTAATCTTATTTCATTTTTTGTTTATTATTAATACATATTTTATTAATATATATTTTTACTTGTTTTTTACTTTCTCTTACTAAATTCTCTTCTTCTATAAAATTGCATGTTAAACTCAAATAGCAAAAGTGTGTAAACGTGCATGTGTGTTGTGTTACATGTGTATGTGTGTGTTACATGTGTATGAGTGTGTATGTGTGCGCCTTATATAACGTTGACCATTGTGAAAAATACATAGAATTGAACGTCATTGATAGAACAGTCAGATCCACTGACCCACATGTTGGTGGAGCGTTTCCAGCTCCCACAGATGAATGCTGCTGTTGTTGTGTCCTTGGGCAAGACCCTTCACCCCCCTCGCCCCAGTGTCTGTGTGACCTGGAGTATGAATGAACCTTGAAGGTGGAAAAGCTCTCTATAAAAATGTGACTATTGACCATGAAATGTCGTATTTCTTCATGTTCGTTTCTTGTCAAAGTCACATTCATTTCATTTTGACTGTATTAAAAATGTTTGATTTATTTATTTGGATTCCATTAGCTGAAAGCAGTGCAATAAGCTCGTCTTCCTGGGTCCATTTATATGAAATTCACAATCTCCATTTCCACATTACAAATTTACATTCATTACATTAGATTAATTTTGTCTGATTTTAAATAATTAGTTTTAAATAAATAAGATTGCAACTTTAAGATGTCCTATGTCATTTTTTCTGTATATAGGTCTGCCACCTATTATATATATATATATATATATATTGCTAAAAAATATTCCACATATATATATAAAGTATATATATATATATATATATATATATATATATATATAAAGTTTATAAGCTCAGGGTTAATCAGGTCTGTGGAACTAATGACACAAGACCTACACTTTTATTTAGATTGATCTGATTTAGTTATGAATCATTTGCAATCTTGCATTTTAAATGTGGTTTCTGGGTTAAAACGACTACAGTTAGCACGTACCTGGTTAGCATGTAGCTGGTTAACCTCCGCAATGTCTTTGAACTCTTAATATTTGAATTTTTTTTTAAGTCTACGGGAAAAAATTTGGGAAAATTTACTGGATCAGGCAGAGTTGAGCTACAAAGCACCTCGCAACTTCACTGTTAGCGTCACTACTTCCTGTCCATTTTTATCTCTATGTGTACCTCTCTAAAATTAATAAATATTTAAAGATGAGGCAGTGGACAGGGAGCTGCAGGTGGGTTAGGGGTCAGAGGTCAGAGGTTAGGGGGTAAGGGTCTGGAGGTGGACGGCACTGACACATGTTAAACACGACACAAATAAAATGAAAACTTCACCAGAGACGCTTCTGTGTTTAGAAAGAGACATGTTTGTGTCTCAATGCTAATGCTAATGCTTATTTAATATTTTATGCTTTTAATAAAAATTATATGTTTTGAGACACAGGGAGTTAGCTAGAGTTCTGCTACACCATAGAATGTTTATATATAAATGGACATGGCTAACCTGCCAGCCAGAAAGCAAGTAATCATGGGCGCACTTCTCGCTCCATCAAAACTCTCCTCTCTGTGTAACTGCTGCTGTCAGACTCGTCATTTTGGTCTTAAATATTCGTATTAACCCTCTACATGATCCTGGGGTTTTTATTTCACTATTGTATCTGTAAATCAACATATGAACATTAATAACAGACAAATCAGGCACCTTCTTTCCCCGAGGTCGCTCCTGCTAGCGTTAGCAACAGGTTTGATTGACAGCGTTGCTAAATGCTCGCTCCCTGCTAAACCAGTGGTGTGGGTGGGAAGAGGCGTTCATCTTCCAACAGCCTCACTCCTGATTGGCTCTCTGGTTGCTATGATACTTGTGGTTGGAATTCCAGGTTTGTAACTCGACTCCAAATCGGCCCTTATAACTGCTTTAGCCTCGATGAGCTTCATTTGACTGGAGCCGAACACTGAAAAACTTCATGTATTGCACGATATGTCATGTATGATAAAAGATTTAAACTACAACTGACAATATATATCCCCAAAGCTGTTCTAAATGTGTATGTTCCTCTCTAGAGACATGACAGAGTTTATCTTGCACTTAAAAGCAGTCTCCATCTACATATCACTCCCTCACTGAACTTCAAATGAACTGTGAACACATGTGAGCGATAACATAGCTGCAGCCCTCGAGCCAGACGAACGGACAGACATCAGGGATCCATAAGACACTGCATTAACCGTGTGATGCTTACACAGTCACATGCCAATGCACTCTGTTTTATGTTTATGAAGCAACAGAGCCGAGTGTGCGGGGCCGAGGCGGTCGTTTGTCGGAGGTTGATCATTAGAAGTGCTTCCTTACTGTGCGTTCTGTCAATAAATAAAGTGAGGGAGAAGACGTAGGTAGACGGGACACTAAATTATACGCTTCATAACACTTATAGGCTGTCTGGCACTGAGCAGCAGGTAATGAAGCATCTAAAAGCAGTTCTGCGCTGGAGGGGAGGCAGAGACAGCGTTTTACTTTGAGTTTTGTACAATATAATAGACGATGATCGCTATGCTCTGCTTGTCGTTCATCTTAAAATGCTTAAGAGACATTAATACTGGTTAAGTTAACGCAAGTTGAGTTTGTCGTGCTGTATGTTTGAAAAAAAGTAAAAAGCACATTTCCTAAATTTTGTGCTGTATTTCAAGCAATGGACTGTATATATAAATAGACATAGCTAACGTGCTAGCTGATGTGTTCCAACAGGAAGTGCTCAAATCAAAGCTCCATCGACTTTTTTTATTGAAAATCTGTGTCCCCTCTCTCTGTAACTACAGCTGTCAGACTCACTATTTTGGTCTTAAATGTTCGTATTACCCGCTCTACGTGATCCTGGTTTGTTTTTATGTTGCTATTGTGTCTGTAAATCACGATATGAACATTATTAACAGACAAATCAGATGCCTTTTTTCACCCCGCCCGCCCACTCCCTGCTAAACTAGTGGTGCGGAGCGTTAAGTTCAACAGCCTCGCTCTGGATTGGCTCTTTGGTTGCTATGATACTTTCAGCTGGAACTCCAAATATGGAACTCATCTCCAAATTAGCCGCTATAACTGCTAGCCTCGATGAGCTTCATTTGACTGGAGCCGAATGCTCACTTAGTCCACTTTTTTATACCTTCTATAGATTCAAGACACTGCCCCCAGTTTTGTGTTTCAAGGGGACATGTTTTGTTTGCTTATCATTAGCTTACTCTAAGTTGTACTCTGATTGATTCATACATGTGTGAGTAATCCTGCATTGTGCTGCATTTGAGATTTGAGTGCTCTGAAAATTTCCATGTTCACCTAGCCCCTATCTATACCCACTACGTGCCTGTTTACAATGAACATAATACTCCACTGTGTTTTTAAACTCCATACACCTTCACTAGAATCATTTGGTTAATTTCAGCTCTTACTGAACTAAAGGTAAAAAGAGCTGTTAACTTGAAAACTACCACTTCATGACATCACAAGGTGGAACAGAGCATTTTGAGCTTTGGAGATGTAGATAGACTAATAACAAAGTGTTACTTATACGTGTGGATGAAACAAAACACAACTCCAGGTATGTGTAATCTAGGACTTTAAATACTATTGAACTATATGATGTCTGAAACCCAGTGTTATGCAGACAGTGAGTGAGACATATTACTTAATGCAGTGGAAAGGGTCAAATATCTTACCTTGCTCTTGCTGTTTGGTGGCAGCTGCTGCTTTCTGGCCCGGGGAGTAGAAGGCTGACAGAACGCTGAGAGAGCTAACCAACTGACTTTGGATGGAGCTCATCTTGGACGGCCCTTGTTTTCCTGCTGGTTTACCTGCTGCGGCGCTGGGAGTTGGCTTTCCCACCGGCTTGGCTCCCGTTCCTTTTCCTGGCTCCACTTTCTTCCCTGCTGTCTGCTTTGGCGCGCTTGGAATCTCTTGCTGACTCGCTGTCTGTTGCTGTGTTCCCGAACTTCCTAGCTGAGCCCACTGTTCGCCCAATAATCCCGTGAGGCGCGTTACCACCTGTCCCAAAGCGGCTGGCGATGTTGGGGAATCACTTGACATTTTGCGTTGCGTCTCACCGCTGTCCCGGCGTGAACTTTGACTCTCTCCTGAACCGCGGCGTTGAGCTGTCTCACTAGACCCTCTACGAACTGGTTGCTCGCTCCCTTCTTTCTGCGTTTGACCATCTCCGCCTGAACTCCTTCTAGAACCCTGAGCTGGAACTTCTTGTGATCCCTGTCGCGTTGGCCTTGAAGCAGTGACACTAGACTTCTGTGGAGCTTTGACTTCTTTAGAGTTCCTTCGAGTTGTTGAGGTTTGCGATTGGATAGACTTCGGACGTGTTGAAACTTCACTTTTTGTTTGAGGTTTGGACGGAGTTGGTTCCTGACTCGCCACTTTCTCTTTAACTTGAGGCACAGGCGTGAGTTTTGGGGACTCTTGGACTTGTGTTGAAGTTGGAACAGTAGGTTGGGAAGTCGTGGTGGTAGTGGTGGATATCTGCTCTTGGGACGGTGTAGTTTTTTGCTCTGGGGTTGGCTGGGCTGCTTGCGTTTCCATGGATACTCTACGGGGTCGGACAGGTGCGGACTGAGGTTGTGGGGGCGCAGGTTGGGGCTGCTCATTTGAAGGCCGTCTACCTCTTTGGGGTCTCACGGGAGCTGTTGTTTTTGGAGCGTCAGTCACCTTTTCAGTGGATACGGGTTCTTTGACTTTAGGTCGAACCACTTCCACCTCCTGTTTTTTCACTTTTTATCAACTACAACCACTTTAGTCTCAATGGCCTCTGTTACTTCAACTTTTTGGGCAGTAGTTTCTTTGCTTTCTTCTTTATTTTCAATCTTATCTTTAACTTTTGGTTCCACATCTTTAGCTGCAACAACATTACTCAAATCCTCAACTAGAGTCTCCTCAACTTTCTTTGACGTATCCAAAATCGGCTGCTCTATTTTTGCTTCTGCAACCTCAGCTAAACTCTCTGTCACTACACTTTCGACAATCTTGCTAGCTTCTTGTATAGCTTGAGTTTCGTTCATCACCTCCTCTATCTGACTGACAACAGTTTCTACCTCTACCACTCTTTCACTACTTACACTCTCCCTCTCTTGAATCTCTACACGCTGTTCCAAGTGTGTTTCTACATGCCTTGCTGGGTTATTATCCGGTCTCCTCACCATCTCAGTTTCAGTTTGCTGATCTGTCCTTTGTGCTGCCTCCGTCTCTGTCACCCTGTCCACTGTGCCTACCCTTTCCGTAACTGTGCCCCGGTCCACACTGCTGGTTCTTGGTCTTATTGGATGATTGTTCCCAGTTTCAGTTTCGGTCACCTGATTAACCCTTTCTGCCACTGGCGTCTCCGTAGTCTGATCTAAAGTTATCACTCTTTCAGTCTCCGTACTTCTTTCCATGCTATTCGTCCTAGGTCTTGGTGGAGTCAACACTACAGCTTCTACCACAATTTCTGTCACTTGAGCATGAACTTTACCCATGTCTACTCCCTGATCTATGCTTTCTGGTATTGGCTGGGGCAAGCGCACTTCTACACAGATCTTATCCGTATCTGTCCCCTGATCCACTGTACTTTGTGGTTCAGTCTCGGTCTCCTGATGGGACATATCCACTTTTTCTGTAATCGTCCCTGTGTCAATGCTTTGCCTTCTTGGACGGTCCATCATTTCTGGACTACACACTTCCACCTTCATCCCTTCACTCAACTGCAAAATTTTCTCTTCTTTGGCCTTGTTTTCTTCTATCTGCCTTTTCAGTAGCGAACTGGTTCTTTCTAAATCCTCTGTAGCCTTCGCAAGTTTGGTTTCAAGTATTCTTAACTTTTCTTGCAGGACCTCAACACTATCCACTTCATCCATTTTCACTTTCTCTGGGCTGACATGTTGAGAGCTGCTTATCTTTGTGTCTTCCATAATCTGTATTTGCGTTTGCGCTGAATGCTCCATCGAAGTCTCTAATGTGTCTTTTTGTTTGTGGGATTGTTCAGTTTTGATGTCTTCCTCTGACAATTGGCGCGTTTCCTCCTTTGGTATCTCTTTGCCAATCTTTGCTTCGTCCTGTTCCTTCTCTGTCCCAGGTTTCGTCCCTGGGGGCTGTGGTGTCAAAGTTAATTTAAGCTCTTGTGATGGTCGCTGCCCTTGCTGTTGCTCTTTACTTTCTGAAGCAACTCTGGCTTTCATCTGAGCTTGGAGCTGTAGAAGCAGTTTTTCCCTTTCCTCTCTCAGTGAAGATATCTGCGCCTTTAGTTCTGGGATAGTTTTAACCTGTTCTTCTAACTCTCTAACGCGTTTCAGGGCTACGGTGATCTGTTGGTGAAGCCCTGTACGATCTTGAGGAATGCGTCGTTCTGTGACATCCGGCGACGCACGAAACATGTTTTCTGAGGAGCCATTTTCTGGAGTGACCAAAACTGGACTGCTGGAATCAGAACCTTTCCTTTGCTGCAAAGTGATGGGCATGCTGGATGCTCGGAGTAAGTTGGGTCGGTTTTGTAACTCCGCTGTTGATTTTTCATCGAGACGGGAGCCGACACTCGTTTCGTCTCTTGGTTTTGGTGAGACATAACCCTGATTCGTTAACCCCCTGCTAGTCTGACTGGTAGACCCCAATTCACTTCTAAAATCAAATATCTGCTGGACTTCCGTCACCCGGGATTTGGGTTTGGGTCCCAGAGTGGACGTCCCGGACCATGCCGTAGTTTCCTTCGGAGCAGCTCTGACCCCATGTCCGGGCAGGCTAAAGTTTCGGGGTAATGTGCTGAACTTGGATGGTCCTTTTATCCGTCGTTGGATGTGGACTCGTTTTATGGTGTTGCCTTTTTCAATATCGTCGACATATTTGAGAAAGTCCAGGTCCAGGTGGAAGCCGTAAGGAGTCTCCACGGAGTACGGCAGCTGCTTCCTCTGAACGCCCGCCTCACTGCTCTTGGCCTGGACACCATTGGCTGTGGGAAGAAGGAGCGATCAATACAAAAATCAATATATGTCCTTATACCACTTCTACTATCATAAATAACAAGAGCAGTCATGGAAATAATAACGATATTACTATATATGTGCTCAGTGACAAAATCCACAGAACCAAATAGACACATAGCGACCAGTGGGGGGCGACAGTAGCTCCGTTGGTAGAGCGTTTGTCCACTAATCCAAAAGTTCACATAAACATCATTGGTTGAGTGGTCAGATCCACTAACCCACACCTTGGCGGTTTGATTTCAGCTCCCACAGACGAACGCTGTGTTGTGTCCTTATGCAAGACACTTAACCCACCTCGCCCCCAGTGTCAGCGTACACCGGTGTGTGAATGTGTGTGTGTGAATGGGTCAGTGGTTCATTGATGGACATTCACTAGGCCTGTCACAATAACAAATTTTGATGTGCGATTTATTTATTAATGCCACTGATATAAAAAACCTTAAAGCAGGATTATTCAAAAAAACTAATCTAAATTTACAATATTGTTAAACACATCTGCAGCTATCTGTCCATGGGAGTCGATCGCTCCTTTACTGCGGTTCTCCTCAACTTTTTCCCACTGGTTTTTTTTTTTTTTTTTTTTCATTTTTCTTAGTCGAGAAGGAGGATCTAAGGACAGGGGGCGCTCTGGGACAGTGGTTCCTGCAGGAGGAGGGTCTAAAGACAGGGGGCGCTCTGGGACACTTTCTCCATTTTTGTTTATCTGTTTCTGTTTCATTGTTGATTTTCTAACTTTCTGTTGGTTAAATCATTTCTCATATTCAGCCCTAAGAGGCGACGCTGCTGTGATTTTGGGCTTTACAAAAACAAATTGAATTGAATTAAAAAATCATGAGCTGCAATAAATAAACAGCAAAATGAGACACTTTAGTCGATAGTTTGTTATTTATTCAAACTTTTACGGCTTAAATCTGATCATATAGACAAAAAATATCCCAAAATGTCCCAGTAGTGCAAAAAAAAAAGTACACACAATCAATACTGACCCCAAAGGTTTCATATACTGAACGATAACCCGATGTAACTGGATCCACTGTTTCACTCAGCCCTTCGTTTTATTACAGGTGATGGATTTAAACCCATCACTGTCTGTTAGAAGAGAACAGCTCTGTTTGAAATGTATCTATAAAGGATCACTTCAAAAACTCCCAGAATCCCTCAGCTGCTTGTTATTTATCGATACAGGAACATTTAATACCAGATCATACGACTGCGTAAGGCGAAGGACGAGACCAGAACTGAGACGGGAAAAGGGTGTTTCGGCTGTTTTCCTTCACAAAAATGGAACACGCTCCAAGGAAAAGCAAAACTGGACACACTGGTGGCACAGTCGCAATTAAATAATGTCGTAATGAACTTTTATCCACACACGTGCCCTGTTTTTAATGTTTTAGATGGACTTTTTTACTGTTTTGCTGCTTGTATTGTGTTTTGAACAGGGAGCTCAGGAAAAAGACCAAAGCCCATGTGCTCTCCTTGGGTTCCCCTGAATAAATAAAGATAAATCAATAAAATAAATATCAATACTCCACTCGTACAGACGGCTGCTCCAGGATCACACATGGAGCTTCATTATGTAAAACCGTATCACTTACCAGGAAGCCATTATCATGCAGCGATCGAGCCAAAATAAACTCATCTGAATGCAAAACGCTGCCCATGCTGAGAGACGGTGGGCGCTGATCACCTGGAGGAAAGGAAGTCTGTTCTGCACGCAACCGTTAAAGAGACGGGAGTCAAGTGCTCATTATTTACCCCACAACTAGGGATGGGGCACAAATCGTTGAGGATCGACAATATTTATATAATCGTCAATCGCCAACAGAGATAATAATGTTTCTATTCTCCAGAATGTGCAGAACAAACCTGCTTTTCCCTGATGATCTCTTTCAGATCTGTGTTGTTTTCACTTTTACTTTTTTATAATAGCTGATAAATCTGGAACCTCTTCATAATATAAAATCGTTCATATCCAGAAAATGTTTAATTCTTATCGTGATTTAATCGTTAATCGTAATTATTCTGCCCATGATAATCGAGACACCACATTTCCATATCCACAGTGGAGCTCAACAGTGACACCTACCCACGGGATCCAGAACAAAATTGCTCTTGAGTTTCTCCCATAGACTTTCTGAAGAAAAATAATATTCAAAGTTTGAAAGCTCTGGGAAAATCAGCTCTGAGCCAACTGATCGTCACAAGATGTATGATTTTATTTCAAATCTGTGTCTGATATCTGTGTAATCCCTTGCCGTTTTTTGCGTGAGGTAAAATATGCCCTAGGCCTTAAGTTCTTTTCATTGTTTGTGCCCCTGAATCTGTCTCTTTCCCACATGAAATCCTGGCTGTGTGAGCTCCTGCTGATTTTTGGAGGACGGTTTCCCAGCCTGGTCAATCGTATGTCTCACCTGCAGCCGCCTCGCCTCATTTAAGAAGATTCAGGACACGTGTTTGGGGCTGCTGCGTGTGGCCAATCTGCCATTTCGTATGTGAATTGTGTCTTTTTTGTTACGTCACTAATGCTAAAGTGACTTCATTTTGAGACACTCGACTGTCAGTACTGACTCTGTGTAGTTTATCTTCTACAGCCCTGCTCATCAAATTACTTCTTCCATTTTCCATCCTGTTTTTTTAATGATTTTTTCTTTTATTACTTCCCTGACCCTAAACGAGCTGGGTCGTAACAGGCACATTAGCTCATTAGACCGAGCCAACAAACAGAATCTGTAAACCGGTGTGTTAGCTTCAGTTTCAGCGTCGTTAGCGTCTCCTTCAGACAGATATAAGGCAGTGTCCAGCAGGAATCTGACCAGAACTGAAGAAGCGGCTTGGACGAGCAGCCAGACGTCTCCAATCTGAAACTTTTTGTCCAGTTACAGATTTTAATTCTTCTTTTACTCTGTTTCTGGCAATCTCTATAAACCAAGTTATCGACGCATTTCGCAGAATCTTGCGTTTTAAATTCGCTTTTTGGACTTGAAACAGCCACGTTATGGATAATGCTTAGCCTCCGCAAGGTCTTTGAACTTTTAATATTTGAAATTTTCAAAAAGCCTATGGGAAAATGAATGCAGAATTTCCTTCGGGAGCCGGAGCAGGTGTCACTGTTGAGCTCAATTATCAGATAAACTAAGATGCTGCAGAGATGGATTTTGAGGCTGCAGATACCTACCACTTTTCTTGTCCATAATGGGAGGGAGAGTGTTCAGTCATTGATTTGTGTTTAGCGCAGTTGGAGCAGGCAGCCTGAAAAAGAGAGAGGGAAAAACAGTTAAAATATCGACTCCCACAGAAGTTTCGGGGAGATCTGTAGAGATAATGCCTGAAATAACAGTCACTTTAAACAAACGTGTGATGACTGTATCGACGTACGGCTCAAAATGTGAACGCTGGGGCCGTATATTTTGGCTTTATATTTAGTGTGGGGACTTTTTTCTTTGCAAAAGTGGGGAGATTTTTGCCTTTTTTATGTAATGAGCTCTAGAGAATAGAACTGCTCTTCTGTTATCCTGCTTTGTGACAGTGGTACAGAGTATTTTCAGTATTATCATTTATCACAATATTCCTCTGCATCGACATTTCGAGCTTGTTATCGTGACAGGTCTGTGATGAGGATGCAGGACTTGGGTTGAAGAGGGTTTGCTGTTTCTGCTGCTGTAACCAAACTTTTAAATACATTATGCATGATTATAATTAATGCCCTGACAGCAGATGGTAAAATCTAATTAATTTGAACTAAGCCACAGAAGCAGCACGATGTTCACCGCTGTACAGAACGAGTCAACATATTTTAAATCAAAGAAAAACAATGTACTTTATCTGCCAAACTGAACAGCTAATGTAAAGCCAACACTGAACACACAGACTGAACATGGGCCATTCAAAACCGCTTCTAAAATTTGTTCGAGTTGAGGATGACACAAAACTGGAGCTGGTTTTCACAGTTTAGTGCATTGATACATAAATGCAGAACATCCAGGCTCCTGTGGCTCAGAGACTTTAAAGCAGCTCTGACTTGGTTTAGTCCTGGTTTAGACCTGGTTTAGACCTGGTTTGGTCCTGGTTTAGTCCTGGTTTAGACCTGATTCAGACCTGATTCAGTCATGGTTTAGTCCTGGTTTAGTCCTGATTTAGACCTGGTTTAGTCCTGGTTTAGACCTGGTTTGGTCCTGGTTTAGTCCTAATTTAGCCCTGGATTTCGATGGTTTATTTATTTAGACTTGGTGTTAGACCTGGTTTAGTCCTGGTTTAGACCTGATTTAGACCTGGTTTGGTCCTGGTTTGGTCCTGGTTCAGTCCTAATTTAGCCCTGGTTTCGCCCTGGTTTAGTCCTGGTTCAGTCCTGGTTTAGACTTGGTGTAGTCCTGGTTTAGTCCTGGTTTAGACCTGGTTTGGTCCTGATTTAGACCTGATTTAGTCCTGGTTTAGATCCTGGTTTAGTCCTGATTTAGACCTGGTTTAGTCCTGGTTTAGTCCCAGTTTTGTCCCGATTTAGACCCGGTTTAGAACTGGTTTAGTCCTGGCCTCCTGCTGGTCTCAGACTCAGGTCTAAACATGTTGAATCACTGTTTGAGTTTTGTTCAGTTTAAATCTGTCTCACTTCCTGAAGATGTGAGACAGACCTTGACTTTGACCATGTTTAAATCCAGCCTCAAACGGTTCTGTTTAGCTGCATGCGACTGAAAGGGTTTAGTCTACCTCTTCTCTTTTAATGTTAATTTTGAATATTTCTGATTTGACTTGTTTGCTTTTGTGATTTTAATGACTTTCTTATTCTGTAAAGCACTTTGAATGGCTCTGTGTTCACATTGTGCTGTATAAATAAACTTTCCTTGCCTATATCAGAACAGAGGTAATCAAAACATTAAAACATTACAATGAGCAGACTAATGAAATATCCAATATGAAAATAAACACGAGCCCACCCAGCCTTGAATGAACCTCGCTGTTTGAATCCATATTAAACGAGCCTCAAAGCCCCTTCAGCCAAACGCAAGCTCCAAGGCTGTTTAGCAAATAGGCCCACATTATTCACGCTAGTTCCATGCACATTTGTGTCAGGAGAGAAAATATGGAGTATTAAAGACAAAGGCAGCTCCGAGGGCCCGGGGCTGCAGCGTAATCAGTGTTAGAGTTCAGACATATGAGAAGGTGCAAATGAATGCTGTCTGTATTCATTTAGAGAGGCGTTTTTTTACATCTGAAATTATCCTACGAAGGAAAGATCAGATTCTGTGTCTCTACAGTTATAATCTACAGCCTCCGTGGATCATTATGTTATAATTTATACATTTTAAATCACAATATTCATCTAAAACCAATTAATAAAAGAAATAAGTCTGATAAGTTCCACGTTAGGAAACTGGTGTCCAATGTGAGCTGATGTCGCCGTAAACGTGTCATCACAACAAAATGTGTGAAAAAAAAAACTAGAGCAGCACATTTTTCACATTTGTTTGTACCTACATTTGTACCAAAAAAATGACGATCCTATGCTACCGAAATAAAATAAATGGAGAAAAGTCGAAGGACTAGAGAAGGGGCGTGTCACAGTGGGCGGAGTGGGTGTGTCACAGTGGGCGTGTCACAGGGGGCGTGTCACATGGGTGGGCGTGTCACAGTGGGCGTGTCACAGTGGGCGTGTCACAGGGGGCGTGTCACAGTGTCACAGTGGGCGTGGTGTGTCACACAGTGGGCATGTCACAGTGGGGTCACAGTGGGCGTGTCACAGTGTCACAGGGGGCGTGTCACAGGGGTGTGTCACAGTGGGCGTGTCACAGTGGATGTGTCACAGTGGGCGGTCACTGTGTGCGTGTCACAGGGGGCGTGTACCGTGTACCGGTGGAGGGAAATCGGCAAAATGGTGTCTTGAAAATTAGAGATTAGAGATTACTCAAACATGAATCACTCCAAAAACAACTTCAGAGGCTCAATCGACTCTAGCTCCAGTTCACTTTCTATTGAAAAAACACAGTTTGCCTCTCTCTGTAACTGCTGCTGTCAGACTCGTCATTTTGGTCTTAAATGTTCGTATTAACCCTCTACATGATCCTGGAGTTTTTTATTTCACTATTGTGTCTGTAATCAAGATATATGAACACATAATAACAGACAAATCAGGCGCCTTCTTTCCCCGATGTCGCTCCTGCTAGCGTTAGCAACAGGTTTGATTGACAGCGTTGCTAAGTGCTCGCTCCCTGCTAAACCAAGTATCAGTTAATTATATGTTTCAAATTATCACATTATTCCAAACTTTTGATATCACACAAATTAACAGCTTCATTTTATTAATAGTAAACGTGACAGACGATCTCTCTGCTGTGGAACTTCCTTTGTCAGTTAATATTTCTATCTATACCTCGCTCTGCGCTTTGTAAAATTATATAAATAAAAAAAAAACCTCATGGGATTTGAGGCCCGGGCCGTTCTCTGCTTTTAAAATGATTACTTTGATGTCAAGAAACAGAATGGGAACTTACAGCGCTGCCCACACAGCATCAAAAGACTTAAAAAACCCAGAACGCATTTGACAACAGCAGCCTCCTGACCACACAGAAGCCATTTGAAGTCCCTAATCAGATTCCAGCACGATTCTGCAGCTAATGATATTTCCAAATGGCAAACGCATCTGAAGAAGAGAGGCCATGATTCATTTTATTAACGTTTCATTCAGGTATTCATTAAAACATATTGAGTGTTCGTGCTGAGTAAGCTGCAGATACTGTTTCTCCGGCTGTTTACGAGATTTGATTAACTGCCTGACCCCAGAAGAAGGTCAGAACCAAACTCACTCAGGACGATATAAGAACGCAGCAAAGAGTGTTTTTAAAGGCAGTTCTTCAAGAGGGAAAGTGTAAAGTTGTGGTATATAAAATCAATAATAATGGTATGAATTTAAACTACTGGCTTATCAGTAGTACTAGAGCTGTTTGATAGATGAATGCGGTTGTTGTGTCCTTGGGCAAGACACTTAACCCACCCTGTCCCCAGTCTGTGCGTACACGGGTGAGTGAGTGTTTCCTTTGAGCCTTGAAAGTGGAAAAGTACCATATAAAAATGTGACCATGGCCGTGTACCAGATATATTTTGGAGTTTTGCAAAAGTTTTACTGTATTTTCAGGACTATAGGTGTCACTTTTTTCATAGTTTGTCCAGGGGTGCGATTTATATGTGAAATTATGAAAATATATAATTCCATATCTTCATTATTGTCACAGTGACGACCACACGAGGGCGCTCTAGACTTGTACCAGTATCTACTACATCACATATGTCAAACTCAGGCCCGGGGAACAAATCTGGTTCATGGTTTAATTATATTTGGCCGTGAGATCATATCAAATGTGCATTGGAGCTGGCCACTGGTATCAATTTTTTTAGCCTGTGAATTTGTCTCAGTTTTTAATTTTGGCCCACTGTGCATTTGAGTTTGACACCCCTGCAACTACATGGTGCTTCATCTTCCTCTGAAGTTTGTGGAGTTGTTCAGGAGCGACACCGAGGATGAAGAATTCAGTGGATTTAGTGATTTGGAGTGAGATCCAGAGTAAACTTGTTGTTTTTTTCTGCTTTAGTTTGTGATTAACTGTTAATATCTTGCGTGTTCAGTTCTGTCTGTGCTTCATGAATAAATATAAATGTGTTAGCGTTAGCGTGCTGTACTGATATTCAGCCTGTTCTTCTCTATTTTATCCTTATTATTATAACTTGACTTTAAAGATAAAATGTTTGTTCTTGGTCTCGGATTTTGTAAAATAAATTTCCCCCCAAAAATGCGACTTACGTTTTTTTCTTCATTTTATGCATCTTTTGCTGGTGTGACTTATATTCCAGAGCGACATATAGAAAATACTGTAGATTTATATTTAAAAATGAGAAGACAGAACTGAGCGGCTGAACTGAAATGCTTTTCAGGACATGTTTCTAAAGCTCGTAAAACTAAATATTTAATAAGTTCAGCTGTTTTCAGAGCACGTTCAGATCTATATTTTGAGTAAGTCTCTGAGTCTTCTTCCTGCAGACAGATTTGGGAGTGAATTCCAGGCAGCGTTCGGTTCCGACAGAGCTGACATTTTGCAAGAGAAGCATTTCACAGGCTGACACAGTAATCAATCAAAACGACAGGGCCGGTCCACCTCCGGCCCTAAACACGGCGAGGCCTATTTCTGTCCCCGTACATGAGACTTTAATAAAGAGCCGTACTGACCCGGAGGACGCCTGGTGACACGTCCAACAGAGACAAACTGCACAACACTGAGACGTATCTGACGGAGCGTGATCGATACCTCCACAGTACAGCTGCAAGAGTCATCGAAAACAGAATCAACATCTGAATGAACGCGACTAACAAACAATAAAGGCTGCAGTAAGCCATGTGCACAACAGCGCCCTCTAGCTCACTGTTAGCGTCACTACTTCCTGTCCAATTTTATCTTTTTTGCAGACTCACGAGAAAATGATTAAATATTTATAGATCAGACAGTGGACAGGGAGCTGCAGCTGGATGTCACTGATGTTAAACACGACACAGATAAAACACCAGAGACACAAAGAGACATGCTTATGTCTCAATGCTAACGCTAATGCTAATTTTGAGGCATAATAAATATTAAAACAACACCACAAACTGAATTATTCTACAGTTCTTATTCTGTTCTAAATATAAAATAATTATGTAGTATTTATTTGAATCAATTTAAATATTTTTTTATTTCTTTTATCTTTTTCAATTTTAATTAAAGTGAAAAGTTATGTTAGTTTGAGACACAGTGACCTCGCTAGCGTTCTACTGTGCACAGAGCCTATTTCTGAAGCAATATAATTTTTTCCACAAACAAACGTGTTGTTTTGTGCATAAACCCTGCATAAAAACTGTACTTCAGATCTGTACAAATATGTTCTGAAATGAAGACCTGTTTAAAATGTGAATTTCAACTGAATCCTTAAAACAAATTGGTCGCCTGGGATCCAGAACACACGTTTCTTCAACACTTTACGAAGATGTGAGGTTCAAATGGGCTTGATTGACAGATGGATTAGCCAGTCAGAGAAAGGCACAGTCCGTGTGTATCGGAAAAAATTTATATCACGTGGCAATCAAAGAGTAAAGCGTAAACTCTGTTAATCTGAGGTGAGAGAAATGTGATTTTATTTGTGAATCAGAGGTGACCAATGAGCTCCTTCGTTTCACACGTGTCACTGAAATAAACAGATCTGATTGGACGATCACATTTGACTGGGATTGAGACGCAGCAGAGGACTGATCAATTTGCATAAAAATACTGATGTTTATCAAGTCTGGATTTGCCAGGCAACTAAACCACAATTCTCATCTGAAAAATTATAATTAGATATTTTTTTTTATGTGCAGCACAACTTGACGACCATTTTGCCCGTGCATCCAGGGAGGTGAAAAAGCACAGAGGCTTTACACACATATTTTCAGGTCAGCTCATTGTCCTTAAGGCCTAATTAGTTGGTTTTGAAACAGACGACTGTTGGAGTAATTGCAGAGAGGAGGCGACTCCGCTGGAGACTGTACACAGTGACCAGGCAGCACACGTCTTCTCTTAATGAGATCATTATCAAAACAGAGACGTGCAGGTGGTTTAAAACAACGAGAGAAATGGAAATGATGAGAAAAGTGAAACACGCAGAAACCACAGAGCCACCTGGAAAATACAAAATCATATCTCAGGAATTTTCATTCAGTCTGGATCCTTAAGGCCCCATAACCTCTGTCACACCCAGAGACTGTACATTTAAGTGAACATAGCTAATCTGCTAGCCGCAGGAAGTGATCATGGGCACTTCCTGCTCCATTGACTCTGGCTCCAATTCACTTTACATATAAAAAACTGTTACTCTCTCTGTTACTGCTGCTCTCAGACTCGTCATTTTGGTCTTAAATGTTCATATTAACCCACTCCACATGATCCTGGGCTTTATTTTTTTTTATTAATTAGTAAATTTTTTTTTCTTTTTTAGTTTAGTATCTTTTCATTCTTTTGTTATTTTCTGTTTTTTGTTTGTTTGTTTTAGTTTTAGTTTTTTGTTTTTTTTTTTACTAATTTATTTATTTATTTTTAGTTCTTTTTTATTTTTTGAGTTATTTTAAGGGTTTTGTTTATTTTTCATTTATTTTTTGTTATTTTGTTCTTGTTTTTTATTTTTTTATTTTGAGGTTTTTTTATTTTAGTTATTTTTTACTTATTCATTTATTTTTTGTTATTTTGAGATTTTTTTATTTTTATTTTTGGAATTATTTTTGAAGGGCTTTTTATTTATTTATTAGTTTATTTTTTGTTATTTTATTTTATTTGTTTTTTTACTTTGAGTTTATTTTTTGTCTTTGGAAAAACCCTCTCTCTGTAACTGCTACTGTCAGACTCGTCATTTTGGTCTTAAATGTTCGTATTAACCCACTACATGATCCTGGGGTTTTTATTTCACTTTTGTGTCTGTAAATCAAGATATGAACATTAATAACAGACAAATCAAGCACTTTCTTTCCTCCATGTCGCTCCTGCTAGTGTCACACTGAGTTCGTTCATTGTTTGTTTATGAGGGAGATTGAACTGTACTGATATAAGAACATGTTTATAAAAGTCTTAAAATAAATATTTAACACACCCCGCTGTTTGGCTGTTTACAGATCTTTAGGTAATAGAATGTTCTCTGCAGTTATAATAATGACATTTTCTCTTACGGGGGAAGAAAGAGTCTAAGGCGGCAGCACAGAAACATCCTGGTAATGATGTAGAGCCTAATGAGAGAGCCGGGCCTCCGGAGCACACAGCCCTGTTCCACCGTTATGTTAATTAAAGACAGTTCTAACGCCGCCACAGGGAAGGTCAACCACAGCACAACGGCGAGGGAGCGGCCGCTTGATGTGCACAGATTATTACATCATCAGATATAATGTTATTCGTACACACAGGTCTGTTATGATGACATACTTTATACAGTTTAGCTCGGATTAGCTCGTGTTAGCATGTTGAGCTTGTGTCTCTATGGTTCTCATCTTTGTGGATCATTCTGTTATATTTACACATTTTAAAGCACAATGTTCATCTAAAACGACTTAATAAAAGAAACAAATCCAGCTGATTTTAAGCTCGAAAACTGTGGGAGCTGACGTCGCTGTAAACGTCGTTCCACAAAGTGCCGCATGCTGTCGGCGCCCCCCTGTGGACAGCTGCACATCACACTAGAGCAGCACATTTTTTCATTTGTACCGAAATTATTATGAATTCTACACGCAGCTACGTCCATTTACGTCTACGGTCGATGGTATGTCGGAATTTTTGCACAAGATTCAACAAATTTGCGAGGTTTTGTCAGTGCCACGCCCCATTTACTCAGGTCAGTGATAAACATGTTCAATTCGCGTCAAAATTGGATCTGCACACGCCCGGAAGTGTCTGCAGAAACAGTTTCTATGGCAACACAAACACGTCAAACTACATGTAACCTGCATCTGTTTGGATGTCATATATCATGTGTTTGTGATCACAGTGATACAGGATTTTATTAGTGTTTTTTCTAAAAATAAACATTTTGATTCCATATATCAGGTACACTTAATGCACATTTCACTTTTTTTTTTTTTTTTTAAGCTCGTAAAGCAGAGGTTAGAAGAAAACTTATCAAATCCCAACCTGTCCCATAAATATTTACTTGTATTGTTCTGTTGATTTTATAGTTTTAAGGTTTTACTATTAAAAATTCTAAAACAAAACTTTCTTTGCCAGCTCAGTTTAACTTAAATAAATGTTTTCAACTGACAGAACATTTTTAACGCTTATCGGTGAGTAAATTAATGAAAATATAATCAAGCTAAACGACTGAAATTCAGCAAATGACTCAACCTGCAGAGTGACGGCCCGACTGAGGCAGATGATCACATTAGATTAGAAAGTATTTGTGAACTGGACATTTCATATCCACTATTCCAGCTTCATAATGTCCTCGTGTCGCTCGTCGCCTCTTAAACGACACCGGCCCGTCTCTCAGCAGCGGCCCAATAAAGCTCACGGTCACATCAGTGTAGTGCGGCCCACGAGACTGACGGGCCGGCCCAGAGGACGGCTAACACAGCGCCACTGAACACAGGTTTGTAATGTCATCAGCAGCGAGCAGCTTAGATCAGAGAGAACATCAGAACATGTCGTTTTCAGAGAGAAATGTCACAATATAAAACTTTAGTGTCGCATTTATTAAAGGGCCCATGATGCACTGCTCTCTGATCTGTTCTCTGTTTCCTCGTCACAAACAGACCTGGAGTTGTGTTTTTTGTTTCATTCACACATGTTTAACACACAAACTCTGCAGATTTAGGCTGAGTTCTTCTCTCAAACTGAAAACACTCTGCTCCACCTTGTGATGTCATCATGTGGTAATACAGGAAGTGCTCCACTGTGTTTTTAAACTCACCTTCACTAGAATCATTTGGATGATTTTAGTCCTGGAATTGTCAATCTACTACTGAACTAAAGGTAAAAGGAGATGTTAAACTTGAAAACTACCACTTCATGACATCACAAGGTGGAACAGAGCATTTTGAGCTTTGGAGATGTAACAGACTAATAATAAAGTGTTACTCAAACATGTGTGAATGAAAAACACAACTCCAGGTCTGTTTTTGAGGAGGAAACAGTGTTAGAACATGACTTAAACCTCACAAGAGTCTGGTTTGTGTAATATGGGACTTTTAAGTTGAAGCATCCACTAGTTACCAATTATTCCCATTTCTCTAGAAAATCCCGACTCCTCTACGTGACCCGTTTCATGAAATCAAACTTTGTGAATGATGTTGTTTTAAATGTGATTTTTTTCCCCTGTATTTGAAACAAAACTTTGGCCCAGTACAGATACATTGTATAAGCTGTTGCTGAGGTGAAAATAAGTCCACTGTGCCATTATAAACCAGTTCACATGTAAATTATTGTTAGCATTACTGTGACGGCTGATCTGGGCTCTGAAAGTTGTGAGAAGTGCTTATAAACTCATCATGGTGAATGATTAGGATGCTCTGAATGCATACGGTCAGTGAGGAGTAACTTAGGACCACTGCAAACTCTTTAAAATGAACTAGTTTTGTTGTTGCATTTTAATTCTAGAGAACCCAAGAATATTTTCTTCTTTGGAAAATTATGAACATTGCATTAAATTATTGCTTTAAATTCACTGAACACTGAAATATCCACTTTTTTTCAATTATTTTTTTTCCAAGATTTAGGATCAGGGCCAAATTTGACCCATTGGGCTCGCTAATTTATCCAAAAAGAATATAAAACGTACTTCTACACATTCTGCAAGCTATTACTAAAAAGATGAACCAAAAAGAACAAAATTTTACCAACCACTGGTTTGCTGAGAAGATGATTTTGTCTGGGTAGTTTTCCATCTTGTCATTACCACTCTGACTCATTTTAGTTCGATATTCATCCACTAGGTGTCTCTATGCGGGGGTCAGAAGTGGCACTCTGGGCTTTTTGATTTTCTTGAATTGAAATTTGCCTCTTTTTTTTTTTTGTTTGTTCATTTACGGTAGCAGCAATTAACTGCTGGCCAAATTCTCCAGGCTTAAGAATGTAAAAATCAGCTACAGCATCTTTAATTTGTGCTTTTTAAGTGTCTTGCCCAAGGACACAACAACAGCATTCATCTGTGAGAGCTGGAATCGCACCGACAATCTGTGGGTCAGTGTTCGAGAGATTCAAACCGCCAACCTTCTGATCAATGGACAAGCGCTCTACCAACTGAGCCCCCGCCTCCTCCATACTTCACACAGTCACAATCACAGTTATTGATTATCCAAAGACGTCGTCGTAAGCTTCATCTTTGACCCTTAGACATTTCCGTGTGTTAATATAAAAGCACATTCAGATAAATCGTGTTTTTAAGCGCCCCTCGGACTCGCTCGTTCCCAAACGCAAACGGGACCCACCTCCGTCGGGGGGGAGAGCGTCCGTTAATAGAATGTCATGGGTCGTTACATCGGGGCCCTGCGTAAAAGAGATTGAATTAGTCGGATACGTTGACACAGAGCAGGACGAGGCAGAAGACAGCGCAGGAAATAGAATTGGTCTGGACAAATAGGGGACAGGAGGTGGCTGATGGGAGAGGAAAAAGAGGAAAAACAGACCGAGGAGGGAGGGAATGAGCGAGGGAGCGAGGGAAAGAGGGCTGGGGTCACTGCACAAAACCACTATCTGCTATTTGAGAACCCAGACAAACAAATTATTTCTGTTTACTTCAAGTGCAAGAGACATTTGAGGGTTTTTTTTGGTTACAGTGAAACAGAGATGCAGTTTCCTTCTGTGTTTTTGTGTAAATTATTAGTTTTATTTGTGTAAATCAGGTCGAACGTCAGACTCATAATAAGTCTGTTTAATATAAGACTTTTTCGTTGGCGCCGTTGGTTCGAATCCCGCTCTCGACATAAAAACATCATCACTCCCACAGATGAAAGCTGTCGTTGTGTCCTTGGGCAAGACACTTAACCCGCCTCGCCCCCAGTGTCTGTGGCCATGATGTGAAATGCTTTGAGTCTGGAAGGTTTTGGAAAAGTGCTGCATAAAAATGTGACCATTATCTTGATGTTTCAAAAAAGTGTAATCTTAAATTCTTGCCATTTTAACTTTCAAATAAACTTGTTCCTCGAATATGACAAACTTAAAGTGGATGTAGTAATTTTAACCTCCTGAGACCCGAGCTCTCGTCTGACTTTATTCATTTCTCTTCGTTATTTGGGCTGATTCAACCTGATGAATTATCTTTTTACATTCTGTAGTTACTGAGAAAAATGATGTCCACCTATGAGGACATTTGTTCCAGGTTTGAATCATTTTGACAGAACTTTTGGATAATGATTTGCAAAAACTATTTATTAAGAGCCTGAAACAGCAGAGATGCAGGAGACATAAGCCTTTACAAAAAAACTCTGAACATTCTAAACTCTTTTGCATTTTGCATTGTTGCTGTTCTTCTTATAAAAATGTGCATTGTGGCCTAGACAAACCAAAACCAAAACTCAGGAGGAAAGGCATCTGGACTAAAAACTACACCATATCCTGTAGAGCCATATCTTTAGTCGTTTTTTTCTATTAATGGGTTGAGTTTACGAAATTTAGCATTAATCGACAGTTTTATTTCTACAGCATATTTAAAATACAACTCGAGCTCCCACAGTGCTTCACATAAACAACTAGAAACGAAAACAGATTTACATAAATACGACAAAAAACAATAAAACAACACGATGCCGCGCCCTGAGAAGAGGTGGGTTTAAATCTGGTCTTAAACTGAGAGAATCTGACAGAGCGAGAGGCTGGTTCACTGACAAATCCATTTATTTATGGTATGAGGGTTTATAAAGATCTGCTATAGTTTTTTTTTTTTTTTTTTTTTTTTTTTTTTTTTTTTTTTATTTATTTTTGGTTGGGACAGTGCATGTTAATGAACAGAAATGACATGACAGACATGAATGTAGCTCCGCCGGGTTATAGCCAGAGGCTAATTTCCACCCGTTGTAACCAAAACAGATTTAGTGTCTTGCCCAAGGACACAATAAAGCATTCACTGTGAGGGCTGGAATTGCACCACCAGGTGGGTTTAAATCTGATCTAAAACTGAGAGAATGATGTTCAGAGCGAGGGATTTGAACCGACAACCTTCCGGATTATGGACAAGGGTTTATACTGAGCTACTGTCTATTGTTTGGTATTTATCTGTGTAAAGTCAGATTAAACTCATGATTTGACAGCTAAAAAAGTTTTATATAAATCCATTGTTCCCTTGTACTTTTTTCTACATAAATAGTCGTTTTTGCATGAGCTCCCCCTGCAGGTGTAGTCTTGTGAGTGCAGTTTGGGTCAAATACACAGAGATATACATAATATTTTTGCCACACTTTTTAGTCGACCAGTTGATCGGCAGCACGTGTCTTTAGTCCAAAAAGGATTTATTTAGTCGACTACAGGCCTAATCCTGCAAACAACAACACAAATGGGACAAAGGCTGAATTGTATCTGGAAAAAAGCAGTTTTCACAAAAAATCTAATCATGATTTTAAGACTCAGTGATAAAACACACAGTCTCCATCAGCACGAAGTTAGGGTCTCACAGTGATGTAAAAAATATTTTAAAATGCATTTAGTTAAGTTTATTTAGTTGTAATAATGAAAACTTTTACACCGAGTTGCATTATGTTACAGCAAAAATACATGACAGAATTAATTACACTTTCTGCATTAATTTATGTATAATTAGAGACGAACACACACACACACACACACACACACACACACACACACACACACACACTGTTAGCGCTGTGTTCTTTTCAGTCTCTCTAATACTGTGCAGGTCAGAGCTAACACTGTGTGATCTGATACCTCCAAGTATGTCCCTTGATTTTAGGAAAGTGCCTGTTTTCTGACCAGACCAGGGGTGTACCACCAAATTCTGGGCCCTGGGTACAAATGCTCTCATCCAGCAGCGGTTATAGCGGCCAATTTGGACTCAAGTTGCATATTAGGAATTCTGACCATGAGTATCATAGCAACCAAAGAACCAATCAAACCTGTTGCTAACTGCTGTAGGAGCGACCTCGGGGAAAGAAGGCGCCTGATTTGTCTGTTATTAATGTTCATATCTTGATTTACAGACACAATAGTGAAATAAAAACCCCAGGATCATGTAGAGGGTTAATATGAACATTTAAGACCAAAATGACAAGTCTGACAGCAGTTACAGAGAGAGGGAACACCGTTTTTCAAAAGACAAAAAAATAAAGTAAAAAAAAAATTATAAATAAATAAACTCAAGATAACAAAATAAAACAAAAAAACAAAAAACAAAAACAACAAAAACTCAAAATAACTAAAAAAAAAAAAAAATTAAAAAAAAATAATAAAAAAAAAAAAAAAAAGAAAAATATAAAAATAAGAAAATAAACTAAAAATATTAATAAATAAACTCAAAAAAAAAAAGACCAAAAAACCCCAAAAACTTCAAAAAAACAAAAAAAAAAAAAAAAAAAACCAAAACAAAAACAAAAGCCCTCAACGTAAAAAAAAAAAAAAAAAAAAAAAAAAAAAAAAAAAAAAGAACCTAGGATCATGTAGAGCAGGTTAATACGAACATTTAAGACGAAAAAACCCATGATCACTTCCTGTTTGGAACGTGGCGGCAAACAGGTTAACTATGTCCATTTATATAAACAGTGTATGGTTCAGATTAGTAGATTTTTTGTTAATCGTTAGCTGCTTCCTTCAGACAGATAAAAGACCAACAGTAATCTGACCAGAACTGAAGAAGCGGTTTGGACGAGCAGCAAAACGTCTTCACTCGAAAAGGTTTTGTCCAGTTGAAAGAATTGAACCTGGACACCGAGTATTTAAGAAACAGTTGTAAATGTATGAATAAGCTAAATTGTGCTTATTCTGGAGTAGAACCACAGAGGAAGAGCAAACACAAAGGCAGTATTACACAGAGCGCCCCCTGTTGTTCAGCTCAAAGCAAATTAGCAAATGTCAGATTTAGTCAAAGTTTTCACACCAGGTTTGTGTCGTTTTCACTCACACATCAGTAATCCCGTTATAATCCTTTGAATAATCTGGTTTACCTCCCACAAACTACCTCCAGTATAATTCACTCACAAAAGAAGTTCCTTTAAGCTGACAGTTTAACATCCACCGGCTTGTCGCTATGGAAACGCCATTGACGCTCCTTGAATATTCCACAGTCAAGACAGGGTATTATGCAAAATCAATTCTTGGAGTGTTCTGCCATGTTCTAACGCTGTTCTCTCGTCAAAAAACATGTCTGAAGAGATTTTAGAGTCATCCATGCATGTCTGAGTAATCTAGAGATCTCTCCAAGGCTCTATTCAAACCCTTCCTGTACAAGGCTCCGCCCACAAGCCTACATCACCCATGCTCCACACGACAACTCTCCATAAATATACAAAAACTTGATACAAAACAACACACTACAGCTTCACAAACCTGGTGTGATGTGCAGTAGTTTCATTAACGCTGATTGTAACGAGATAGAGCTGTGAAGGGGGCGGGGCTTTGGACTCAGCGACAAACACAAAAGTGAAACTTATAAAACATGTTAATACTTTCTTTTGGGAGAATATGGAATAAAAGGAAACATTGATCTAAATATAGTACAGTTAATACCCCATAGAAGTAAAATAGCCTCTTTAATACCCCATAGAAGTAAATACCTCCTCTTTAATACCCCATAGAAGTAAATGCCCCCTCTTTAATACTCCATAGAAGTAAAAATAGCCTCTTTAATACCACATAGAAGTAAAATAGCCTCTTTAATACCCCCATACAAGTAAATACCCCCTCTTTAATACCCATAGAAGTAAAATAGCCCCTTCAATACCCCATAGAAGTAAATACCTCCTCTTTAAAACCCCATAGAAGTAAATACCCTCCTCTTTAATACCCCATAGAAGTAAATACCTCCTCTTTAATACCCCATAGAAGTAAATACCTCCTCTTTAATACCCCATAGAAGTAAATACCTCCTCTTTAATACCCCATAAAAGTCAAATAACCACTAAATATGTAGCATTTATTCAACTACGAGTTTTTACTGTACAAAAATCCATTCAAAAACACTTCTAACTGTGAGCAGGGTCATCTTTCCATAGATCTGACCCGTAACTTAACTTGTCTTTTGTTTCAATGGATATGTAGTTACGTCTAATGCCATACTGTGGGACATTCCAGGCTAAAGTACCACATCAAAATGGCCGCCGGACACTAGAGAAGCTCCTTGAACCTTTAAAAGTCGGGCTATTGGTCAAGCCTTCATTCATAATTACACGAGTTATTATTTCAGACCAATTTTAGAAGATTTGTTCACAATACGAGCTCGTTCTGTGTTGAAACTGACACAGCAATTAGTCAGTCTGGAGAACTGCAGGTGACTGTTTTGCATAATGAGAACCTCGCCGCTCAAAAGTCAAGCTAATTTCGTGACATTTGGGAAGTCTACGGAGCCGTGTGAGAAGAAGGATGAACTGAGAGAGTGTTTCAAATAGAGTCGAGCGCTTGGCAAGAATAAATCAGCTCCTCTGAGTCTAAAATGTGATGAGCACAGCTGGTCCATAGCGCCCCCAGACTGTCAAGATGTGTACAGCTACAGAGAGAGCAGTGAGGCATCTGTGGCGTTTTACATAAAAAGTGTTCGCTGGGTTTAGTTCTGTAGTCTGCTGAAGAGGAGTGACTTTTTAAGCTTTACTCGAGCACTGAGCGAGCGTCACTGTAATGGGATCTAACGAGGACTGAAACGACTTTTATCCCCGCACTGCACCGTCTCAACGTTTAGCAGGAGCCACTTTTGTCAAAATGAAGGAAAAAAGTAGCTCAGCTGGTCCAGATCCCGCTCTTGACATACTGTATTTTTCAGACTAGTCGTCACTCTGGAGTATAAGTCACACCAGCCAAAAAATGCATAATAATGAAGAAAAAAATATATATATAAGTACTGGACAATAAGTCACATTTTTGGGGAAATTTATTTTACAAAATCCCAGACCAAGAACAGACATTTTATCTTTAAAGTTGAGTTATAATAATAAGAGTAAAATCGAGAAGAACAGGCTGAATATCAGTACAGCACGCTAACGTAACACATTTATATTTATTCAGCTCCATGAAGCACAGACAGAACTGAACACGTACGATATTAACAGTTAATCACAGAACTAAAGCAGAAAAAACAAGGAACAAGTTTACTCTGGATCTCACTCCAAATCACTAAATCCACTGAATTCTTCATCCTCGGTGTCGGTGACCCCAAGGCGTTCCCTGGTCAGCCAAGAGACATAGTCCCTCCACCCTGTCCTGGGTCCTCCTCCTGGTGGGACATGCTCAAAAGACCTCCCTAGGGAGACATCCAGGAGGCATCCTGAACAGATGCCCGAGCCACCTCAGCTGCTCCTCTCAACGTGGAGGAGCAGCGGCTCTACTCCAAGCTCTTCCCGTGTGACTGAGCTCTCACCCTATCTCTAAGGGAGCGCCCGGCCACCCCACGAAGGAAACCCATTTTGGCCGCTTGTATCCGCGATCTTGTCCTTTCGGTCATGGCCCAGAGCTCATGACCATAGGTGAGGGTAGGAACGTAGATTGAGGTAAATCGAGAGCTTTGCTTTTCGATTCAGCTCCTTCTTTACCACGACGGACCGATACAGCGACCGCGCATCACTGCAGACGCTGCACCGATCCGCCTGTCAATCTCACGTTCCATCCTTCCCTCACTCGTGAACAAGACCCCGAGATACTTGAACTCCTCCACTTGAGGCAGAGACTCGACCACCCACCCGGAGAATTTCAAATTTGTCGTATTGTATTTTTGTTTTAAGGAAATAAATGTTGTTTTCAGTCTGATATTCTGGTATTGGTTGATATCGGGTAACAGTATCGAAGTTGGTATCGACACTTAACAAGCTGGATCGGTGCATCCCTAAAAACTAAGGCTGTTCTCCACTAATAATCCACTAAAGACTAAAGTGTGTGGGGGTGGCGGGGGAGGCGGAGGAGGCGGGGGAGGCGGGGGAGGCAGGGACGACAACGCTCTCATCTCTGTTCGGTCTCTGTCTGAGCTGAACCTGTGTCTGACCCAAACCGCACACACCAAAAATCAAGGCTCGCTTGGCCTTGGGGAACACGATTTCTGTTCTGTTCATTCATGGACTAAACGATTCATTACCGCGCACAGCAAGATGAAAAGAAAATGGACCAATGACAGAGCGGCATTACGGCGTGGGGAAGGAGCCAAAAGTGTTTAGGTTTCTTTGTTTTGTTTTTTGTTTGTTTTTTTTTTTTTTATTTATTTATTTTAATTTTGAGGGTTTTTTTTGGGGTTTTTTTTTTTGTTATTTTGAGCTATTTTTTTTTTTAGCTATTTTTAGTTTGAGTTTATTTTTAATTTTTTGAGTTATTTCAATTTTTTTTTTTTACATTTGTTTTAGTTATTTTGAGTTTTTTTTTTTTATTATTTTTTTTTTTTATTTAGTTTATTTTTAATTTTTTTTTTTAATTTTTTGAGTTTTTTTCTTTTTTAGTTACTCTGATGGTTTTTTTTGTTGTTATTTTTAGATTTGTTTTTTTTTAGTTACTTTATTTTTTTTTATTATTATTATTTTATTATTATTATTACTTTATTATTATTATTATTATTATTATTTTTATTTTTTGTTATTTTGAGCTTATTTTTTGTCTTTTGTAAAACTGTGTCCTCTCTTTGTAACTGCTGCTGTCAGACTCATCATTTTGGTCTTAAATGTTCGTATTAACCCTCTCTACATGATCCTTGTTTTTTTTTTTTTCATTATTCTGTCTGTAAATCAAGATATGAACATTAATAACAATAATAATCGTAACACTATCATTTCAGAGCCACTGTTGTGTACTGTCGCCCTGTGTTTATCCAGAGTATTTCACAAGACCTGCTTCAGAACCCAGAAATAATTAGATCGGGCAAAGACTGCAGATGTGCTCTATTCATAAAATTGTTAATTATAAACCGCAAATAGGGTCGCACATCTGAGCGAACCAGAAACCACTCGATAATAAAACTAACAAAAGGCATCGTCCAGTCTCCAAATGTACAAAAGAAAAAGGTTTGAAGGAAAGGTATTGTGTGAGAGCTCTTTGTTGAACATAAAAAAGACAAATAGAATGTTCTGTTTCAGCTCAGATCAAAAAGCTACGGCTGCGCTGACCCAGAACGCACACAGACTTCCACCCCGAGTTTTCCCTGACAGGCTGAGAGGACTGAGACAGAGACGCTTTGAACGAGTGAATGTGAGAGAACAGACAGGTAAAAAAACAGAACAGGGAAATGGATTTGGAAAACAATTTTTAAACATCAAACTGGACAGAGCGCTGGGAATGAGGCTAACAGCTAACACCAGGTAAAAGTAAAAGTACACTAACTAATATAAAGGTCAGTGTAAAGTACAGTCACAACCACAGACTGTTTATGCAAATCGACATGGCTAAACTGCTAGCCACTGCGCTTCAATTCACTTTCTATTGAAAAACTGTGTCCCCTCTCTCTGTAACTGCTGCTGTCAGACTCGTCAAGTTGGTAGACAAACAGGATCCTGTGGTTCTTTTTTTGTTTTGTTTTTTAGTTTATTTTTATTTATTTACTCTTTTGTTATTTTGAGTTTATTTATTTATTTGTTTTAGTTATTATTATTTATTTATTTAATTTGTTTTATTTATTTTTTTTTTGTTTGGTTATTTTGAGTTTATTTTTATTTATTTATTTGTTATTTTGAGTTTGTTTGTGGGATTTGTTGTTATTTTGAGTTTATTAATTAATTAATTCATTCATTTATTTTTTTGATTGGTTGGTTGTTTTTTTTTTTTTTAGTTATTTTGAGGTGGGTTGTTTTGTTTTGTTTTCTTTGATGATCCTGGGGTTTTTATTTCACTTTTGTGTCTGTAAATCAAGATATGAACATTAATAAAAGACAAATCAATCACCTTCTTTGCTAGAGGTGTTACCTTTAATCACCTCGCTCCTGATTGGATCTGAGGTTGCTATGATACTCGTGGTTTGAATTCCTCCTTTTTACCGTCTGTGGTCACGATACTAAAATTTCAGGCTCTATTAAGAAAAAGTTTTGATGCTCAACACCAATTTCTATATCACAGTTTACAATATAATGTCACTTTCAACACAATTGCCATTTTTATTACTAATAACATGTTGTCTTACTAGTTCTGATACAGGTACAGTAGCACACTAGCTAGCTCACTGTGTCTCAAAGCTAACCGTCACTTTTATTAAAATCTAAAAACATAGATAACAATAGTAGTAAATAAAGAATACTTAAGTTTGTGACGCTGTGTTATTATTTATTATGCCTCAAAATTAGCATTAGCATTAGCATTGAGACACCAACATGTCTCTTTTTAAACATAAAAGTGTCTCTGGTGAAGTATTAATTTGATTTGTGTCGTGTTTAACATCAGTGACATCCACCCGTCCCCTGTCTGACCCTGACCCTGACCCCCTAACCTCCGACCTCTGACCCCAAACCCACCTGCAGCTCCCTGTCCACGACCTGATCTTTAAATATTTATTCATTTTATCGTGACTCTGCAAAAACCTCACAGAGATAAAAATGGACAGGGAGCAGTGACGCTAACAGTGAGCTAGCCGGGTGCTGTTTTGCTCAGGGTTTATTGATCCAGGCCATACTAAAAGTGGAGAGGCCAACTCCAAGTATTTCAGGGTAAGTTAAGGGTCTTGCCCAAAGACACAACAACAGCATTCATCTGTTCGAGCCACCAACCTGTGGATCACTGGCTCTGACCACTTTACCAGTGATGCTTTATGCTGAAAGTGGGGCTAGCACTTTTTAACGACCCTGGTCTTAAGTAAAACTACACCGAGGCAGACATAAAATAAGTCTTTTCTTCACCTGAGCCGCCGCCTGAGCCGCTGCAGTGAGGAAAGTGCAGTGTGCGTATCTTTGACGGTTGGTTCACATAAATCTCGACACAAATGTGCAGTGTGCTATTAAATAAAATGGCTTTTCATAGAGATAATGTGTGTTTGGAGGAAGATTAACTTGAGGTACGGGTGGCCGAGTCCAGCGTCAGCTACACCTAAATATTACAATAATGTGTTTGAGGTGCAAAGCGCAGAACATAAGTGCTAGTTTCCTGGATTCAATTATGTCCGTCATTACGCTCAGTGAAAGTACATCAAATACAATGGGGAAATTGCCACCTGCAGAAAGAGCCGCAGAATGAATGGATTTAAGTGCAGCTTTACATTTGAGCGTTTTAGTTACGGCCCCGACTCCACCACCCACAATAACATAATCAGTCTGTTTGCATAACTGATACTGTGCAGCTGATGTCATCAACATTCCCTCAGGGTGCGATGCTAACTGTAGGCACTGCTCTGTTAGACTTTAATCCGAGCTTTTTTACAACACAATTTGACCAGAAAGAGCTGAGTTACTTGGAACTACAACAGGTGAGGAGATTTGTGCCCTTAAATGTGTCGTTCGAAAGGTGCATTTTAGGGGTTACGTAACTTTCAGTGCGACAAGTTCTATCCCATTTCGTGCACCCGACGAATGCGGCCTAAAATGTGCCCTGCGTTTCCATGGAGATCGACCGTAGCCGAAGCATCCAAGCAAACTTCCCTCACTGCTATATCCCATCATGCACCGCGCCGATGCAAAAACGAGACAAAAATGGAGTATGTTACACAATACACATTCAAATGTAAGTACTGTTTGTCACCTACAACAGAGCGACATGAAACTTAAGATGTGAGTAAAGATCTGTCTGAGGCGTCTCTCAGTGACGTCCTGTTCATTTAGGTTTAATCTCTGTGTAACTGACCAAACGTGAGCAGGATTATACCTCAGATTTGTATATTAGTGTAGCTGTCGTAATGCTTAATATTTGTCCTTCAAATATTAAACATTACGACAGCAAAACTACTGTTCGAATTGACATTCTTCGAACGCAGTGACGTGTAGTCAGGTGAGGCAGGTGAGTCTGTGCCTCACCTATCATCACAGAGAAAAAATAAATTAAATGGTTATATTTATCCAATTATTTGTACTATAAAGTTATTTTCTATTTAACTTTGCCATTTTAATTCTTTATTTTATTCAAAATCACAGAATTTTTACGTTTGCCGTTGAAATACTGAAGAGACGTGCCGTTCGTGCCTCACATGGACTGTGCTGTAGCTCAGCAGTGACGCTGCTGCTTTAAGCGGCTGTGAAAAGGGGCTGGGTGAGGCATGTAGTTATCTGGCCTCATGGTAGGGGGCACTCGTGAGCGCAGGGATTCTTGCAACTCCTGCAGAATAGGGGCCGCAGAATAGAGACAGCAAGATACAATTTAGAGTTACCAAATCAACTTTAGCGATCCGTTCACTTTTTTCTCTATGTTTGGCCCTACTTTTTAAATGGAGGAAGATACATATTAAAGCTCAAGCAGTTTTCTAAACTGGACTTTCAGTCAAACCAGGGGGTTATAATTAAAGGAAGACCAATGCTAAAGGAGCTAAATGGTTTGTTCCAGACGACGGGACGAAAGACTCGCTCTTTTCAAACAGAGTGGTACGAAATGGTAAGAAATTTAATGACTTCAATCCACTGAAAATTGGGGAACCAGAATAAGGATAACAAACAATACAGAACAAGCTTGCTTTTTATTTCATTCTATTAGAGCTACATATGGACTTTGGAACTTTTATTTTGAAATTCTCTTTATTCTGGCCCCAAGTCACTGGGAGAGAAACTGGCCCTGGGTCAAATCTACTGACACCTGTTTGTAGATCTGTGACGACATCAGTGCCTCACCAGACATGAACCTCACCAGACGTCACTGTTCGAACGGCACATCGAATGATGCATTTTGGCAAGTTATTGATTTGCCTCAATGCCCAATAATATGACACTGAAGGTATCTGTTTCCATGGAGACAAGCAAGTAATGCCACAAGGTCAAGTTATAGTTCAGAACTCACATTAAGAGTGCATGTTTTTCAATGTCTTTTTGAGCAATAAAAACATCTGTGGTTGAAGATAGATGCTAAGAACAGATCCATGGATAAAGAAAAGTTACACAGTGCAGCCTTAAAATTAAAATAAGCATTCAAATTAGGTTATCAAATGTTATTTTACCTCCAAATCCGAGTCTGCAGCTTGTGAAAAAGTCCAAACAACTCTGTGCTGTCCTGTCTGTTACTGTAGTCCTGTCTTATCTGCATTAGTGTGGACATGGCCTTAGTGTTAGCCACTATTTATCTGTTCAGTGAGAGATAACCAACGGCACCCTGTAACTGTTCTCTTATCTGCCCGTATCAGCCCATCGCTTCAACCCGTCCACAAGGGACCAAACTACAGCGTCTTTTCAAACTCTCCTCCTGCAGCCTGGCCACAGTCATGGAGGTATTTTAGCTCGAGAAGCAGCTGCTAGCTTGTATTAGCGATAAAGGAAGTGACACACCATCTATTATTCACCCTCATGCAAGAGCCAAAGCCCTGTAGCCGAGTTAGCGCTAAACAGCTACTTCCTCTCATGGGTATTACTGTGGACAAGAGAGTAAGTGCTAACGCTAATTAGCATGTGGGGTGCGTGTCTCTAATTGTATGTCGTTGTTAACAGACGTGATTTAGAGATGAAGAGGGGTAATACGATTTTGCGGAGGTAGATTTTCATAAAATAAGGTATGTACATGATCAAACTATTGTCAGGATTTGTGTTTTTTGTGTGTTTTGTGCTGGTTCATCCCACACACACCTGCAACTCATTAGCAATCAAGCTGCACCTGTGAGGATAAGGGGACTGAGGACCCGACACTCGGGGTCAGATTGTCTTGTCAGCTTCCTGGGTTTCCACAAGTCGTCCTTCATGCCATGCTCTGGTTTATTCATCCGTGTATCCACCGTGATCCCGCTCCTTGGAACCACTCCGCACTTCCGACCCAGCTCTCCACGACTGGTACGAACACCTCAGACTCAGATCCAGCTCTCCACGACTGGTACGAACACCTCAGACTCAGATCCAGCTCGCTTCGACCAGTACAAACACCTCAGACTCAGATCCAGCTCTCCACGACTGGTACGAACACCTCAGACTCAGAACTAACACCTCAGACGCTGCTCCAACTCAACTTGACCGGTACAGCCACCCGAGCCTCTGACTCTGCGACCCACGACCTGCTCCAAGACCAAGGGTTACGACACAGCTCTCAACTCTCCACTCTGTCTACGTTCATTCACATTACCCTGCCTGTAAATAAACTATACAAACCTTTACCTGAGTCTGAATCTTTGGTCCCCCTGACAGTTGTTACGATAACTATTCAAAGTTTGGCTAAATGTTACCTAAGAAATGGCAGCTTCACCAAAAAATGCTTTCATTGGCTATCACTATTGTTTTCGCTGAAGGGAAACATTAGGGATAACAAATAGCGCTAGACAGTATGCTAATAGCTGTGAAAACACTCATTAGAGGCCTGAACGCTTATGCTAAATGTGATTCAGTTCACATAGAAACTGTAAACAAACAGATGCGTTAGCTTCAGTGTCGTTAGCTCTCTTCAGACAGATATAAGGCAGAAAAGGCTTGGACGAGCAGCCGAATGTCTTAATTCAAAAACTTTAGTGGATTTTTCTTGTGCTATGGATCAGACCTGGACGACTGAGGGTTTACGTCTTTCACAAATATCCTTCATTCAAACAAAATAAAAAACTACAGTTGATTTCATACGGTGAACTCTGAACAGAATCTTCCCCCAGCTCCATGTTACATCACATCTGCCTCTGTTCACACCTGACACCACACAGCACAAACAAACGCCGTTTAATGTAGCTCGTTAGCATGACTGCATGTTAGCACCAAAAAAACTTCAATGGAAATCGAACAGCCTCATTAATCACTGCATTACACAGCCAATATACAGTATGGAGGCGCCTGTGTGCATATATTGAAATAATACAGCAGTACAAGGGCAAACGGAGATTAGCGTGCAGCCTTGAAGACACAAACGCAGGACGAGAAAGTTAAAAGGTAAAGAAATTGCATAGTTTAGCGATGTGGACCAGGGGAGTTGACAGGGAGGGACAAAAGGGTCAGTTGTCCCATCCCCCACAATCTTAGGGCCCAGAGTTAGAACCTTTTTCTATTAATTTACATTACAAGGGGGCCTATTTAATCCTTCTTGCACTAGGCCCTCAAATTTCTGTCGACGGGCCTGCTGCGGCCCAGACGCTGAGATTGACTGACTAATGAAACAATTATTTTCAGTAAGAAGTAGAGCATTTTCGATTTAGACCCCAAGTCAAGAAGATAATCAAATTAGTTCTGTCATAAAAGCTTCGGAATACAAAGAGACGGCACATTCATTAGGCATAGTCAGACTTCAGCAGATGGCAGACGAGCCAAAGTGTTCGCACTAGAAACGTTTGAATGTAATAAGACTGTGGATTTATATAGCGCCTTTCAAAGTGTTAAAAAAGTGATAAAATGCATGAATCTGGCTTAATCAGACAGGGAAAAGCAGATGTTGTAGCTATTCTGGGCTGAAGGAAGCGAGGCTGCGGATCTGCACCGTGAGCCACATCCACTCACAAATCTGTCTTGCATAAGGACACAACAACAGTGGGCCGAGTGGGATTGAACCTCTGAACTTTGGGTTGGAGCTCTAATGTGTTCTAATCACTCATCTTTATGCTGATTTGGGCCAAACTAAATAAAAGCTGCGGCTGCCTGATATGAGATACACGACCAGTCAAGATGTTTGGACACTCCCTCTCATACAATGTTATTTTTATTTATTTTTACTACTTTTCTATGTTTTATACTCACACAAAAGACAAATATATGAAGCAAGATATATGGAATCATGTAGTAAGAAAAAAAGATAATATTAAAATCCTCAAAGTCTCCACTATTTGCTTTGTCGAAAAATATTCAAGAGTTTTTTTTCTGTATGGCAAAATTCCATATATCTTACTTCATATATTTGAGGTCTTCTGTGGGTTTATAACATGCAGAAATTACATACAAGTTTGTGAAGATGACAAAAATCCTAGATGAATTCATAAACTGCATAAAGAAGTAACTGAGTGAGTTTGACGTCACCACAGCTTGAGCTCCAAATGAAGCTCATCGAGGCTCGAGCAGGTACAGGGACCACAAGTATCGTAGCAACCAAAGAGCCAATCAGGAGCGAGGCTGTTGAAGGTAACGCCCCTTCCCGCTCGCACCACTTAGCGACACTCCCAATCAAACCTGTTGCTAACTTTAGCTGGAGCGACCTCGGGGAAAGAAGAGAGACACTGCGTTTAGAGAGAGACATGTTTGTGTCTCAATGCTAACGCTAACGCTAATTTTGAGGCATAATAAATATTAATACAGTGTCACAAACTGAAGTATTCTACATTTAAAAATAATGGGGTCGTCTTTATTTTACTGAAATAACAGGTTGTTTACTGTATGTTTTTAGATTTTAATAAAAGTGACTGTTAGCTTTGAGACACACTGAGCTAGCTAGCGTGCTATTGTACCTGTATCAGAACTAGTAAGACAACATGTTATTAGTAATAAAAATGGCAATTGTGTTGAAAGTGACATTATATTGTAAACTGTGATATAGAAAATGGTGTTGAGCATCAAAACTTTTTCTTAATAGAGCCTGAAACTTTAGTATCGTGACCACAGACGATAAAAAGGAGGAATTCAAACCACGAGTAACATAGCAACCTCAGAGCCAATCAGGAGCGAGGTGATTAAAGGTAACACCTCTAGCAAAGAAGGCACCTGATTTGTCTGTTATTAATGTTCATATCTTGATTTACAGACACAATAGTGAAATAAAAAACCCGGGATCATGTAGAGGGTTAATGCGAACATTTAAGACCGAAATGACGAGTCTGACAGCAGCAGTTACAGAGAGAGGGGACACAGCTTTTACGCAGAAAGTGAACTGGAGCCGTAGTCGATGGAGCAGGAAGTGCGCCCATGCTCACTTCCTGTTGGAACACGTCAGCTAGCTCGTTAGCTATGTCCTTTTATATAAACAGTCTGTGGATGCCACCAAGAGCAACATGGCCTGACGTCGACACGAGTCTCTCACTAAAGCCTCACTGTTCATGCGAGGACAGTTAGAATAACACAGCGTTTGTGCGTTCACAGTCTATTGATCTTCTCTCAATGGCAGCGCCTCCAGCTTGACTCCAGCTCATAAACAAAGACTCGCTCAGACTCACACAATCGGACATGTGCAACTGGAGACGCCATATTGAGCACACGCTGAGTGGCTTCTCCCAGAGCTGCTGATGATTAGCCATTGTTGTTTTGTTTTTTAAAGAGAGAAAAAAAATCATCCTATTTTCTCTCTCGCTACTCCTCCTCCTCATTCACACTCTGCTTTTACACTTCCCAGGCAAACACATGCATCCCCAGTTCAGGACGATTAAAATAGACTCGAGAAAAAGACTGAAAATCACACACGACAGGTCAAAACAGAACTATGAAAATGTGATTACAGTGAGTTAGTGAAGGGAAATAGAGCTTAAAAAACTCTCCTGCCACATCAGGTTCCTCCCCCATAGAGAGGAGAGACCTGAACCTCAGAGGAGCAGAAGAAAGAGGAGGAGAGAGGAGAGACCTGAACCTCAGAGGAGCAGAAGAAAGAGGAGGAGAGAGGAGAGACCTGAAACTCAGAGGAGCAGAAGAAAGAGGAGGAGAGAGGAGAGACCCTGAACCTCAGAGGAGCAGAAGAGAGAGGAGAGACCCTGAACCTCAGAGGAGCAGAAGAGAGAGGAGGAGAGAGGAGAGACCTAAACCTCAGAGGAGAAGAAGAAAGAGGAGGAGAGACCTGAACCACAGAGGAGCAGAAGAAAGAGGAGGAGAGAGGAGAGACCTAAACCTCAGAGGAGAAGAAGAAAGAGGAGGAGAGAGGAGAGACCTGAACCACAGAGGAGCAGAAGAAAGAGGAGGAGAGAGGAGAGACCTAAACCTCAGAGGAGAGGAAGAAAGAGGAGGAGAGAGAGAGAGACCTGAACCACAGAGGAGCAGAAGAAAGAGGAGGAGAGAGGAGAGACCTGAACCTCAGAGGAGCGGGAGAGAGAGGAGGAGAGAGGAGAGACGTGAAACTCAGAGGAACAGGAGAGAGGAGAGGAGGGAGGAGGGAGAGAGAGAGAAGAGAGAAAAGGAGGGAGAGGAAGGAGAGGAGGGAGAAGAGAGGGAGAGAGGAGAGGAGAGGAGAGAGGGAGAGGAGAAAGACCCCCCAACCTCAGCAGAGGAGCAGGAGAGGGGGGAGGAGAGAAGGCGAGCAGAGGGGGAGAGGGGAGGAAAGAGGAAGAGGAGCGAGAAGAGGGGAGTAGAGGGGAGAGAGGAGAGAAAGGAGAGGGGAGGAGGGAGGAAGAGGAGAGAGAGAGAGAGAAGAGGAGGAGTAGGGGAGGAGGAAGAGGGGAGGGGGAAAAAAGAGAGGGAAGGAAGCAGAGGAGGGAGAGGAGAGAGAGGAGGTGTTTTGTTTGTGCTGCTTTCAGAGATTCAGCAAACAGCCGAACAGCCAATGAAAAGACCCACGAGGAAAGTGTGATTTTTTTCTTGGAGACACTGAGGATGAACCTGTTTGAAACTGGATGTTTGAGGCCTGGCACAATAATCACTTTATCCACTTATCGCTCAGTATGTTTTAAATGGATTTATCGAACTTCAAAATGTGATATCGTGAAAAGCTCTAGCGCTGTCTTTACTTTTCAGACATGTAAAGTTTGACAGATGGTTTAATTTCTGTGTCACATCTGTTAATGAGCCCTGTTTGAACAAATAAATAAAAAATCAGGCAAAATGTTGGTCAGTCCAAACGTTTGCTCATAAACGTGGAGAAAAAGGGTTGATAGAGAAGTGATTTTAAAATAAGTTCTCATATGGTTACACAGCAGCCCGCTCTGGTTCTGGAAGTTAATTTCTTATTCATTTTCCCTATAGAAAAATTCAAATATTAAGAGTTCAAAGACATCATGGAGGCTAACGAGCTATGTGCTAACAAATATCCATAATGTGGTGAAAAAAATAAGTCCAAAAACCCAATTTAAAACTCAAAATGTGCTAAATGTTTTAATAACTTTCCAATTTATAAAGTTTCAGAAACAGATTTTAAATTAAAGTGTAGGTCTTGTGTCATTAGTTCCACAGAGCCGATTAACCCTGAGCTTTCAAACTTTTAATATATGTTTTTTTCTGAAGGGAAAATGAATGAAAAATGAACTTCTGGAACCAGGAGGAGGACGTCACTGTTGATCTTCATGAGTCAGAGCTAAACATGGATGTAAATGGTAAACGCTCACATTTTTATACAGCACTTTTCCACCTTCAAGACTCTATACATCAAGGAACCACTCACCCAGGGGCAAGGAGGTATAAGTGTCTTGCCTAATCTGTAGGAGCTGGAGTTGCACCGCCAACCTGTGGGTTAATGATGGGATTTTTTATGCGTCAAGAGCAGGATTTGAACCACCAACCTTCAGATCAGTGGACAAACGCCCCTGAGTACAGATGTGTTGTAAATCTTTCGGTCTATCATGCTTTAGTTCATGTTTTATTTCTATTCTTTTTATCTGTATGTTTGTATAAATGTGTTAGTACAGTTCTGTTTGTGTTTGACTGGAGTCGTTAAGCTGCAGAGATCGAGCCATTTTCAGTCCAAGTTCCAAGTCATTTCCTCTGTGGATCAATAGAATCTGAGACAAACCAGGAGAGGGTTTGGTGTGAGGGGGATGTCACTTTAGACGATTACAGATAAATCCATCAAAAGAATCAACAAAACAGCGGAAATCATCTCAAACCGCTCGATTTATAAGAGCGGGAGTTATGATAAATCAACTTTTATCAGTTTTCTACAATGTTCTAAAGCTGTTCCCTCCTAAAAAACAGACCTGGAGTTGTGTTTTGTTTCATTCACACATGTTTGAATAACACTTTATTATTAGTCTGTAACATCTCCAAAGCTCAAAATGCTCTGTTCATTTTGCAAACAGCGAAAATCAAAGGTCAAAACCAGACTCAGAGAGACTTATCCTGCATGTGTCTGCAGTAGGTCCTGACATCCTGATCACTGGTCTCTCCAAACGAGCCTTAAGACAGTACATCCAGAACACTGCTGCTCGGGTCCTGACTAGAACCAGGAAGTACTTCTCACATGTGTCCTGTGCTCAGGTCTCAGGCTCCTGTGGCTCAGAGACTTTAAAGCAGTTCTGCTCCAAGAAACAGCACCAAAGAAATCTCCCACATGTAGGAGCCACATGAACCATCTCACACTCTGAGGAATTCAGGGACCGACTCCTGATGTAGACCTGGTTTAGTCCTGATTTAGTCCCTGGTTTAGTCCTGGTTAGACCTGGTTTAGTTCTGGTTTAGTCCTGGTTTAGACCTGGTTTAGACCTGGTTTAGTCCTGGTTTAGACCTGGTTTAGTCCTGGTTTAGTCCTGGTTTAGACCTGGTTTAGTTCTGGTTTAGTCCTCGTTTAGACCTGGTTTAGTCCTGGTTTAGTCCTAGTTTAGTCCTGGTTTAGATCTGGTTTTGTCCTAGTTTAGACCTGGTTTAGTCCTAGTTTAGTCCTTGTTTAGTTCTGGTTTAGTTCTTTCTGTTACTTTTATGATGCTTATTTGTGATTATTTATGTTTTTTGATTTGTGTGATTTTAATGTCTTTCTTGTTCTGTAAAGCACTTTGAATTACCTTGTGTACAAATTGTGCTGTACAAATAAACATGCCTTGCCTCTATTCCACCTTGTGATGTCATGAAGTGGTAGTTTTCAAGTCCCTTTTACGTTTTGTTCAGGAGAGATTTCTGAAATCATCAAGACTTTGGGTGTTAAACATGTTTGAATGAAACAAAACACTAGTCCAGGTCTGTTTCTGAGGAGGAAACAACATTATATAACATTATTTCATCCGTTTAAGGTCAGACACACCTCTGACCACTGCAGACGGGTCAGTCAGGAGAATAAAAACGCTTTAACCTGAAACACATCCCTCATATCTCCTTGATTATCCATAAAACATCCATCCGAACCCATTTCCTTTATACTGTTTGACAAGTGCAGCCCGAGGTCCAAAGTCTCACCGTGAACTCCCATGGTGCACCACTCCAATTACCATTACCACGGCCTCCTTCAAGTCCGCCCCATGCTGCTCATCTCTGGGGTCTGCTCCAGTCCAGTCGGCGTCAAAACTAACCTTTTTACAAGCTCCCGCCCCTCTGCCCTTAGTTAAGTCTAGACTAATGAGTAAACCCCGTCCAGCCCACTCCGCTCAGTAGTGTAAACCAAGTCAATAATTAACCGGCTTCAAATAGGCTAACTGCCACGGCTAATAGCTACGATCTCTTATCTCGAGTCTGCGCCAATTCCTCAGACCACCAAACCTAATTCGCTTCTCAGTAAATATAACTTAAAAAACCCAAACGCTTTCCGGAAATAGCCAGGCCGTAAAACTTGTGGATAATTTCCTCGCTCACAAAGCCGGCGAGTCTGGGGCAGGGGAGCAGAAGCTGTAATTTACACCGACGTTGCCGCAACATAAATCACTCTGTTTACTTAAAGGGATGGGCTTAGTCAGGGCGACGCAGGAGACGCAGACATTTAAAGGAGATTAAAGATGGAGTAATTAGCAACGAACGTGGAAGAGAGTCAAATTGCTGCGCTAACGAACAATACGAGATAATGATGACGCATATGTTTTGGTTAGATGAGCCGGAGCTAATTTGTATATTTATAAAACGAAAAAGAAGAAATGGCAAAATGAGGAATATATGCTATGACGATTATATAACCAGCTTGAAATTTTTGTATATTTGCTTCTCTACCCTAAAATATGTACAGGCTTTCTCTGAATAAGTTGCTTTATGTTCGTTCAGTGGCAGTGACTTTGGATTCAGGGTCAAGACAAAACCATCGGATCTACTGACAAATTCAAGAGAAAAAATATTGGATGAATATACTGGAACATTTTCCTGGCTGTCAGTCTGTCCCAGGGCAGCTGTGGCTACGATAGTGTCTTACCACCACTGGGTAAGCAAATGAATAATAGACCAAATCAGTAAATTTTGGACTATAAGGCGATACTTTTTCCCCACGCTTTGAACTCTACGGCCTATACAACAGTGCAGCAAATTTATAGATTTTTACTGGCTAACAGCCAGCGTGGGGGGCGCTCTCTAGCAGTAAACCAAAAGTGAGACACCCGAGGAGAAAGATTATGCGCTGAAGAATACACTAGTTTTGATTTTGAACTGTCATTTTGCGCATCATGAACACACCCTCATCATGGAAAACACATGAACAAATGAAAATGATGCAGCTTTAAGATAAAGACAATGGATCTGACCATAAAAGAAGGAAATAGAGCCACTGCACGAAAGTTTGACCATTAAAGAAAGAAATAGAGCCAGTGCATGTAAGTTCAGCATCAATGAACCGATGATGCGACGTTGGAGGCGGCAGCAGGAAGAACTTAGTCAATGTAAAAAGACGACAAAATCTTTCAGAGAAAATAAAAGCAGATGGTTCGTGTCGGTGCTGTTTTATTTTCTAAACCTGCAGGTGTGTTCATGTCGTGTTAGTGTCGTGTTGATGCCATACTGCAGATTTTCAGGCACAGTTTAAAAATTAAAAACGAAAAACAAAAACACCATATTCCATCTTTTTGTGTAAATATCTCATGTTACAACATAAAAACCTGTGGCTTATATATGTACAAAATGTATTTTATTTTAAAATGTAGCTGGTGCAGCTTATATTCAGGTGCACTCTATAGTCTGAAATTTATGGAATTATTATTATTTTAACATTATTCTTATTGTCATTATTATTATTATTATTATTATCATTACATGTCAAAATTGAGATGCTGTACCTGGCCAGGCACTGTGGACAGGAAATTTGGGGGCCCAGGGCAAGAAGCCTCACATGGGCCCCCCCTTAATATGAATGAACATGAAGAGGGTCCAACTCCGGGCCCCTTAGACTCCGGGGCCCGGGACAACACACCTCTTTGCCCCTCTGTCGACTCCCCTGTGGACGGCTGTGCTGAATAACACATAATTCAAAGCCGAGTTGTACGGAGCGCTGTGAGAAATGAACAGTAATGGTACATTTCTGTCACTTTTTCTTTGAGCGCTCGTGGGAATGAAGTGACATTCTGCTGGAGGCGAGTCTCACTCAGCCGTGGCCACTTAGTCACAGACTGACAGAACGACACAGACGCACAATCTTTCACACGCAGAGATTCACCACAACCTATTTAGATCCATGCACAGCAGCAGCCCTCCCTAATAGAGGTCAGAGGAATACTATCAACTATTACCAAAGCAAAGATGCAGCGTTACGATCCGAAAATGTCAAACTTGATTTCGATACTCGGGAATAGACTTAATACTCGATACCGATACCACAATGATAATAAAAACACTCTTTCTTTTGATAGTGTACTGTGATTTTCCACTTTAAATGGTTTTACTTTGTGTTCTTGTGTCTTGTCTTGAGGAGAGGAAGGAGAGAAAGTAAAGGAATGTAGAGGGAGAGAGAGGAGGAAAGACAAGAGGAGAGAGGAGGTGAGAGGAGGGATAGAGCAAGAGGAAGACAGTAAAAGAATGAGGAGAAAGAGAAGAGGGAGAAAGAGGAGGAGGAGGAAAGAGAGGAAGCAGGAGAGAGGGGGTAAAGGAATCAAGAGAGGAGGAAAGACAAGAGGAAAGAAGAGATCAGAGAGAGAGGGAAGAGGGGAGAAAGGAGAGGATTAGTGGGAGAGGAAGGAGGTAAAAGAATGAGAAAGAGAGGAGAGAGGGGAAGTGAGGGGAGGAGGAAAAAGAGGAATGATTAGAAAGGGTAAAGGAATGGAGAGAGGAGGAAAGATGAGAGGAAAGAGGAGATGAGAGAGAAGGAAGAAGGAGAGAGAGAAAGGTAAGGATTAGTGGGAGAGGAAGGAGGTAAAAGAATGAGGATAAAGAGAGAAGGGAGGGAGAGGAGAGGAAAGAGGTGGAACAGAGGGGATGAGGAGATGGGGAGGAAAGACAGAGGACAAAGGAATGTAGGGAGAGAAAAGAGAGAGAGGAGGGGAAGAAAGGAAAGAAAAAGGAGAGAGAGCAGTGGTCAGTGTGCAGTAGGTTCACACTGGTCCATATCATTTGTGTCCTGTGAAGGGGACTTTAGTATCGATACTTGTTCAAATGAGTATCTAGTTTTGATGCTAGTTTTAGTATCGATTAGTCTCAGAGTTTCGATACTTTTGACAACCCAAAAAAAGATGTGCTGTGCTCGTGCAGCCAAATGCTTTAGTTAATGTGAAGCACCGGGGATTATGGTCACTTTTTATACAGCACTTTTCCACTTTTCTTCAAGGCTCAAAACTCTTTACATCGAGGAACCACTCACACATTCACACACCAGTGCACACAGACACTCTGGGCAGGGAGGGTTAAGTGTCTTGCCCAAGGACACAATGACAGCATTTGTCTGTGGCAGTTGGAATTGCACCACCAACTTCTTTAGCAGTGGATCTCACCGTTCAACCAATGATGTTTATGTCGAGAGCGGGATTCGAACCACCAACCTTCGGATCAGTGGACAAAGCTTAAATCCATGACCAACTGGAAGAACGTCACATTCTGGGTTGGAAACATTTGTCAGAGCAGTTATAATGTTTGAGCCTCATCAAACTAAAGAGTCAACTCACTGTAAACTGAAGAACTTGGTCATAAAGTTCAGGCCTCAAATCAAATTATGGGACTGAATCTTACAAACTCACAAAACCCATGTCTTAAAAAGGCTAGAACGTAAATACAAGGAGTTACGACCACAAGTGTCATAGCAACCAAAGAGCCAATCAGGAGCGAGGCTGTTGAAGATAGAGCCCCTTCCCGCCCACACCACTAGTTTAACAGTGAGCGAGCGCTTTGCAACACTGTCAATCAAACCTGTTGCTAACGCTAGCAGGAGTGACCTCGGGGAAAGAAGGCGCCTGATTTGTCTGTTATTAATGTTCATATCTTGATTTACAGACACAAAAGTGAAATAAAAACCCCAGGCTCATATAGAGGGTTAATACGAACATTTAAGACCAAAATGACGAGTCTGACAGCAGCAGTTACAGAGAGAGGGGACACAGTTTTCTATTTGGGACGTGGTAGCTAGCAGGTTAGCTACATCCACTTATATAAACAGTCTCTGGTAGTGATTTTGTCTGAGATCGTTGGAGACATTATTCCAGTCTTATGCAGCCAAACTCTGCTCTCCTCATAAACTCGACTTTCATCTGAAGCGTTGGACTGAAAGAGGGTGTGATACACGGCCCACGGGGGTAAGCTCGCCGTCTGCTAGTCACATGACTCCTCTCCTGCCAGGACACATCACGTCCCACCTAAGACCCCTGGGACTGATGCACCTCTGCTCTGCTCTTTTGGTTTTTTAAAACGAAGAAACAATATCCAGGGTTTTTCCCACAAGAAGAAACCAAACGATGGACAATATATCGCTAAATGTTAACTGCAACATTAGTTAGCACGAATCCACATTATTAAGTATTCAACTTCAGAAATGAGTCTGTTTATGATTTGTTTCAGTTTATTTTTGCGAATGATCAAATGGTCACGTTTTTATACAGATCAGCGGATCTGAACTCTGAACGGATCAGTGGACAAAGCTTAAATATATGATATTAATGTCGAGAGCGGGATTCGAACCACCAACCTTCGGCTCTCTACCAACTGAACCTCTGCAGCTACTGTAAAGTCAAGTTTTGCTTTTGGACAGTAACCACTTGGGCCATTTTAGTTGTAAATCGATAGAAATGATCAGTAGATTCATGGGTTTCAGTTAAATTATGTTTTCTGTATAGGCGCCATTTTGAGGACTTACCATTCATATATTTTGCATGGTTAATTTACCTCACAAAACCGGTGCATTCACACATTCAAAAGATAATAATAATAATAAATCTGACTTAAATAGACCTCTCAAAGAACAGGTGAGGTTTTCGTACTGATTTGAAGTTCTGTAATGAGTCAGAGAAATATCTAAATTGCATTTTTCATCATGCCATCGAAGAAAGTGCCAAAAAATACAATACAAAATCTTGGAAACTGTTCAGGAATGAGACCTAATATCCCTAATGAAAAGGTTAACTTGACCTTTGACCTCGGGAGTGGGAGAACGAAAAGGATTCCTCTGGACAATTAAGGAAGCAGGAGCCAGAGCCAGAAAAGATCGATGAGTTTCTATAAATGAGGACGACGGGAGGAGGGTTTTCAGGTGAGGACTGGAGCTTGGACTTGGAGTTTGGACTAATTACAGCCGCACAGCTCCAGCTCCGTCAGAAACATGGAACCTCTGAGGCTCATGTGGACCAGACGTCAGGGTCGAATAAGATTGGACACAATTTCAAAACGTAGGTGTAGCTCAATGCTCATATTTCATTTACTACAAGAGATTCAGTTTTCTGTGCAGTAAGAAAGACGTTTTTTAAAGTTTTTGTACATTATTAAAGCACATTCACATGATACACACCACGAAAAATAAACAAAAAGGAGAGATCAACCTCATAGATTTACGATTCTATAAAGTTAAATTCAGGGCCCTTCACAGAAATTCCAGGGCCCGCGGTAAAAAGCTTCACTTGGGCCCCCCACTAATATAAATGATTCAGTTCAATCCAGTCATATTTACACAGCACATTTAAATACAACTTCAGCTGACCATAAAAGCTTCACATAATGCTTCATATAAAAGTCAACAAAAAAAATTTACAGGAAAAGAGTCTGATTCTGGGGCCCCTAAGACCCTGGGACCCGGCACAGCAGACCCCTTTGGCCCCCTCCGGTCGACTCCCCTGGTGAAATTGTTAAATAGCCATAGATACAAAACATGTCACACCTTTTTTTTAAAAAGTACAAATTCGTAAAAAGAAAAAAAGGTGTTTTTCAGCTATAAAAACTCGAAAAACGCTTTACTATTTGCAAGATAGATCAGTTTAATGCCGCACGGTGTAAGATCCCAGGCAATAACATCTTTATGGTTAAAAAGAGTAAGCGGCAGATCAGAAAAGTTACACCTTTAAAGTGCAAAGTTAAAATCACTATCAAATTTCCAACTGCTATTGCTAACAGCAGCTAGCTAACCATCGTCAATTGTCAAAAATAGGGTCATGTTTTTATATCACACTTTTCCATCTTCAAAGCTCAAAGCGCTTTACATCAAGGAACCACTCACACATTCACACACACATTCATACACCAGTGCGCACAGACACTGGGGGCGAGGGGGGGTTAGGTGTCTTGCCCAAGGACACAATGGCAGCATTCATCTGTGGGAGCTAGAATTGCGTCGCCAACCTGTGGATCAGTGGATCTGACGTTCTGCTGATAATCTTTAAGTCGAGCACGATGCAAGCAACTCGTTTTAGCCTGATTTAAACTTCTTCCCACCTCCTTGTCCTTGTACATTACATTATATAATACATCAATAAACAGTATTTACCTTTTTGTAAAGTACAGACTGTGTAAAGAAAGTAACTGTGACGTCACCCACAGCTTCAGCTCCAAATGAAGCTCATCGAGGCTAGAGCAAGTATAGGCGTGAATTTGGAGCCGAGCTGCATATTAGGAATCCCGACTGTGAGTGTCATAGCAACCAAAGAGCCAATCCAGAGTGAGGCTGTTGAAGGTAACACCCCTTAGCAACGCTGTCAATCAAACCTGTTGCTAATGCTAGACTTTATAAAGATGTGACTGTGATGACACCCACAGTGTTTAGCTCCAAATGAAGCTCATCGAGGCTAGAGCAGGTATAGTGGCTAATTTGGAGCCAAGTTCCATATTTGGAATTCTGAGCGCGAGTGTCATAGCAACCAAAGAGTCAATCTAGAGCGAGGCTGTTGAAGGTAACGCCCCTTCCCGCCCACACCGCTTTTTTTAACAGGGAGTGGACGCTTAGCAACGCTGTCAATCAAAACTGTTGTTAACGCTATCAGGAGCGACCTCAGGGAAAGACGCCGCCTGATTTGCCTGTTATTAATGTTCATATCTTGATTTACAGACACAATAGTGAAATAAAAACCCCAGGATCATGTAGAGGGTTAATACGAACATTTCAGACCAAAATGACGAGTCTGACAGCAGCAATTACAGAGAAAGGGGACACAGTTTTTAAACAGAAAGTGAATTGGAGCCAGAGTTGATGGAGCAGGAAGTGCGCTCATGATCACTTCCTATTTGGATCACAGCGGCTAGCAGGTTAGCTATGTCCATTTATATAAACAGTCTGTGGTTTAAAGATTCATTTGGGTAGTTGCTTCAGTGTCTTTCCTCGCCGTGCTCCCTTCCTCGTGCTGTAGTCCCTAATGGGCCGGCGGTGAAGTCGGGGTTGTATAAACAAAGCCTGTGAAGTAGTAAAACAACAGGAGTCTGAACAGGACCGGCACAAAACTCCAAATGTGAGACAAAATCTGGCTGCAGTGGGGCATAGAAACTCAAAAACGCAGCTCGCCACAGCTCATAAAACCGAACGCAGCGCCAGACACACAGATGCTGGAATCACTGTTATTATAGTCGTTATTATGCAAATCCAGTGACTGAGAATCGTCATCGTAAGTGAGTTTAATTAAATTACTAAGAGCAATAGAAGATTATTATCAAAATGGCAACATGCTGCTACGTAACAAATTACCTCTAATTACACGTGACTGCTTAAACTGCTGTTAACCTGATAAAAGTAGGATTAAAGAAGGGATTAAAGACAGATACGGCACATCTGCGACTGTCTAAAAATAGTTGTGGGATTAAACATGTTCTGGTTGTTTACTATGATCCACATATGGCTCCATGCTAAAAGAACATGAAAAGCATCGCTAAGGGGCTTTAGCAGAGCTGGAGCAAACAAGGAGCGTTTAATGGAGAACGTTCCCGTCTTTTCAACAGAGAAGAACCGATTCAGCTTTGTCAGTATCGATACTTTGGCTTTTGCCAACTGCAGATACCAGATTTTAACCAATATGAGAGTAGGGACTGAAAAAAGCATTTTATTTCCATCAAAACACAGTTAATGTACTGGCCTCGTAGAACCCTGTTTCTACTCTGCAGGAGGTAAACACCTCCACACAATAAGTCACTGACGCCAGGATGAGTTTAGACCAGGGGTGGCCAAACTATGGTCCGGGGACCAAATGCGGCCCTCAGACCAGTTTTTATTGGCCCTCAGACCTCCTGCCGAACCGGCCCAATTGATCATAAGAGGAACTTTTAACAGCAAATTAAACTATTTCTACCACTATATCCTCAAACATCACAGTGTGACACAGACCAAAAATGAATCTGTTTCAAGTCTTATTAACACACAGCGGCTCTGTCAAAGCTGTGTTTAAAGCACCGCACTGCACTGATCCCCGTCTGTGACCCTCCACTTCAAATATGTTCTGAGGTGTGGCCCTCCATAAAAAAAGTTTGGGCACCTCTGGTTTAGACTGTTCTTTATATGGCAGGTGTGAAACTGTAACAACACAATACAGTGCACGTTAGCGACCTCATGAGGAATACGGCAAATAACAAATATGCTAATGTTAACCCAAATTCACGCTAGTAACACAACATAAGTTAGCATGTAAAATAGCTGGTAAATAGTTCATTTTTGTACTTTTTAACTACTTAAACACATCTTATTTATGAAAACCTTTAACATTTAATCTTATGTATGAATACCTTTGACTTTTACTTAAGTTGTATACTTACAGGGAAGTGCCTTCATGAACTTATTACAGCGTAACTAACACATGTGAGCCGGAGGAGACCTTTCTGTTATACTGCGTGCATTACCGCACGTGACCTGTAGGGACAACGCCCTGATTTTTATCAAAGGACCAGCGCACTTGGCCAAACTAAAACCGAAAATAGGCAAAATAGACTGGTTAAAACAGTTAACTTACTACAAAACTGATCCAATAGTATTTTTTAATCAAATTTTATCAAGCTTTTCTTACATTTGCCAGTAATTATAATTCTAGTTTTACCCCAACCAAGACGCAATTTGTAAGAAAAGTTGAAACATGTTGAAAATTACAGCAAGTAGGGTTCTGTTTTGTCTCGCCCAAGAACACAATAACAGCATTCATTTGTCAGAGCTGGAATCTCACCGCCAACCTGTGTTCAAGGTCCGTGACTGCTCTACCGATGATGATTACGTCGAAGAGCAAGACTCGAACCGCCAACTACCAACTGAGCCACTGTCGTCCATTTAGTAACTTTTAATTTCATTTTTCGGGAGGCAAAAACTGGTTGCGTTTCTCTGAGTTTGTATCTGCGATAAGTTCCCCAGATACACAGTGTTCTTGCATTCAGAACTTGTACAAATATTATTAAAAACACCCACACACTTCTCAGCACGGCTCAGAATGTGATGCCAATCTGCTCGAAGACTGTCAAGTACCAAAATATGAAATAACTCATTTACATTTTATGCCTGGTATGAAAAATAGTTGTTGAAATTCGCATAAACACGAGACCGAACATTCTCTCCAGCACACGCTTTGCTAACGGTCCACAATGATTTATAAAGGAGCAGTGTATGGACTTTGTTTAATATGGTTCAGATACGCAGCTTTTCACCTTATATAGTCGTGTCCAACAGAGAGCTTCTCCATATCTCCACACAGGACGGAAGAATGTGCCTCATGTTCTTCCAGTGTTTTGCTTCTCGTTCCTTTGGGTTTACATATGTTGAGCTTGTTCAACTCACTCTGCATGAAAGTGTGGATAAGGGCAGTGCTATCATTTCTCAAAGATAATCTCTAAAGCGGTTTTCAAACTTACAGCAGTTCAAAAGTTTGTTTTAGAAAGAGTTTTTAAACCGTTTAAGTCAAGAATTGCTTCTAGTCTTGATTACATGGTTTAGTCTAGATTTAGTCCAGTTAGTAATCTCATAACTACAGACTGTTTATATAAATGGACATAGCTAACCTGCTAGCTGCTGCGTTCCAAACAGGAAGTGATGAGTCCACTCTCTCTTTAACTGCTGCTGTCAGACTCGTCATTTTGCTCTTAAAATGTTCGTATTAACCCTCTACATGATCCTGGGTTTTATTTCACTATTGTGTCTGTAAATCAAGATATGAACATTAATAACAGACAAATCAGGCGCTGTCTTTCCCTGAGGTCGCTCCTGATAGCGTTAGCAACAGTTTTGATTGACAGCGTTGCTAAGCGTCCACTCCCTGTTAAAAAAGCGTTGTGGGCGGGAAGGGGCGTTACCTTCAACAGCCTCGCTCTAGATTGACTCTTTGGTTGCTATGACACTCCCGATCAGCGGGTCACCAGGACACCAGAACACCAGGGCACCACCAGGACACCCGTCTCCAGATCTTGAGCCCGGCTTGGTCAGGACCACATTTGCTGGAGGATGTTTTTAGCAGAAGTTTGTTTCAGTCACAAGTTTATTTGGACCTTATTCCCCATTTCTTCCTGAGGAAGAGCATTTAACAAACGACAAGACCAAAAAGGGTTCAGCTGAGGCCTCCCCTTTAAACCTCAGTGATGTAACATCGTCTTTAAACCAGTTCATATTCACAGGAAAAACGCAAAAGAAACTGTACAGTAACTCAACAGACAGAGCATTTACTCCTAAGCTAATGGACATTTAGAAGTCTTTGCAGGGACAATTTTGAGATAGCTGAAGACACTGGACGTCTGTGTTATTGTCTGGGCACTGCTTTTGGCATTGCGAGTCAGACCTATAGCCTTTGTAAAGGTCTGAGGTCTCAACGTGCCTTTTGGCAATTTCCTGTCCTGCTGAACACACACTTTTCTCTGTACACAGCCACCGTAACAATAATTCGATTTTTTTTAAGGGATTTAACCTCTTAAATTGTAAGTTTTGTTAATAAAAAATAAAGATGCAGTAACATTTTTATACAGCACTTTTCCACCTTCAAAACTCAAAATGTTTTATGCCAAGGTGTACGAGTGTACACAGACACTGGGGGTGAGGTGGGTGTCTTGCCCAAGGACAAAATAACAGCACTCATCTGTGGGAGCTGAAATCGCACCACCAACCTGTGGATCAGTGAATCTGACTGCTCAATTAAAACAATCGCCAAAGGTTCTATATTACACAAAATGGACGCTCGTGAGGTTTAATCCATGTTCTAATGGTGTTTCTTCCCCAAAAACAGACCTGGAGTTGTGTTTTGTTACATTCACACATGTTTGAATAACACTTTATTATTAGTCTGTAACATCTCCAAAGCTCAAAATGCTCTGTTCCACCTTGTGATGTCATGAAGTGGTAGTTTTTTCAAGTTAACAGCTCCATTTACCTTTTGTTCAGCAGAGATTGACAGGGCTTAAATAATCCAAATGATTTAAGTGAAGGTGTATGTAGTTTAAAAACAAAGTGGAACACTTCTTGTATTACCACATGATGACATCACAAGGTGGAACAGAGAAGAACTCAGCCAAAATCTGCAGGTTTGTTTGTGAGTTAACCATGTGTGAATGAAACAAAACACAACTCCAGGTCTGTTTGTGATGAGATTTAATGACATTAAAACAGATCAGAGAATAGTGTAATATGACACTTTAAGAGAGAGAATAATCTGCGATTGCGAGTTCGACCTCTTGCCTTTGTAAAGGTCTCAGGTCTCAAAGTGCCTTTCTACCATTTCCTGTCTGGCTGATTACACTTTGGTTTGTATGTTGTAACACGAATAGGATTTTTTAGGGATTTGCCGCCGTCAGTTGTGTGTCGCTCTCGTCTGTGACTGGACTGGTCAGATTATCGCTGTGTTGTCGTTGGCGTCGTGCTGACAGACATCCTGAGGAAGACCGGTCCAGATAAGCTCTGTGTGCAGGGCGAGTCTGTTTATCCAGCTATACACACTCTGACAGCAGTGACCACAGCAGTGACCACAGCCCTCACCACAGCAGTGACCACAGTCCTGACCACAGCAGTGACTACAGCACTGACCACAGCCCTGACCACAGCAGTGACCACATCATCAGTGACCACAGCAGTGACCACAGCCCTCACCACAGCAGTGACCACAGCCCTGACCACAGCAGTGACCACAGTCCTGACCACAGCAGTGACTACAGCACTGACTACAGCACTGACCACAGCCCTGACCACAGCAGTGACCATAGCACTGACCACAGTCCTGACAACAGCACTGACCACAGCACTTTTTTTTTAGGTTTTAAGGAACAGAAAAGTACAAAATCTTGTCAAAAATGTCTTATTTTAAAGACGCCATTTTGTCCAACTGCCCCGGTTTTCACCTCCACCTGTACACGCCCACTGTGACACGCCCACTGTGACACGCCCACTGTGATGTACACGTGATTTCAATTGTGTTACTCAAATAAAAGTACAAATACCGGAGCTAAAAAATACCCAAGTAATCTGTTTTTATTTGTATATTTTTGCTTTGCTCAAAATCAGAATCAGAATCAGAAGACTTGTACTGCCATTTTCAGAGAACACAGCTCACAAACTAGGAACTTTCAGTACAAATAAGGTACAGTACAGTAGAGGGAGTATTCTTGTTTGTCCAGTACTGCTCTGACACCCGACAGTCTGAGCACTGACGTTTGTTTGGTTGTGATGCCTGAATTTCTCCAAAACCAAACCTAAAAAAGACGCGTCACATTCCTCGGTCTTCCTCTGAAAACACAGCCTCGCTCCACGTTCATTGTGATTCACCAGACGTTTCCAGTTCTATTGTGAAATATCATTCCACACATCAGCCCAAAGCCCACAGAGCAGCAGAGGCCACAGCGGCGCTAAATACGACACACACACTGTTATTGTGGCTGCAAGCAAACGCCGCGCAAGCATCACGTGCATAACAACAGGTTTGGACGCTTTGTTTGTCCATTGCAGAACGTTAGCTAATCTATTTCACATAAAAATCAAATATATACTGTGAAAACCAGACTCAGAGAGACTTATCCCGCATGTGTCTGCAGTAGGTTAGACGACTATAAAGTCCTGATCACTGGTCTCTCCAAACGAGCCTTAAGAACATCCAGAACACTGCTGCTCGGATCTGACTAGAACCAGGAAGTACTTCACACGTGTCCAGCTGGAGTCCTGGTTTAGTCCTGATGTAGCCCTGGTTTAGTCCTGGTTCAGTCCTGGTTTCAGTCCTGGTTTAGTCCTGGTTTAGTCCTGGTTCAGTCCTGGTTTAGTCCTGGTTTAGTCCCGGTTTAGTCCCGGTTTAGTCCCAGACTCAGGTCTAAACCTGGTGAATCACTGTTTGAGTTTTGTTCAGTTTAAATCTGTCTCACTTCCTGAAGATGTGAGACAGACCTCGACTTTGACAATGTTTAAATCCAGACTCAAACGGTTCTGTTCATCTGTGACTGAAAGGGTTTTATTCTGCCTCTTCTCTTTTAATGTTTATGTTATGATGATTATTTAGGTTTTGATTTGTTGTTTTGTGATTTTAATCTTTCTTATTCTGTAAACTACCTCTTGAACGACCGATTGTGCTGCACAAATAAACTTGCCTTGTCTTGGTTTCACTGAAGTGAACTTTCTTATGAGACCGTTTCTATCTAATTTGGAGCTTTGTTGAATCAATAAACCATAAAAAACACATTATATTTCATTCGCTGCAGCTCAAATGTAAAGGAAAATGTAATCACAGCAGTATTGGATCTCGCAGCTTCAGAAACTCTGGAGAAATGGGAATTTTACTGTTGGATTTTATGACGCTCACGGACTGATACCACTCCAACCTGGAGAGGGGAGTGTGGACGGTATTAAAGATAAAAGACCAGGAAATGAAAGGAAGCCATTAAAAAGAGACAAAAATATGAGCAGATCGTGAGGTATCCACACAGCGTCCGAAGAAGTGGACGAAGTGAGAGCGACGTCACATTTGAAACGACAAACTCATCCACAGCCCTGTTTTAATAATCCATGATGTAGTGCACCTCCTCAAAAACAGACCTGGAGCTGTGTTTTATTTTATTCACATGTTTCAGTAACACTTTATTATTAGTCTGTCTACATCTCCAAACCTCAAAAGTTTTCAAGTTAACAGCTCCTTTTACCTTTAGTTCAGTCGAGATAAGTAGCAATTCCAGGAGCTGAAATGATCCAAATGATTCTAGTGAAGGTGTGTGGAGTTTAAAAACACAGTGGAGCACTTCCTGTATTACCACATGATGACATCACAAGGTGGAACAGAGTGTTTGTGTGTTAAACATGTGAGAATGAAACAAAACACAAGTCCAGGTCTATTTCAGATGAGGAAACAACATTAGAACAGTTCAAATAAAGATTTATGTAGATTCTTTCAGCGTCAGTTTCGCCCAAATACAATATCGACTTTGGCTGGAGATTTAAGTCCGATAGCTCATATGGTAAAGCATGCAAATATCGGGTAATATATCGACCTATCTTTAGATCTTATAATGTTTAAGAGGATTTTAACTGATGCCTTTTATTTGCAGAAATGTTTAGTTTGATTCTCCAAACGTTCAGTGTCGCACAAACAGGCCAAGAAACCGACATCTCCATGTGTAGAGTTCATTCAATAAATAAAACATAAAACGATCTCGTCTCTTCTTCCTTATAAAGCCAGACGTGTGAGTGGAGTCTGTACTTTCACACTCCCTGCAGACGTGTGTGTGAAGTACAGTTTGGAAGCACATTCACTCTCACAAATGTTTATTAAACTCCATTAATCCAACTTCAGGACCATTGCTACGATAGAAACTCAAAGAAAAACCAGACCTGGGTGAAGACACTGACTTTACCTCGCAACGGACCTCAGTAGAAATGTGTAAAGTAGTTAAAAGTGCACTATTGAGAGTTCTGCATGTATGTCTATGGCGGAATGTTCAGCAGTTACCACGGTGACACAATGCACATGATTTGCCAACACTGATAACAAGTATTAAGATGTTTTAAGCTCAAAAACTCAATAAAAAAAATAACAAAATGGATTTATAGAGCACATTTTCAGGAGACTGTGTCCGAGCTCATGGTCCTGTTTAAGAGTTTGATTTTACACAAAAAGTTGAGAGTGATTCACTGAAAAACTGCTGGCTAATGCTAATGCTAATGCTAATGCTAATGCTATCTAGCTTGTGACTGTGATGTTATTTAAGAGGGACTTGTTTAACAGCACAAATCAGCTCACCTGTTGGAGTTCAGATAAGTCAGATCTTTATGGTCAGATTGTGTTAAAACAAACCTCAGATTAAAGTCTAACAGAGCTGCAGACAGAGTTGTGCCTTCTGTTAGCTTCACACCCCCAGATAACATTGACAACATCAACTGCAAAGTGTAAATAAAATATGTAACTTTTCTAGTAGAATCACCACCAGCTTGTGAGATGTTTTTGCTTTACTCACTAAAAGTCGTCTAACTCTATGGACACAAGCAGGAGACGGCACTAGGCCAAGTTACAGGTCAGATCTGTGGAGAGGCAAGCCCACTCCCAGTACAAATTAACATTTTCTGAGGTATTTTTGAGCAACGAAAACACCTGTAATTGAATAAATGGAAAAAAAAAAATGTTTAAAGCCTTAAAGTGGAGCAATAACATCTCCATGGAGACGAGAAGGTGGTGAATCCTCTACTGGAAAAGTTACATAGTGCACCTTTAATGAATCTACATATGATCTTTCCTGACCCATATTTTTAAACTTTTTGCTCTTTATAAACTAAAACTAATCCAAACTATTCCAAAACTAACTGTTTTGATAATATACATGTTTTTAAATACCTCCTGACAGGTCCGTCGACAGAAATTTGGGGGCCCGGGCCAAAAAGCCTCACATGGGCCCCATTTAATAGTAATTAAGAGGAAGAGGGTACAATTGTGGGCCAGTAAGACCCTGGGGCCCGGGACAAAAGACCCGTTGCCCCCTGACGTTGACTCCCCTGCGTCACACCTCTATTCTACAGATGTGTGAGGTTCTGTTCCTTCGTTGTGCTGCATTAATTACATTAAAGCTCAGATCTGGGCCAAACTCACTGCTGTGAAGCCAAAGCAGACGTCCAACTTGGCCTCATCATCTGAGCGCTGGGGGGCTCTGCCTTTTACAGTAATGAGAGAAGAATTTAATAGTTTAACAGCTCAGCGAGATGTGAAAATCACCGAGGAAAGGCAGGTTTTCAAGTTTATTCGCAAAGTTTTTTATTTTGTTTAACATTTGTATTCTGTTTAATTATTTACTTTTTACCTAAAACTTGTCAATTCTTATTTTTCATATTTTTATTGATGTGAAAACAAATATTGTACTGACATTTAAACAACAAATACATGCACATCGTTTTAATTTTTATATAACAAGAACTAAAATAAAAAAAAACACACACATATAATAATAATAATAATAATAATAATAATGATACAAAAATACATAAATTAATTAATCACACAAATCTCAAGTGAATAGATGAGAAAAAGAGCAAGAAATAATTAAAAAAAATATATAAATCAGAAATAAAAATTTAACTAGTCAATTCTTGTGCTTAATATTAAGAATAATAGTTAAATATTGGCTGAAATGGTGGGAGAATAGTGCTGTTCAATCTCAGAGATGGTAAATTCGGTTAAATAGCCCTATATTAAAAAACACAACTCCAGGTCTGTTTTTGAGGAGGTAACAGCATTAGAACTCGACTAAACGCTCATATAAGTTTATTTGGCTTAATATAGGACCTTTAAATGAATTGAGGATACAACGCCAAAGAAAAACTGGGTCTTGTTTGAAAAAATATTGTTTTTGTGTGATTCCAAAACCCGATTTCTCAGGACTGCACCTTCACCTTGAATTACAAACAGCTTTGAAAAAATAAATCTGCTGTTCGGCTCTGAATGAATTCGGAGTTTAAACAAAACTTATCATTAAAACTCACCTCGCTCCTTTGTCTCTGCTTTCGTTTTTGTTTGCTAAAAGTCCGCTGTAGATTTGACTCGGCCAATAAAGATAAAACACAGAAGAACGAGATCATGTCCGACGAGCCTGACCCCTGTTTCCCACCACAGACGACCCAAAAACACAGCAAATCTGAACATAATGATGCTAATGTGATGTTAAATTAAACTCTTGTCTTCTCCAAAGGAATTATTTCTGATGTGTAAACAGCTAAACAAATCCCACAGCCCGGGGAACATGTGGCCGTTCTAATTATAACCCGGTGAGTTGGAAACGGAGGATGCTTCGCTCTCTATCGGGTGGGCTCTTCCATTTTTAACTCTAAAGAAAACACTGTACGAGCACAAAGGGGTCCCTCAGGGCAGATAAAGACGCTCCGTGAACAGTAGTGGTGCAGGCGGCCCGCTGTGCACACGAGAATCATGGGAAATCTATTTAACAGTATATAATGTTATTTAATGTGAAACATGTACAACTTAAGAATTACAAGATCTATTTGGAAGAAATGTGTGAGTCATTAGAAGCATAGACTGTGGATGGAAATGGACATCGCTAATCTGCTAGCTTACAATTAGAAAGTGATCATGGGCACACTTCCTGCTCCATCGACTCTGGCTACAATTCACTGTCTATCGAAATATCCCTATGTGTCCCCTGTCTCTGTACCTGCCACTGTCAGACTCGTTATTTTGGTCTTAAATGTCCGTATTAATTGCTCTACATGATCCTGCGGTTCTTTTTTTTTTTTTTTTTTTTTTTTTTTTTTTTTTTAGTTTTTTTTTTTTTTTTTTTTTTTTTTTTTATTTTTTTTTTTTTTTTTTTTTTTTTTTGTTATTTTGAGGGACATAGTTTTTCAAAAGACAAAAAATAAACTTAAAATAACAAAAAAAAAAAAAATCTAAATAAACTCAAAATAACAAAATAACAAAAAAAATTCCAAATAAACTCAAAATAACAAAAATCCTTAAAATAACAAATAAATAAATAAAAAATAACTTAAACAAACAAACAAAAAAAAAAACCCCTCAAAATTACTCAAAAAATGAACTCAATATAACAAAAAAAAAAAAAAAAAATGAATTCAAAATAACAAAAGAAAACCACAAAAACATACAAACAAAAACTCAAAATCATACAAACATTTAAGACCAAAGTGACGAGTCTGACAGCAGCAGTTGATCACTTCCTGTCAGGAACGTGATGGCTAGAAGGTCCATTTATATAAACAGTGTATGTTTTCTATCTATTGTCCAATACGTCCAAATTAGATTGTCATAATATCGTCTGACTCGTTAACAGATCACTACAACACTGAGATCTTCATATTCAGTCTGGTCTGTCTCACCGTCTCGAGCCGTCGTTCTGCGTCAGACTGGACAGAGCCACAGTCTGAGGTCGGCTCCACACACAGGGAGCCGTACTGATCATCTCTGAGCCACAGTGTGAACTCCGAAGTCTCTCACTGTGAAGACGCCACATCATAAAGTGTCACATCACACATGACGTTTGTATTTAGAGACACCATCAGACGATATTCCCCATCCACACCAGGAGGAGGCGCTCTGCTTTAAACACCTGCTGCGTATGATCACACAGGCTCGCAAATGTTTTTTTATCAGGAGATTTATGTGAAGTGCGGTTGGCAGTGAAATGTTTAAATTTAAGAAGTATTTTTATAGTTTTTTCCATAATAAAAAGTGCGGGGGTTGTTTATTTCTTTAACATTCTGCTGAGGTTTCCATCTGTCAATCAGACTTGTCGATGTGTTTTTATTTCATTTTATTTTGAAAATCTACAGAACGTGCACACTACACTGCATTTGGAGTAGAGCCATTTCATTTCTATATATGTTTGACAGTTTTATTTGTAGTTTAGCATTAGAAAAGAACTCAGGCGCCTCTTACATTATTACACTGGGTTTAGGCGGCACATGTGCAAACTCCATTTTAATTCTAACAGGAAATGTAAAGAATTAATAATACATATAATAAAACATTTATATATGTTATGTTCATTTGCCTGGTCCCATTTTCATCAGGGACCATATCAGTAAAATACACTGTGACTGGGTAATTTTGCTCTTACCTGCCTGCCACACTGTATGCTGGACAGTATTTTGAGTGGGATTCGAAACCAGGTACCATCTGGTTGTCAACTGCTTATCCACTACTCCACTGGCACTTGAAGACTAACATGACCAAACTTGAATCTCTCTGTCTGCTTCTTTTACATATATATTTTTGTTTTGTTTGTTTGATCAGACACGTTTTAAGCTGGTTGTGTACAGTACAGGCACAAACGTCTCAGCAGGGAGAAGCTACACTCTTTATGCAAATTCAGGGAAAGTGGGTCAGATGTGGGACACTTCACCTACTTCACCTATCTCTCAGATCTCACTCCTAAAATCACATGGAGCCTGAATGTAAAGAAGCAGATGAAGAGAAAGAGCAAATCCCAGTGTAGCTCACCTCATTCTGTCCCTCACTGCCCAAAGAAACCGGAGCTACTGTATATGTAATATATACTATATATGTAATACTGCATGTGATACTGTATGTACTGTATGTTATATATGTAATACTGTACATTACATATGTAATATTGTATGTTATACATGTAATACTGTATGTACTGTATGTTATATATGTGATACTGTATGTTATACATGTAATACTGTATGTTCTATATGTGATACTGTATGTTATATATGGGATTATATAAGTGATACTCTGTTATATATGTAATACTGTATGTACTGTATGTTATAAATGTGATACTGTATGTTATATATGTGATACTGTATGTTATATATGTGATACTGTATGTTATATATGTAATACTGTACGTTATACATGTGATACTGCATGTTATATATTAATACTGCATGTTTTATATGTGACACTGTATGTTATATATGTAATATTGTATGTACCGTATGTTATACATGTGATACTGTATGTTATGTAAGTGATAGAGGTAGAGGCTGGAGATAAGGTGAAAAAGAAAAAGGTTTTTATCTGTTTTGCTTCCCAAAAATGAAATTCACTCCACGAAAAAGCAAAACTGGAGACGTTGGTATCACAATCACTATTTAATAATCTGGTAACAAACTTGTATCCACACACCGGCTCCTGTTTTGAATGTTTTATAAGGACTTGTGGACTTGCTTGTTTTGATTGTTGTTTTTCTTCTTGGATTGTATTTTAAACAGGGGCCCATGAAAAAAAGGCCAAGTCCCTCATCAAAAACTGAAGAGGTCTGAGATCTCATCCATGCATGTTTGAGTAATTTAGCGATCTCCCTCAGGCCCTATTCAAACCCTCTTCGTGGCTGGCAGTACGATCCCAGTGTAATACCCACATTTACACAGATTGAGTCGTAACAGCAGCTTTTCACAATCAGCAAATGAGCAGATCGAGAGACAGTACAAGAAACAAAATTATGAGAAAATTACAACCAAACCTCCCAATGAAACCAGTGACACATTAAAAATCCTGTATTATCTTGTGAGATTAGTTTTTTCTTCCTGAAAACAAGGCGATTTTCCCTAATCACATGTATAATGGTTGTAATGGTGATAATCGCGTTTGCAGATGAAGTTACTGGCTTTGGCCTCATCGTCAGACGCTTCTGCAGAGTCACACTCACTTTCTTTTCTCATTGAGACACAAATAACAAAGTGATTTTCTTTTGCAAATACAATCATTTTCTCAGCAGGAGGCTCATGTTTTGTCTCAGTGGTTTGTTTTTGTGGCTGTTACGACTTAATTTCACCAAAAATACGAAACCAAGCAAACCACATCAAATTATGAACACGGCTATATGTGAAATTCTGTCGTTTTTCAGTTCAAATGGTTTATTTTTCTGCTAAAGGCTGTGGACTTCTGATGTATATCACAACAGGGAGGGCATCTGACACACAGGGAGGGCATCTGACACATGGGAGGGCATCTGACACACTAGGGAGGGCATCTGACACACAGGGAGGGCATCTGACACACAGGGAGGGCATCTGACACACGGGGACATTTCAGAACATGTTTGTACAGATCTAAACTGTAAAAATGGTTCTTCAAAAAGTGCAGTCTTTGTGATTTGCTGATTGTCTCTGTTCAAATTGCAATTTTGATTCAATTATGATTAATCTCTCCGCTCTAATTTAATCCAGAAATAACGAGCCGAGTGTTTTGTGCTGGAACCTCGGCCTCCATCTTTTCATCAGCCTCAAATTAAAACTCTAAAAATAATCACTCCTCACGGTTTGTGTCGAGGTGTGAAATCCACGCCAAAAACGTTTCAATTGGAGCATTTTTGTCCAGGCTGTGATGGACGCCCAATCAGACTCAAGGCCTGGAGCGAACTCAAGGTCTGGAGCTGACTGAAAGCCTGGAGCGGGCTCAAGGCAAGGACCCGACTCATGGACCCAATTGAAGGCCTGGAACCAACTGAAGCCCTTGAGTCGGCTCAAGGCCTGGAGCCAATTGAAGACCTGGAACCGATTGAAGGTCTGAAGCTGACTAAAGGCCTGGAGTGGACCCAAGGCCTGGAGCCGGCTCAAGGCCTGGTCCCAGTTGAAGTCCTGGAGCCGATTGAAGGGCTGGAGCTGACTCAAGGGCTGGAGCTGACTCAAGGGCTGGAGCCGCCTCAAGGGCTGGAACTGACTCAAGGCCTGGAGCGGACTCGAGGCCTGGCGCTGACACAAGGCCTAGAACTGATTGAGGGCCTGGAGCGGACTCAAGGCCTGGAGACGATTGAAGGCCTGGAGCGGACTCAAGGCCTGGAGACAATTGAAGGCCTGGAGCGGACTCAAGGCCTGGAGACAATTGAAGGCCTGGAGTGAACTCAACCTGGCTGAGTTGATGTAGTTGTAGATTAATTAAAACATATTTGTGACTGTCTTCTTTATGTCACACAGCTAAACAGCAGTTTGTGTTTTCATGTCTCAGCCTCGTCCCCTCCGCTCGCGCTGACTGCCCGTCATTGCCCGTCTCAGTACTATTCACAGACACTGCGCTCTCATTATATAAGCTTGCCCAATTAATTAGTCCTTAATCAAGTACACTGATGTGGCGGAGTGATACGTGCAAAGTGATGAGGCTGTCCACATTTATAAAACAACTCTGGAACATTCAGATTTCTATACTATAAATGAAAGTTTATCTCAATATAGATCAGTTATGATATAAAGATGCACTACGAAACTTTTCTCCTGGGAGTTCGCTGCTTAATTGTCTCCATGTAGATGTTATCGCTGTCCTAGTAATGTAAGTGTGGCATTATCTCTCTTGCATTTAGCTGATAGTGAAGGTGTTTGCTATGGCTAAAAAAAGACTTTGAAAAACATGGGAGGGTGGTCGCCTCTCCACAGATCTAACCTGTAACTTAGTCTAGTCCCACCACTGGATCTTGTGTCTCTATGGTTCTCATCTCTGTGGATCATTCTGCTATAATTTACACATTTTACACCATGACATTCATCTAAAACGACTTAATAAAAGAAACATCCACTGACTTCTGTGTTAGAAAACTGTGGTGTTCAATGGGAGCTGACGTCGGTGTAAACATCATCACAACAAAGCGCCGCATGCTGTCGGCGCCCCCTATGGACAGCTGCACATCACACTAGAGCAGCGGATAAAAAAAAAAAATGACTAAAATGACATGACGGTGCTGAATCCTACGAGTATCACCTATTAAGAAAATAAAACTGGAGAAGAGAGGAGACAAGAACAAGGAGATGAGAACGAGGAGACGAGAACGAATAGACGAGGATAAGGAGACGAGGATGAGGAGACAAGGACGATGAAGCGAGGATGAGAAGATGAGAACGAGGAGACAAGAACAAGGATGAGAAGACGAGGAGACGAGAACAAGGATGAGGAGACGAGGAGACGAGAACAAGGACGAGGAGACAAGAACAAGGATGAGGAGACGAGGAGATGAGAACAAGGACGAGGAGGAGGACAAGAATGTGTACGTCACTGTGGGCGTGTCACAGTGGGCGTGTCACAGTGGACGTGTCACAGTGTGGCGCGTGTCACAGTGGGCGTGTCACAGTGGGCGTGTCACGGTGGGCGTGTCACGGTGGGCGTGTCACGGTGGACGTGTCACGGTGGGCGTGTCACACAGTGGGCATGTCACAGTGGGCGTGTCACAGTGGACGTGTCACAGTGGGCGTGTCACAGTGGGCGTGTCACAGTGGGCGTGTCACGGTGGGCGTGTCACGGTGGACGACGTGTCACGGTGGGCGTGTCACAGTGGGCATGTCACAGTGGGCGTGTCACAGTGGACGTGTCACGGTGGACGTGTCACGGTGGACGTGTCACGGTGGGCGTGTCACAGTGGGCATGTCACAGTGGACGTGTCACAGTGTGCGTGTCACAGTGGGCGTGTCACAGTGGGCGTGTCACAGTGGGTGTGTCACAGTGGGCGTGTCACAGTGGGCGTGTCACAGTGGGTGTGTCACAGTGGGCGTGTCACAGTGGGCGTGTACAGGTGGAGGTTAAACGGGGGCAGATCAACAAAATGGCGTCTTGAAAATAGTGGATTAAAGATTAAAACTCAAACATGAATCACTCCAAATACAACTTCAGAGACACAACGAGAAGAAACGACTAGAACATGGAGAAAGAATAAGATTTGAAAAGTCCAGTTTGCAGAATAGGTCTGATTTAATGCCATACTGTGGAACATTCCAGGAAAAGTATTTGAGTTTAAAGGAGGTAGAGTTCTTCTTCTTTGGTTTTTGAGTGAATGATCTGAATGGCGCAGGTGCAGAGCGGCTCAACTAATTGCAAATATTAAAATAAATAAAACATGAATGAGACTCGTGTGAAAAGTGGAGCTAAAAATACTTGAACGAGTGGAGTGAAGAGGCAGACGACAAACACTCGACTGTGAAACAATGAAACGCTTTTATTCTGAAGGAACCTGGAAATGTGTAAATGAGACGACATCACAGCTGGGGTCTTTTGTGAGTTTGTGTAAAAACTGAAGTGGGAAAGACCGAGGTAAAACTCGGCTGAGCAGAACAGAAGAGATTTAACCCGATGAGGCTAATTACCCCGGTTTATAAAGTCTGACATTATATCCACACTCAAATCAACTCATGTCATATTTTTGGAGTTATAAATAAAAAAAATACACAATAAACAGCAGGGGATGAAGTATGGCATTTTGTTACTTAAGTAGAAGGTAGAAATACAGAGGTAAAAAAAATACTTAAGTAAAAGTACAAGTATCAGATGACAAATTATTTAAGTATTATTAAGTATTATTAAGTATTAAATTAATTATTATTATTAATAATAATTATTATTATTTTTATTATTATTTTTTAATTAAGTATTTATCTATTTAAAAATGTACTTTAAGAGTTAATAGTAAAAGTATTTCACAGTGTTGTCTTAATGTCTAAATATGGAGATATAGACTAAAAATGAGACAAATTTTGCTCAACAGAAACAATATGAAACAGTTTCTTATTATTTCTCATGAATTTTGTGGATTTTTTTTTTTTTTGCTTGAAGTCGAAGTTTAAACTCTTAAACTTCTTCAGGATGTTTCCACGAACATGATAAAAATAGCCCGTCAGATCATATGAAAAGAAGAAAGTACAGATACTACTCTCAGATGTAAAAGTAAAAAGTACACACTGTAAAATGTACTTAAGTAAAGTACAGATATCTCAAAAATTCTACTTAAGTACAGTATTTTACAACCTGTACTTCGTTATGTTTCGCCACTGGTTATAAGATTATTTAAATGTCTGTAAATCTGATTTCTTTATAATCACAAAAGTCCAGACATGAGACTTTGAGTTAAATTTAACCTCAGCCTCTTCTGAGCTGTGGATGAGCGAACGAACAATCCTGTGTCTCTCTCCCGTCTCAAGTTTGATCTTTGTCAAACTGGACACAGACGTCTCAAGTCTCGATAGAAGAAGAAAACGCTACAAACACCATTAGCCAAACGAGCTAGCAACAGCAAGGAGGACGAGGACGGCGTTTTGTGAGTCATCCCCCGGGTACGTAAGCGTTTGGGGAAGTACTTCATCCCAAAATGAAAAGAGCTGTACAAGAAAACAGTACCAAACGCTCTGATAAACAGATTAAAGTCCAGGCGTGGTTTAATACTCTTCGGTTGGATGTGTGTTTGTACGGACGGGCTTTCAGTTTTACTTAAGCTAAAGTTTCCAAATGCCGCCATGGCGCCCCCTCCAGCGTGTGTCTGTCCTCTGTTGTACATCTACTGTCTCAGACCATCATTGTTCTGCTGTTTACATTACAGCAGATCTGTCAGCACCGTTACATAAGACACTAAACCCTCCTCTTCCTCTCTGTTTGCAGTTTTCTATGTTAAAATGAAGTACAGCAGTGTGAGCATAAGCATTTCATAACCAACGAAAAAAATACTAATTATAAGGATATGATATAGAACTTTGACCACAAGGGCTGAACTGTTTGGTAAAATTTGTGATTTCGATTTGGGGTTTATGTTTCAGTAAAAGGATTTTGTTCAAAGTTCACAGTTTAAACACAGATTGGCGGGTTCAAACAAGCGTCACAACAGCAGAACAAGCCGAAAAATCAAACTTTAGTTGCATCCAGGGGAGAGAAACACAAATGTCTTAACCACAGACTTTATAAAGAAGTGACTAAGTGAGAGTGACATCATCCACAGCGTTCAGCAAACGAAGCTCATCGAGGCTAGAGCAGGTACAGCGGCTAATTTGGAGCTGAGTTTCATATTTGGAATTCTGACCATGAGTATCATAGCAATCAAAGAGCCAATCCAGACCACTGGTTTAGCAGGGAGCGGGCGTTTAGCCTCACTGTCAATCAAACCTGGTGCTAACACTAGCAGGAGCGACCTCGGGGAAAGAAGGCGTCTGATTTGTCTGTTATTAATGTTCATATCTTGATTTACAGACACAATAGTAAAATAAAAACCCCAGGATCATGTAGAGGGTTAATACGAACATTTAAGACCAAAATGACGAGTCTGACAGCAGCAGTTACAGAGAGAGGGGACACAGGTTTTCAAAAGAAAGTGAATTGGAGCCAATGGAGCCAGAGGTGCACCCATGATCACTTCCTGTTTTGAACTTAGTGACTAGCAGGTTAGCTATGTCCATTTCTACATACAGTCTATGGCAGACATGTCAGACTCAGGCCTGTGGGCCAAATTTGGCCCTTGATATTCCTTCGCTTCCCTCTACTACAGGGTGAGCACTTTTTATACAGAATAAAACCCCATGGACACACAGGGACATTTCAGAACATGTTTGTACAGATCTAAACGACAGGGTTAGACGTTTGTATGAAGAAGACAGGACATTTTGTAGTTTTTGGGTGAAATGATCTCACTTCAAAACCTGCACCCTTTATAATTTGCTAATTCCGCTTATTCAAATTTCGATTTAAATTTCGATTAATCTCGCTGCGCTGTTAGCCACACAATATTCTTCCAGCTCATTACTGTCCACTGCAAGAACTCATCTCAGTTTGTGCCGATATAAACAAACCAGAACAGTGTAATTGTGTAGGAGATGTGATAAAAATCAGAGACAGAAATGGTCTCACGTTCAGACTCACGGCCGTGTCCAAGACTCAACCAAATAGTGTCCACCGCCTCCTTCTGTGCTTCCTGCTGCTCTCCTCACACATATTCTTATCACATCTCCACGTCCGCTCTTTTGTCCTTATAATTCACTCCCTGGCGTGCAAGAAGTCAGCGCTTTCCAACCAAAAGAATCTGCAAATGTACTCACCTAATCTTGTAATAATTGGGCGGCTCCTCTTGGTTCATCAGAGTACAAAGGCACACACAGGTCCAAGTCCGCGGCGCCGCTTTACCACTGAGGCTCTGGTGTAATTGTGTTCAGCCCAGCTTAGCGTCGGACCAATTTATCTCCCGGACTCTGTAAAGAAAAGGGGATCGATCAGTTTTTCATCTGGACAGAAAGAACCTGAGAACGTTTAAAAGTCGGGGTCAACATAAAGTGAGCGAGGGCACGAGAAACAGAGAGAGGTGATGTACCGGAAAACCAGAAGAATATTGAAACTGGAACATGCTAGCTAGTGTCGCTCTGTCTCAAAGCTTATGCTAACTTCACGTTCACCCACTTTAGGCCCCATTTCAATGCATCCGACGAATGCGGCCGACAAATGTGCCCTGTGTTTCCAACATTTCCATCGAGATCGGCCGTGAACGAAGCGTGCATCTGAGCAGACTTCGCGCCCTGCTATTGTGCACCGCTTGACTTCTTCGGGAGAAAAAAGGTATATTTTCTTAAAGTTATGTAATACTAGCTACAACTGAGAAAAAATCACCTGGAACGTTATATTTGACTGTTGTTATTCAAAGAGAAAGATTAATTCTTTACCTCATTCAATCTAAACAGAAATAAATGACTTATATATTTTCAGTCCCTTTTTGTTTAGTTTACCCTTACCAAATCTGTTAATTTAATTATTTCTTACATTTACCAATTTTCATCTTGGTTTTCTTTTGTTACCTCCCTGTCCCCAAACACGCTGAGTCGTAACACTATGAAATAACAAAGAATTAAAAGTAAAACTGTAATTATTTCTCATTAGTCAGTACACTCGGTGGCGGAGGTCTGTCCTATTTCAGCACGGCCTTTGTGCTTCCCTTTGAATGGTACTTCGAAGTGTGTAACCGAACTGAGACAGGGCCATAGAGTTACAACCGGACAGGAAGTAGTGACACTAACAGTGATGTAGCCAGGACAATATGTGTCTCCAGAATTAGGGCACTTATGTCGTACCAAAAAAACACTGGTACCAGTAATTTTCTAACAAAGTTACAGAGGATGGGTGACATATCGGTTCCAGTATCGGCCTTGGCCACAGCAGCGAACCAAATAAAAACTCTATATCAGCTCAAAAAAATCCAAAAAAAGTTAACGAGGGAGTATTAACTGTAACACGTCACATATTTACATCACCGTGTTTCCTTTTATTGTTTTGAAAATGCTAAATTCATCTCAAAACAATGTATTAATTAGCATGTTTTATAAGTTTGACTTTCGTTTTTAATGCTCTGAGTCCCCCCTCCATTAGCTCTCCACGCTAACTCACGCCCCCTTCACAGCGCTATCACATCACCATCAGCTTTAATGAAACTACTGCACATCACACCAGGTTTGTGAAGCTGTAGTTTGTCATCACGTTTTTGTATATTTATGGAGGATTGACATGTGGGAGCGGGGGTGATGTAGGGTTTGAAAAGGGTCCGGGGGAGATCTCTAGATTACTCAGACATGCACGGATGACTCAAAAACCTCTTCAGACATGTTTTTGATGAGGGAACAAGGTTATAACATGGGAGAAAGCTCCAAATTCCACCTGTTTAATGTAAAGCAACATATTTAAACATCCAGACCCACATTGAACCGAGTTTCTCTGTAGAGGTCAGTCTATCCTGCTGCTAATCCAATCAAATCAATCCGTGATCCCTGCGTTCATTATGGCCGGACTACAGCTGAGACAAAGACTTGAGCTTAAGTCCAAGGACATGCTTTTTACTGCGGTAAAACCAAAGACGACACAAAGATAAACCACTGAAAAGGAAGGAATGGGGCCAACACTATTCCCTGTAGCTCCGCAGACGTACTCGATCCCACCTCTTAAAGTCTTTCATTCATGCAGATTTAAGACGAGGGGGAGGAAGGGGTTGCCAAGGTCACTTTCACTACAATCTCAGATACAAAATGTACTCTCGGGGAAGGACGCCGGATAGACGCCATTTCCCCCGATGATAGGAGCGTTGCTTAATTACCCACCGCCGCCGTCACATGGGGCGTCTCGGGGCCGTACGTATTCGTCCTTTGCGAGAACGCCGTGTGCTGTTGCGTTATCAGATCTTCATCAGAGCTTTATGAAGCGCGATGAGCATTAGTGAAACGAGTGCTGACAGCTGGGGAATAAGAAGGTGCAGATACTGGTGGGTTTGGGCACATGCAAGACGGATGCAATACTTGTGTACGGTTTTAATGAGGTTTCATGCAGCGAGACGTAGTTTTGGTTGGAGTTGGTAAAAAAAAAAAAGTAGGATTTTAAATCAGACCTGGCAAAATTGACTTTTCAGAGATTTTAATCATGTTATATCCCCTGTCAAAGTTGTTTCATGTTTGAGTAAATCTTTAATCGACTATTTTCAAGACGCCATTTTGATGATCTACACCCGTTTAGCCTCCACCGGTACACGCCCACTGTGACACGCCCACTGTGATATGCCCACTCTGTCTCCTCTCTCGTCTCCTCATCCTCTCGTCTCCTCTTGTCTCCTCATTCTCGTCTCCTCTCTTGTCTCCTCGTTCTCATCTCCTCATTCTCGTCTCCTCTCTGTCTCTTCGTTCTCGTCTCCTCATTCTTGTGTCCTCTCTTGTCTCCTCATTCTCGTCTCTTCTATTGTCCCCTCCGTGACTGTGACGTACACGCCCACCGTGACACACCCTGTGTCTCCTCTCTCATCTCCTCATCCTAGTCTCCTCGTCGTCTCGTCTCTTGTCTCCTTGTCTTCATCTCCTCTCCTTGTCTCCTCTCTCGTTTCCTTTTTCTCATCTCGTCTCTCGTCTCCTCTCTCGTCTCCTCTCTCGTGATTGTAACGTATACGGCCACTGTGACGTCCGCACTTCCTTCTCCAGTTTTATTTTCTTAATCTGTGACATCTGCATTCGGGGGCATCCATTGTTATTTTCTTAAAAAAAATGTGATACTCGTCCATAGGGGGCGCAACAGCATGCGGCGCTTTGTAGTGATTTGTTTTATGACGTCAGCTCCATTGGACAATGCAGATTTCTAACACGGACGTCATGTTTGAGTTATTTTGCGATCTCTCCCAGACCGTATTTTACCCCTCCTGACATTTAGCTTTAAGACTCTGTACGAGGCTCCGCCCAGAAGCCTACATCACCCATGCTCCCACATGACAATTCTCCATAAATATACAAAAACATGATACAAAACTGTACACTACACCTTCACAAACCTGGTGTGATGTTCAGTAGTTTCATTAGTGGGATGCACGAGGATTGTGTTGTGATAGCGCTCTGAAGGAGGAGTGACTTAGCATGGAGAGCAAAGGGAGCGGAGACTCTTAAAAAACATGTTAATACGTTGTTTTGGACGAATTTAGCATTTTCAAAATGATAAAAGGAAACATGGAGATGTAAATATGTTTGTGTTACAGTTAAAACCCCATAGAAGTAAATACCTCGTCTTTAATCTAGTTCCAATTGTACTTTTAGTTTTAATTATTATCTCGTTATATTTTTTCGACTTCCATGTGGAGAGTTTGTCCATAAATGTGTGATAAGTTCTTCTTGATGAAGAACCTGATGGATTCTCACCAGGCTCAGGGATTTTAAGTCTAACACTGAATTAGCTTTGCAAAGTATCAGAATAACCTTTGCACCGACGCAGTACTTCTAATTAAAGTCTAAATTAAAACTCTAGTGAGAAAATATAAACTCTTAAATAACTTTCATTTGCAAAGGCGGCGGGTGATGTAAAGCGAGCGGCCGGTCGACTTCTGCAGAGAAAAGTAAAGCACAAACACATCTGGACTTTTGGAAATAAATAACATATTAATACAAACATGATCCGTCACACTGAGGGTGTTCTATATGTATGTTTATGGTGGAATGTTCAGCAGTTACCATGGAGACACGATGCACATATTAGCAAAACACTGTCAAAAACATCTTAAAATGATCCGAAAACTCAAGAAAAAATCCAAAAGTGATTTGAACATCACATTTCCAGGATCCGAGTGTTCATGGTCCGCTTTAGGAGTTTGATTTTCAACAAAAACCTGACTGAAAAACTGTTGACTAATGCTAATGCTAATACTAGGTAGCTTGTGACTGTAATATTATTTGAGAGATACTTGAGACCATTGTGTTCTGCGTCCTGATTGGCTGAGGGACTATAGACCATTGTCCATCAGTCTCCTCCGTGTCTCCTGTACAGTACAGAATGTGTTCAGACAAATTTACATAAATGTTGGATCGCAGTGTGACTCTGAAGTGCTGTATGTTTGCAAGTTTTCTCCCCGACAAAACCCACAATGTCGATGAAACGTTCTGCACCGACAAAGGCACCGACGAAGGTTTGAACTTTTGTTTAAACAAGAGAGAAATGTGAGAAAATGTTAATGCCTGTGTGAGAAAAGTGTATAAAGTGTGTGGTGAGGGGTTTTACAGCCAAGAAACATATAGAATAATTGTAAAAAATAAAGCTGATATTTCCCACGGATTTCGCTTATTGCGGGTTATTTTTAGAATGTGACCTCCGAGACAAACGAGGGACTGATGTAAAAACAAAGCTCAGATTAACGTCTAATGGAGCTTCAGCAATTCTAATATTTCGTACAGATGGAAGCAGCTGAAAGGAATAATGTTGCAACAGAGAGTTCTTGGTCCAGTCGTTAATAGAAACGATCAGGTTCAATATTTGTGCATTTACCTTTCGAGATATTTTAGCAATGTACAAGGTGATCTACAGGAAAAACTGCCGTCAACTGAGAGTAAAACACCATCACATCCTCGAATGTGAAACCCGCCAATTACGCTCGGCCGTTAACCACATGAGGAGAGGTTTCTGAGTGTCAGCCTGATTAAGAGCCCGTCGTACTGAATAATATCAATGCAATCGTCCTTTTGCTGCTTCCACCACCGCAGTTATGAGCCACAGGTCAAACCAGGGACCAAGGGTAAAATCAATCCGGTCCGCAGCATTGATCTGATGGACTGTGTCAGGATTAAACATCGAGGAGGTGAGAGGTAAAACGAGAGTAACTCCTGCTCCGCTGTTTAATCCGCTTACACCAGCGCCGTACAAACGCAAAATAGTTTTAATCTGAACCTTAAGTCTGTCTGTGGATGTTCAAAGCGTTGGTTATTTCTGTTTCAGCTGAAGCTAGTCCCTCCTAACAGGGTGATCCATAGACATATGTAAATGGCTGTAGCTAACCTGCTAACCTGCTAGCTGCCGCGTTCCACATAGGGCTCTGTATAACGCAGGTAAACTGGATGACCAGGTAAAGAGTTGAAAAAAGTTTTTCTGATCAGATGAAAGAAGCTACAGACAGCAGGCACATGCATTGTGTTTCAAGGGAGTTTTTCAGTATTTAAAGCCCCAGAAAGGTACGATCTGCAGATGACAGGTCTTATAAGGACTTAATTCATTTTACATACTGTCCGTACAAGGTCCTAAATGGATGTATCATTAGCTGTGCACAGAGAGGTAAAATACGTCGCTAACAGATGCTTGCAGTCACTAAAAAGAAGAATTACAAGACCTTTTGTTAACTTGAAAATAGATACGAGTAAAACAGGTGACAGAAGCAGCCGGTTCTGGTGGAAACATCTTAAAATAAGCAAATGTCGGAGAAACAAGTTCACCTCAATGCTTAACACACAAAGTATTCAACACAAGGTTTAAGAGTAAAGTTAAAGTCATGCTTTCACTGGACTCAAATGCAACACAAAGAGAACTGTCAAAGGTACGACTTAAATCCAACAGAGTGTCCTGCAAATAGGTTATTCTTAATGTGACAAATCAGGCAATAAACAACTGAGGTATGAATCTATCTTATTTAATATCAACTAAAATCTCTTTCACTTCTTTGGGGCATCAATCTGGAAAACAGGCTGGAAAATAAACTCAGAAACAGGTCTCTCATACCGGGATTAATGCAGATTCAGAAACGCAGAAACAAAAACCACAGAGTATTTCTAATGCAGAGCTTGAGTGATTGATCAACGATCTATCAAGGGCTGAATGAACAGAGGGAGTGTTTATAGACGACCCTCGGCTGATGAGGAAATGAACGACAGCTGCAGGGAAAACAGGGAGGAGGCAAAAGAAGGAGTAAGGACCGGAACAGGCTGGGAAATGAAGCAGGACTGAGGATAAACAGGAAAACAGGCAGAACTGTGTCACTTTACATTGAAAAATTGTGGCCCGTCTCTGTAACTGCTGCTGTCAGACTCGTACTCACTTGTTACTTAAGTAAAAGTACAGATACAGAGGTAAAAAGTTACTCAAAAGTAAAAAGATCACATGAAAAAATCTAAATAAGTAAAAGTATTAAAGTACCTGTTTATAAATATATTGTAAGAGTAAAAAGTAAAAGTATTTCACAGTGTTAATCATTTGTTAAATTGTAAATGTAGAAATATAGATTGAAAATGAGGCATATTTTGTTCAGCAGAAACAATATGAATCAATTTTTAAATTTTTCTTCTGATTTTTGTGTATTTATTTTAGTTTTGCTCTAAGTGGAAGCTTGAACTCTTAAACTTTATTCAAGATGTTTCCATGAGTTAAAAATAATTCCTCAAATCACATGGAAAGTACTTTTATTTTTCAGTCCTGTTCATAAATGTAGTGGAGTAGAAAGTACAGATACTGCTCTCAAATGTACTCAAGGAAAAGTAAAAATTACACACCATAAAATGTACTTAAGTAAAGTACAGATACTTCGAAATTTTACCTAAGTACAGGCTCGACGTGCATTATATCAGTGTAACCACAGACTGTACAAAGGGTCGAGGTTAAAATCTAAAAAAAAACAAAAAAAAACAGCATTGATCTGATGGAATATGACGTTATAATAATATAATTGTCAAAAAACACCAAGAAAACTGAAGTGATTAGGTCCATGACAGGTCTGACACTCCACGCCAACGGCTTTAAGTGCCTTTTGTAAAATTCCTACACCCGGAATCGAATGTTGCTGGGACCTGACGCTCGTGTGCTCGGCTAAAATGATCATTTAAATGTAAAGTGGAAAATTGATTCCTTGTGCGCCACGTGGCCTTATGGGAGGGATATGAAATTGGATAGAAGCAGAAGAAAAACCCGCTGTGTCTCATTATGGAGGTGTCAGAACGTGTCAACACCCAAGAGCATGTCAGCGGAGCATCTGCGTCACAAACAGGGAAACGGAGCTGACAGGGAGCGCGAGATACACATCAAACTCCCACAATGCAGTTTTTATCTCTTCAAGCCATAGACTGTAGATATAAATGGACATAGCTAACGTGCTAGCCACCGTGCTCCAAACAGGAAGTGATCATGGCTGCACTTCCTGCTCCACTGACTCTGTTTCTCTGCTGCTGTCAGACTTGTCAGTTTGCTCTTAAATGTTCGTATTAACCTACATTTTTTTTGTTATCTTGAGGTTTTTTTTTTTATGTATTTATTTATTTTTAGTTTATTTTCTTGATTTATTTTTTGTTATTTTGAGGGTTGTTTTTTTTTTATGTATTTATTTATTTTGAGTTTATTTTCTTTTTTTTTTTTTTTTGTTATTTTGAGGTTTTTTTTTTTTGTTTTTTTTTTTTTTTATTTTGAGTTTTTTTTTTTTTTCTTTTTTTTTTTAGTCATTTTGAGGTGTTCTTATCCAGAGGTCACTTCCATTAGCATTAGCAACAGTGAAATATACACTGTCTGGCCCAAAAAAAGTCGTGACCAAAAAAAAAAAAAAAAAAAGGTCACACATTCTAATATTTTGTTGAACCACCTTTTAAAAAATGCTCTTATTTTCACTATTCAACACAGCCCCCGGGTTTCCTTCCAGTTTTTAAAAATGCTGTTGGACAGTTCTTAACCCAGTTTTAGTAATTTCTGCTTCTCCTTAGACGTTTTCTCTGCTTGATTCCAATGATTTGACATATTTTAACATCTTTTCCACGACCGCAGGATGAGTATTTCCACCTGGTTTTTTAAGAAATGAGAAGCGACTCATTGCACCTGTTGGGGATAAATAACTTGTTGCAGCTGAAAGATGCAGTAATTCTCAAACAGGAAGCTCGTACCTATTTGCTTAGTTAAATCCAGGTGGCAACTTTTCTTTTGACCAAACAGTGTATATGATATTGTTATGGTTAAGATTAGACATAAAGATTAAAGATTAGATAAAGATTAGACATAAAAGTAGAAATAATCCACTTTCTGTATCATTTTTGCTCTGCTCTGGACAGTGATGTGGCTCAGTGGATTGGAAAGAGCGTTTATCTCTACAAGAGTCCAGGTCCGAGGTCTGAACAGCCGAGATAAGGCCGAGGTCAGGGGTCAGTGCTCGCTGATCGTTTCTTCAGACGCTCACAGGCCACTGCAGTGCACCTGTGTAATTAACTGTACAGAGGATTGTGTTACTCGTAGAAGCAAAATACACATTCTTGTTAGACTGAAGACAGGTGCTGCTGATTGATTGGCGGACTGAAAAGGAGGCGTGGCTAAAGCTCTCAAAACTATTTCTCTGTATCTGACCCAAACTGTGCGTGCAAGACTACACCTGCAGGGGGAGCTCATGCAAGAACTATTATTTTATGCAGAAAAAACCCCAAAACAAAACTAGGAAAGAACATACTTATACATGGTGGCCCCCTTTTGTTTCCAAATATTTTTCTTTTCTTTTTTCAGATCATTTAAAGTTACTCTCCCACATTAATCTGAGCAAATACAGCACAGAGGAACGAACCCTCATTGTACAGTGGTACTTCGAGTCACATGGGTCAAATTCAGAAACCCAGCGGTGCTACCGTCGACATTTTAATACCAGAGATGCCCCAAGCGTAAATGCCATTAAAGGAATAATAAGTGTTTTTCACAGACAGGGGGCAGTATGTGATCTCCACAGACCTGACTAGTCCCGATTTCTTCCTGTGGGGCTATCTTAAAGAAAAGTTGTTTGTGAATAAACCTCAGACAATAAAACGACTTAAAATGTAATAGTGAGGATCAAATAAGAGTCATAAGCGCGGAAATACTTCAAATGTTCTGTAAAGTGTGTTGGATCAGGCTGTTCAGAGACAAACCCAAAATGATGGACACTTAAAAAACATTATTTTTTAAAAATTAGGTCATTTTTACTTCCCCTAGTTTAAGTAGTGATAAGTCCAAGTGTAAGTGAACAATTATAACCGTATATATTGCCAAAAATCTGGGAAGGTTCAGTTTATCTACTGCTAAAATTTGGTGAGTATAACTTAAGAATTATAGGAGCTACTGAAGATTTAAAAGTGTCAGTGACTTTTGGGCCACACTGTATAAAGACAGATTAAACAGGTGAGTTTCATCTGACTTTTTACAGATAAATACCAAACGTTCAGCTCATTCACTCAAGAAGAAGAAGAAATAAGCTGCTTTGTTAATTGTGTGTTCATATAATTGATAATTCTACTGTCTTGGGGGTAAACTATTTCGCGGTTTATGTTTTACGCTCTGACGATGCCATCCAGACTCATCTGTACGAGAGTTTATCATGTTGAATTTTAATGTCTCCAGTAACTTTTCAGTTTGAACTTTGCTCCAAACCAGCTGCTCGTACAAAACATTAGAAAACAACAAGAGCGAGCCGTCGTCCTCCGCCTCGAGAACAGAAAACACGATATAAACGTGCCGCACAAACAGCAGAGACGACGATTTCAAAACATCTTCCTCATGAAACGCTGATGTTTCTGTTCCCGTGTCGAGCTCCTCTGAGGGATTTTTGTGTTTCCAAAACTCACCAAATTACTGGCTTCTGGAAATAGTCAAAACAGAGAAATGTAGAAGATGAAATAGAGAGTTTAGAGTTTCCAAGAAAACAGCAGAAGAAGAGAAACAAACACAAGAGAAGAGCTACTCTGACTTCTGTCTATATTTGTAAACTTCAAAACGCTCTGTTCCACCTTGTGATGTCATCGAGTAGGAGTTTTCAAGAGGAGGAGAGGGGGAGAAGATAAGAGGAGGAGAGAAGGCATGTGAAGGAGAGGAAGAGGAGAAGAGGAAGAAAGGAGAAGAGGAGAGGAGACAAGAGGAGGAGGGGGAGCGGAGGAGGAAAGGAGAGAGGAGAAGAGGAGAGAAGACAAGAGGAGAAGAGAAGACAAGAAGAGGAGAAGAGAGGAGAGAAGATGAGATGAGAGGAGGAGGAGAGGGGGGGAAGGAGAAGGGAGAACAGGAGAAGACAAGAGGAGGAGGGAAGACAAGAGAGGAGAGAAAGGGGGGAGGAGAAGAGGAGAGAGAGGAGGAGGGAGAGGGGGAGAGAAGACAAGAGAAGGAGAGGAGGACGAAAGGAGAGGATAGGAAGAGGAGAGAAGACAAGGCGAGGACAGGAGGAGACAAGAGGAGGAGAAGAGCAGAAGAACAGGAGGAAAGAAGAGGAGAGAAGAGGAGAGGAGACAAGAGGAGGAAAGGGGGAGAGTAGGCGGAAAGGAGAAGAGGAGAAGAGTTTTCACGTTAACACCTCCTTTTACCTTTAGTTCAGTCGAGATAAGTGGCAATTCAAGATTTGCTAAAATGATCCAAATGATTCTAGTGAAGGTGTGTGGAGTTTAAAACACAGTGGAGCACTTCCTGTATCACCACATGATGACATCACAAGGTGGAACAGAGTGTTTTCAGTTTGAGAAAAGAACTAAATCTTCAGGTTTGTTTGTGTGTTAAACATGTGTGAATGAAACAAAACACAACTCCAGGTCTGTGACGAGGAAACAATATTAGAACAGATCAGAAAACTGTGTAATATGGGCCCTTTAAACAGTGTAATATGGGCCGTTTAAACAGTGTAAAATGGGCCTTTAAACAGTGTAATATGGGCCTTTAAACAGTGTAATATGGGCCCTTTAGACAGTGGAATATGGGCCCTTTAAACAGTGTAATATGGGCCTTTAAACAGTGTAATATTGGCGCTTTAAACGGTGTAATATGGGCCTTTAAACGGTGTAATATGGGCCTTTAAACAGCGTAATATGGGCCCTTTAAACAGTGTAACATGGGCCGTTTAAACAGTGTAATACAGGCCCTTTAAACAGTGTAATATGGGCCGTTTAAACAGTGTAATATGGGCCTTTAAACAGTGTAATATGGGCCTTTAAACAGTGTAATATGGGCCTTTAAACGGTGTAATATGGGCCTTTAAACGGTGTAATATGGGCCTTTAAACAGCGTAATATGGGCCCTTTAAACAGTGTAACATGGGCCGTTTAAACAGTGTAATATGGGCCCTTTAAACAGTGTAATATGGGCCCTTTAAACAGTGTAATATGGGCCGCTTAAACAGTGTAATATGGGCCCTTTAAACAGTGTAATATGGGCCTTTAAACAACAGTGTAATATGGGCCCTTTAGACAGTGGAATATGGGCCCTTTAAACAGTGTAATATGGGCCTTTAAACAGTGTAATATTGGCGCTTTAAACGGTGTAATATGGGCCTTTAAACGGTGTAATATGGGCCTTTAAACAGCGTAATATGGGCCCCTTTAAACAGTGTAACATGGGCCGTTTAAACAGTGTAATACAGGCCCTTTAAACAGTGTAATACGGGCCGTTTAAACAGTGTAATATGGGCCTTTAAACAGTGTAATATGGGCCTTTAAACAGTGTAATATGGCCTTTAAACAGTGTGTAATGGGCCTTTAAACGGTGTAATATGGGCCTTTAAACGGTGTAATATGGGCCTTTAAACAGCGTAATATGGGCCCTTTAAACAGTGTAACATGGGCCGTTTAAACAGTGTAATATGGGCCCTTTTGTAATATGGGCCCTTTAAACAGTGTAATATGGGCCCTTTAAACAGTGTAATATGGGCCGCTTAAACAGTGTAATATGGGCCCTTTAAACAGTGTAATATGGGCCTTTAAACAGTGTAATACGGGCCCTTTAAACAGTGTAATATGGGCCTTTAAACAGTGTAATATGGGCCCTTTAATTGTGAAGAAAAACAATAGAAGGGAACTATTCGGGGAATGAAAAAAAACACATTACAAATAGTGAATTTAAAGCGTTTTGGGACGTGTGGGATCGCCGGTCGTTGCAGATATCTGTTGTATATTAGAAGACGCTGAAGCGAACATGAAGGGAACCTCTCTGAAGCATGTTTAAAGGCTCAGAGACAGTCGGGTTGTAGCTGAAACTGTCAGCGACATGTCACCAGCTCAAAGACTCACAGCGTCTGGGGATGTGAGCGGAGGAGGGAAACCAGCCGACATCTGTGAATGGAGTAACACGATCTGAATTATGATATTTAGTAAACAAGAGAGATGCATTTTGTGTAACAGGAAAAGTTGATCAGGACGATTTCAGCTGCAGGATTTGAGCTTTTGAGCTTTTGTGAATGTTTAGGGTTGACGATGGAAACCTATTGACTGTATATGTAAATGGACATAACTAACCTGCTAGCTGCCACTTTACAAACAGGAAGTGATCATGAATGCGCTTCTTCTGGGTCCAATTCACTTTCTATTGTAAAAGCGTCACTTCTTTCTGTACCTGCTGCTGTCAGACTCGTCATTTTGGTCTTAAATGTTCGTATTAACCCTCTACATGATCCTGGGTTTTTAATTTCACTATTGTGTCTGTAAATCAAGATATGAACATTAATAACAGACAAATCAGGCGCCTTCTTTCCCCGAGGTCGCTCACGTTAGCATTAGCGTTAATTGACAGCGTTATTGCTCTGCCTGAAGCTCTGTTAGCTTTGTTTCAACACAATCTGACCATAAAGTCTGCTGATTTGTGCTGTTAAACAAATCAAATTCTCAAATAACACCACAGTCACAAGCTAGGTAGCATTAGCATTAGCATTAGCCAACAGTTTTTGTGTAAAATCAACCTCTTAAACAGAACCACAAACCCTCAGATCGATCAGACGCTCCTGAAAACATGCTCCTTAAATCCATTTTGCATTTTTTCTTGAGTTTCCAGCAAAACCTTAAAACTTATTTGCCAGCGTTTGCTAATGTGTGCATTGTGTCTCCATGCTAACAGCTGAACATTTCACCATAGACTTGCATGTAGAACACCCCCAGCGCGACGTCACTGCAGAGCATGAACACATAACTACAGTGAGGTATTTCGAGTTTGAGTTACATAACGTTATAAAAACAAGGCTGTACACTTCGGCGTGTGGACACAGGGGTTTTCCCTTAACCTCAGTTTGCTGTAGAAGTTTCTTGCAGCTCTAAAAACAGCTTTAGCCTCCAGCGTGTCCACATATAGCACCCCCGCTAACAACAATATGGAACAAAACTGCAGTCATCCAAGGACACGCAACATAAACCTCAAAATAATACGCTCTGGCCTCTGGAACGCTCATTAAAACACAACCGGACAAGAGGAGCTAACAGACGCTAACGCTAACTCTAAACAGCTGACATGCGCTTTGCTAGCAGGTGTTTACATCTAAGGTACAATGCAAATTAACTGGAGAATAATGCAGTGTCTGAGGTTTAGAAAACACATCTGCGGAAGCTAAAAGCAAAGCAGCGTTTTGACCAGAGGCAGTGCAGTGTATCGCAACTGAATCAAAACGAGGGATGAGTCGATAAGGGTGTTTTTGAGCCGATACCGATATTTAGCTTTTAAAATCTGTAGCAAGGCCCCAAATGTATCTTAAAGGTCCCATATTACGCTATTTTCTGATGTTGTTTCCTGTTTAACTCACAAACAAACCTGCAGATTTAGGCTAAGTACTTCCCTCAAACTGAAAACACTCTGTTCCACCTTGTGATGTCATCATGTGGTAATCCAGGAAGTGCTCCACTGTGTTTTTAAACTCCATACACCTTCATTTCTAGAATCATGTGGATGATTTCAGACCAGGAATTGCCAGTCTCTGCTCAATTAAAGGTAAAAGGAGCTGTTAAACTTGAAAACTACCACTTTATGACATCACAAGGTGGAACAAACACAACTCCAGGTCTGTTTTTGAGGAGGTAACAGCATTAGAACATGACTTAAAGCTCGTAAGAGTCAGTTTTGTGTTATATAGGAGCTTTAAATTGAAGTAATGATCATAAATAAACTTTTCACTTTTGTAAAAATGGTTAAAAAAAAAAGATTTATCTGGGATTTAAAGTAATTTTTTACACGTTTGTGTCACATACATTGCATTCCAAAAGTGCACGCAAGTCATAGGGTTTTAAGGTTAGGATAATAGAATGACTCTAAACAATAACATGTTCTGTTATTGAATAAAAAGCTCGTCACCCTATAGTTTTTAAACATCTATAAACATGTTCTGAACTTCATATGTTTGTGGAGTTAGTTAAGCTGTTCTTATTTCAGTTTTATCTCAAATCAAGTCACCTTAAATATGTCTCAAAACCACTTATTTATATATAAACTGTAAATGTAACCACAAATACAATACTTAGACCTCAGACTTGCTCTGAGATGCCAGGAGTTGTGTTTGAGTTTGAGTTTTTGAGTTTGCTGTTTTTAGTCCAGTATTTTTTTTCAAATCAAATGATTTTGGAAGTATTTGAAATGAAAATAAATAAACATAAATCATAATACTCAAGGAGTTGGGTTCCAGAGCCCAGAGCTCTGGGTAATGACAGAAAGAACAAGATCGTGGATACAAGCGTCTGAAATGGGTTTCCTCCACAGGGTGACTGTGGGCACACTTAGAGACAGGGTGAGGAGCTCAGTCACACGGGAGGAGCTCAGAGTAGAGACGCTGCTCCTCCACATCGAGAGGAGCAGCTGAGGTGGCTCGGGCATCTGCTTAGGATGCCTCCTGGACGCTTCCCTGGGGTGGTGTTCTGGGCATGTCCCACAGGGACGAGGCCCCGGGGAAGACCCAGGACACGCTGGAGGGACTATGTCTCTCGGCTGGCCTGGGAATGCCAGAGCAGACAGCCCACCGGAGGAGCTGGAGGACGTGTCTGGAGTGAGGGAACTCTGGGAGTCCCTGCTTAGACTGCTGCCCCCGCGACCCGGCCCCGATAAGTGGAAGAAAATGGATGGATGGATAGATAAATCATAATACTTGTCACAAAAATTGAAGTTCAGTGTTTTTCCTAAAATCGTGCAGCCCTGTTTGTAAGCTGAAAAACAGTTTATTTTGTGGTTTTAATTAGCGCTGGGAAAACCAAGGACAAGCGTCGCGGGCAGAAGCAGAGAGAGCAAACACAGACAGAGCAGACAGAGCAGATAGAGCAGACAGAGAGCAGACAGGGAAGAGCGAGCAGACAGAGAGCAGACAGAGAGCAGACAGAAGCAGACAGAGAAGAGCGAGCAGACAGAAGCAGAGCAGACTGAGCAGATACAGACAGAACAGACACAGAGCAGACAGAGCAGACACAGAGCAGACACAGAACAGACACAGAACAGACACAGAGCAGACACAGAGCAGACTGAGCAGATTAAGCAGATGGAGCAGACTCAGAGCAGACTGAGCAGATGGAGCAGACACAGAGTAGACACAGAGTAGACACAGAGCAGACGAATCAGACAGAGCAGACAGAGCAGACACAGAGCAGACACAGAGCAGACACAGAGCAGACACAGAGCAGACACAGATCAGGGGTCGTGTCTTTGTTGTGACTCAGAGCACACACAGTCTCTCTCTCTGTGATAAGAGCAGCTCTGGCTCTGGCTCTAGTCAAAATAAACTCATATTTAAAGTTTTTCTGGGGTTGAGGTGATGTTTGAAGTGTGAAAAGATGAACTGATACAGAGGTAAGTCTTTGCTGTAAAGATAAAAGTCACAGTTACACAATAGTTCATGCTGCTTCTGAATGTCTCTCCTGCTCTTCACCCCTGATAATGACACAAGATTATTTCGATTTTATCACGATTCAGATTTAAAGCTTTACAATTCAGTTTGCACGATTCAGATTTATACTCTTAAGCCAACTATAAAATGTGAGCAAAATCTACACAGAAAAAAAACCTCAAAAAGACCTGAGCGAGACACCGTAACATCATGAGTAAAACAGAGTGTCCAGAATGTCTCTTCACAGGTTTAAGGTGCAATTACAAAGACAAGTGATAAGACATATTCATTAGATTTGTTCTGTTGTACTCAGTGGTTATAAACGTTTCTATGTTTGCGAGTTCCTCAAACATTTCCAGACTGTTGGATTAGAAGAGCTGTCCGACCATCACCAAAACATCTGATCATCACAAAGATCTGAACAAACAGACGTCCTGCTGCATCACACAGACTTCCACACATCCTCACCGTCCACTCCACAGCGTCCGGGATCTCTTGGCCAATCTGGTTCTCTTTGTCTCAAGGCTCAAGGTCACGATGATACGATACATGCAAGAGGATCTATCTGCGGACAGAAGCGATGCATTCTGGGAGCTGACAGCCTCAGAGGGATTCTCCTGCTTTTCCAACTCCATTTTTGTCCTGTTTGTGTAGTGTGTGTTTAAGTAGCACTGTCAAAAGAATCAAAAAACATATACGAATCGATACTAAAACTAGTATCGACACTAGATACTCATTGTTCGCAGGTATCGCTACTAAAAAGTCCGATTCACGGGACAGAAATGGACCTTTCCTGAATATATTTAGAATGATCTTGAGAAAATTACAGTATATAGTTTAAAGAAAGATATTTTTATTTTATCATCACGGTATCAGGATCAGTATCGAGTATCGAGTCTGCTCTTTGGTGTCTCTGTCTCTCTTCCTGGTTGTGTGCAGTAAACAGCTTTGAAAAATAAAAACACGATTATGTTAAAATATTCAGACTCAGACTCTGAGCTGTACGTGGTTCAAGGACGTAACGACAGAACGAAACTTCAAATATTCTTACTTCAAAAATCATAATTTGCATTTTTTTTCCATCTGTGTCTGGTCGTATGAACTGCAGCCAAACAAATGCTTTAATTAGATAGAGCTTTCACCGTAGTTTACTTCCAAAAATACAGGTTACACAGGTTAAAGTTTAAAGGAGGCGTATAGTGCAAAATGACCTTTATGTGCCTTAACTCTGGTGTAATACAGAGTGTCCTTTAAGTCTCTTTACAGCTTTAAAATGTAATGACAAATGTAATGAAATTGACAAAGGCAATTGATAAAATATATGAATTAGACTTGTTCTGTTGTTCTCAGTGGTTACACAAGTTTTAATCACGTTGCATTTCTTCATGTCAGGCGTCCTGTTGAGTAAAGAAGCATCGTTTTGAATGAACCACTACGAAATGTCTCCTCCTCAAGAGAAGCACAGTGTGGATCAGGGTTTATGGAGACGCAGACTCAGCGAAACAACACAACAAAGTATAGAAGAAATCCACCGTCACCTCCATCAAGTCGTGCAGGATACAAGAAATGTGTGGAGACAGGGACGTGTGAGACAGAAAGAGGAGAGGACTAAGAACATCTGAGGGGCCCATACAGAGGAGTGTGGCTGAGGACAACAGAACAAGACTGAACCTGCTTCTGAGGGATTCACACGTTTGACCCCGTTGTCGTCCTGCATTTGAAGCTTGAGTGCAGAGTTTCAGTTTTGTCTCAGCTCTGCACTTTTCAAAATCAGACTCTGAGTTTAAGAACCAGATTTCATATTGTTGCACAGTCTCTACTCAAACATAAACCCCCTAAACACGGCAGGAAGTGAACGGAGCCTTTTGTGTCATTGTGGACTTTTAGATCAATCCTGAGGTTTACATGAACAAAATGTCCATATATGAACAGATCTGAGACTAAACACTGGGGCTGTCAAAAGTATCGAAAATCAGATACTAGACACAAGGGCTGGTAAAGAAATCAATACATAAAAATCAATACTTTTTTTTTTTTTTTTTCTTGTATTAGAAGTATTGAAAATGCACATGGCTGTGCACATGGGCGTTGTACACGACCCTCGTGCACACGGCCTCGTGCAAAGGCCTCGGCAGCACTGGCTGCTCTGAAATCACTGACCTCAAATGAAACGCTGGTGCTGCATGTTTAATGTTTTATCTCATTAATAAAAGATTTCCCCAGTGGCCAATGGGTTAAATATAATCAGTGAAAAACGTCTTTTCACTTTTGACCATTTTCTGGAGCAGAACATTTTAGTGAAGAGGAAAAAAAAACAAATCAAATCCAAAATTGAATTATTTGAGGAAAAAAAGAAAAAAAAAAAAAATCAATTTTCTTCCTCTTATCAGGGGCCGGGTCTCAGGGGCAGGAGTCTAAACAGGAACTCCCAGACCTCCCTCACCACAGACACTTCCTCCGGCTCCGCCAGTGGGACCCCAAGGCGTTCCCAGGCCAGCCAAGCGACACAGTCCCTTCAGCGTGTCCTGGGTCGGGGCCTCCTCCCGCAGGGACATGGACAAAAATCCACTATTTTATTTTCAGACAAAATCACACAGCCCGACTAAGTACTGATTTGAGCAGGTCAGAATGACTTTTGTGAGCTTTTAGCCGGTCCCTCATGTTTAGTTTATTTGAACTTGTATTCTGAGGGATTCAAACAGGTTTGAGTGATCCTGATGTCCTGCATTTGAAGCTTGCAAAGAAAAAAAGTCTTCAATTCTCCCCTATATATAAATGGACATAGCCAACCTGCTAGCCGCCATGTTCCAAACAGGAAGGGATCATGGGCACACTTCCTTCTTCATCAACTCTGGCTCCAGGTCATTCCAAATCATTAGACCTGTTTCAATTATTAAGTCATTTCATATCAGTTTTATCGACTAATGAACAAAGTATAAAAATATATGTGAAAGTAACAGCATAAATACTCATCAGACGCCTTTCCTCCTATACATCTCAGCGTCTGGCAGCTCTCGCGCCTGAGTGAACCTGAGCAGACTGGATGTTGGTCATGATGTTTTCCCATGAGTCCACACAGCCAGGGGTCATGTGTGACATCACAGCTGCCGTGTGGACTCACAAACCCAGACCGATCCAACCAATCGAGAGCGGCCGAGCTGAGGCGATGCTGTCCATATGGTCTGTGATAATACTAATAACACAAACGTCCAGCACATCTGTCCTCGGTGAGTGTCGCTCCAGCGCTGTGCTCACTAATGTAATCGAGATTTTTAGCAGTTTATTACAGAGATGCACAATATTTTGAGTTAAATTGGCAAAATCAAAAACCAAAAAGCTGCAGTTAGGTAGATAATAGAAGCCGCCTGCAAAGAACAACAGTTTGAATCTTTACAAACAGCAGATTTCTAAGGAGGTTTTCTGCAAAATCTTTTTTTTTTTTGCAGCTTTCTCCTATGTTACAACATCGGTCCCTCATCAAAATCATGTCTGAAGAGGTTTTAGAGTCATCCATGCATGTTTGAGTAATCTAGCGATCTCTCTCAAAATCCTATTCAAACCCTCCTTACAGTTAAGGTAAGATTCTGTACAAGGCTCCGCCCACAAGTCTACATCACCCATGCTCCACACGACAATTCTCCAAAAATCTACAAAAACATGACACAAAACAACACACTACAACTTCACAAACCTGGTGTGATGTGCAGTAGTTTCATTAACGCTGATTGTGATGTGATAGAGCTGTGAAGGGGGCGGGGCTTTGGACTCAGAGCGACAAAAACGAAAGTGAAACTTATAAAACATGTTAATACGTTGGTTTGGGCGAATTTGGCATTTTCAAAACAGTTGCAGTTAATACGCTGTAGAAGTAAATACCTCCTCTTTAATACCACATAGAAGTAAATACCTCCTCTTTAATATCACATAGAAGTAAATACCTCCTCTTTAATACCCCATAGAAGTAAATACCTCCTCTTTTGTCTCTATCTGCATTTCAAATCCACAATATGTGTTAGAAAAAAATCAGTTTTATATATATATTTTCCAAAATCGTGCCCTAGTAATGGTTGTTATGATACAGCCTCATGAACCGTGCCCTTCAGGTCCATCGCCCCGCCCATCTACCATCTGTTTGTAGTATTCTAGTCACTTTCTGTCACTGGCTGAATGATGCAATGAAAAGCAAAGTCTAAATGTGTCATATGTGTTTTGGGTGAAGGTGTCGTATCGTTAAGCCTCGTGTCTGGAGTAAACGGAGCAGATGGTTGAGGTGGAGTCACACCAACTCTGGTGGTGCAGAGATCACATCAAAAACAACATGAACAGTTTAGTACAGCTGAGGAAACAGGATCTGGAAGAGAGCCGGGACTGAGGAATCAGGACTTCAACTGAGACACAAGGGTTTCTAGTTTTAAAATATATATATTTATACATGAGGATTAAATAAGAGAATATTAAAGCGGACCTGTTCTGGTTAACGGTCAGATTTTTATACAACTTCAAAACTCAAAGCGTTTTACAGTGGTCCCTCGTTTATCGCGGGGGTTATGTTCTAAAAATAACCCGCAACAGGCAAAATCCATGAAGTATAAGCTTTGTTGTGTACAACAATTCTATATGTTTTGCGGCTGTAAACCCCTCACCACACACTTTATACACTTTTCTCACACAGGCATTAACATTTTCTCACATTTCTCTCTTGTTTAAACTCTCTCAAAGTTCAAACCTTCGTCGGTGCCTTTGTCGGTGCAGAACGTTTCATCGACATTGTGGGTTTTGTCGGGGAGAAAACTTGCAAACATACAGCACTTCATAGTCACACTGTGATCCAACATTTATGTAAATTTGTCTGACACATTCTGTACTGTACAGGAGACACGGAGGAGACTGATGGACAATGGTCTACAGTCCCTCAGCCAATCAGGACGCAGAACACAATGGTCTACAGTCCCTCAGCCAATGAGGACGCAGAACACAATGGTCTACAGTCCCTCAGCCAATCAGGACGCAGAACACAATGGTCTACAGTCTCTCAGCCAATCAGGACGCAGAACACAATGGTCTACAGTCCCTCAGCCAATCAGGATGCAGATCACAATGCACGTTCATACGCTGCAAAAAAAACATGCTAAAAATGTGTAGAACAGAATCTACTGATCTTATTCACATAAAAACAAAACTCATAAAAAAAAACGATCAGTCAAAATGGATGTTTGGCTTTTTATTCCAGAGCCAAAATATTCAACAATTTTTACATAAAAATGGTGGGAGGAGGCGCATTCTGCCTACGGAACAAAACCAAGGCAGAACAAAACAGGTCAATACATGGAATACAACATGTAACTGCAGCTCAAAACGCTCTGTTCCACCTCATGATGTCATGAAGTGGTAGTTTCCAAGTTAACAGCTCCTTTTACCTTTAAATCAGTAGAGATAAGTGGCAGGACTGAAATGATCCAAATGATTCTAGAAATGAAGGTGTATGTTTAAAAACACAGCGGAGCACTTCCTGTATTACCACATGATGACATCACAAGGTGGAACAGAGAGTGTTGAATGAAACAAACCCAAGAAAACACAACTCCAGGTCTGTTTGTGATGATAAAACGAGATTATAACAGATCAAAAAACAGTGCACTACGGCCCCTTTAAAATGTAAATCTCAAATCTGATCATCATCCCCACGTTTGTCAGAAAAATTAACTGTTTTGCCAAATCGTTCAAGCCAAATCCACACGTCCCAAACCGACGCCGTTTCCCTGTTTGCGTTGCACAGCTGAGACATTAGTTTGTATGAGTCATAATGTTTATCTCATCCACCCCTGTCTCTTCCTTCTGCCCCTGTCTCCTCTTCGACATCATTTCCTCGCACAGCTCTCCATGAATGACAGATAAGTCGTCCAGATAGTGAAAATAAATCGGCGGCCTCCTCACGGAGATCACGCGGGACCTCGCTGCACCTGCCTCTGCTTGTGTAAACCCCACAGAAATACAACGAAGGCTGGAGGCAGAAAAAACCCAGCACATTTCCTTTCCCATCACAATAATGGGGCTCTCTGTCTCATGAGCGCCCCCCCCGGACCAAAGTCTCACACTGTTGCCGTCCCCCACGCTCCCAAACGTTCCCATGAATCACACACATGGGAAAACGGGAATGGAAACTGGTCATCCGTTCTCGTGCTTCATCCGTTGCCACACTAATGGACGGCACACGGCCCGAACGGGTGAACTCTGACCCACAGGGCGACTATTTCTGTCACGACAATGACTTACTCAACAGATGGTTTATATAATAATCATGTGAACGTAAATGTACGCCTCAAAATAAACTTTTATTATTGCATTTTACAACCACAGACTGTTTATATAAATGGACATAGCTAACCTGCTAGCCACCACGTTCCAAATAGGAAGTGATCATGGGAGTGCTCCTGGCTCCAATTCTGGCTCCAATTCTGGCTCCAATTCTGGCTCCAATTCACTTTCTATAAAAAACCTGTGTCCCTCTCTCTGTAACTGCTGCTGTCAGACTCGTCATTTTGATCTTAAATGTTCGTATTAACCCTCTACATGATCCTGGGGTTTTTTTTTTTTTTTTTTTAGTTATTTTGAGTTTGTTTGTTGTTGTTTTTTTGTTTTTAGTTATTTTGAGTCTATTTAATTAATTTATTTAGTTTTATTTTTATTTATTAATTTTTTTTTTTTGTTATTTTGACTTTATTTTTTTGAGCTTTTTGAGTTGTTGTTTTTTTTTTCACTTACTTTGAGTTTTTTTTGTTTTATTATTTTGAGGTTTTTGTTTTTTTTGTCTTTTCAAAAACTGTGTCTGTCTCTCTGTAACTGCTGCTGTCAGAATCGTCATTTTGGTCTTAAATGTTCGTTTTAACCTGCTCTACATGATCCTGGAGTTTTTATGTCACTATTGTGTCTGTAAATAAAGATATGAAACATTAATAACAGACAAGTCAGGCGCCTTCTTTCCCCAAGGTCGCTCCTGTTAGACTTAGCAACAGGTCGGACTGACAGCGTTGCTAAGCTGTTGCTAAGGGAAGGGGCGTTACCTTCAACAGCCACGCTCTGGATTGGCTCTTTGGTTGCTATCATACTCGTGGTCAGATTCCATTTGTAACTTCTCCAGATTAGCCGCTATAGCTGCTCTAGCCTCGATGAGTTTCATTTGGAACTGAAGCTGTGGGGACGTCACACTCGCTTAGTCCACTTCTTGTACAATCTAAGTTTACAACTCCATCTTTTTTTGATACTTTGCAGTGACGACACGCTGCAGGTGTTCGCAGAATTTTCAGTAGGTACCAAGTTGACGCAATGCACACATTAGCAAACAAAGCTAGAAATGTTTTAAGATGATCTGAAAGCTAAAGAAAAAATACAAAAGTGATTTCAAGAGCACATTTGATCAATCTGTGATCAATCCGAACGTTCATGGTCCGGTTTAGGAGTTTGATTTTACTAAAAGAACTGTTGGCTAATGCTAATGCTAGCTAGCTTGTGACTGTAATGTTATCTGAGAGGGACTTGTTTAACAGCACAAATCAGCTCATCTGTTCTAATTCAAATAAGTCAACTCTTTCAGGTCAGATTGTGTTAAAACAAAACTCAGATTAAAGTCTAGCAGAGCTTCAGACAGAGCAGTGCCTCCAGTTAGCATCACACCCCGAGGGCATGTTAATGACATCTACTCTCGGAGCTGATGTGAGCACTTACCCCTGTGATTTAAACTACTGTGTCAACATCTAAATTCAAATGAAAAACCTTGTCTTGGTTTGATCTGTTCACGTCGTCGTTACGAACAAGAACAAACCCGATAAAACAGAGAGTCAAAAATAGAACGACCTTTTCATGACCCACGAAAAAAATAAACAACTTTATAGTTAAGAACCTCTGGCTCATGTGGAACTGTGGGTTTTTCTTCCCAGGCGACGCAGGTCAAAAGTGCCTTCGACAAAAACTCAGGATTAAACCATCAACGAAAACAGAAACAAACCAAAAACACACAGCTGGTCCAGTTAAAGGGCCCATATTACACTGTTTAAAGGCCCATATTACACTGTTTAAAGGCCCATATTACACAGCTTAAAGGCCCATATTACACAGCTTAAAGGCCCATATTACACTATTTAAAGGCCCATATTACACTGTTTAAAGGGCCCATTTTACACTCTTTAACGGGCCCATATTACACTGTTTAAAGGCCCATATTATATAGGCAGATTACAACTGTTTAAAGGGCCCATATTACACTGTTTAAAGGGCCCATATTACACTGTTTAAAGGGTCCATATTACACTGTTTAAAGGGCCTATATTACACTGTTTAAAGGGCCCATATTACACTGTTTAAAGGGCCCATATTACACTGTTTAAAGGGCCCATATTACACTGTTTAAAGGCCCATATTACACTGTTTAAAGCCCAATATACACTGTTTAAAGGGCCCATATTACACTGTTTAAAGGCCCATATTACACTGTTTAAAGGGCCCATATTACACTGTTTAAAGGGCCCATATTACACTGTTTAAAGACCCATATAACACTGTTTAAAGGCCCATATTACACTGTTTAAAGGCCAATATTATACTGTTTAAAGGCCCATATTGCACTGTTTAAAGGGCCCATATAACACTGTTTAAAGGCCCATATTACACTGTTTAAAGGCCCATATTACACTGTTTAAAGGGCCCATATTACACTGTTTAAAGGGCCCATATTACACTATTGTCTGATCGGTTCTAATATTGTTTCCTTGTCACAAAAAGACCTGGACTTGAGCAGATTTAGGCCGAGTTCTTCTCTCAAACTGAAAACACTCTGGTTCACCTTGTGATGTCATCATGTGGTGATACAGGAAGTGCTCCACTGTGTTTTTAACCCTTTAAGGACTGAGCACACTATAGACCAGTATAGCTCACCTAGAATTTTTTTTTTTTTCATCCATAAAAATCTTATTAAAGGAAGTGTCAGAATACACTGCATTTTTTCTCTATTCTCTATTTTACATATCCATTAGTATTTTTTATTTGACGCATTGAATTATTATTAAGTATTTTTTATTTGACGCATTAAATACGCAACTGGGAAAATCCCCGTGGCACCTGCGCTCTCATTCGTCATCTTCGAGGGACAACAGAGGCAGATTACCGTAATGACAGTTAAATATCTAAAGAGCCTCGTGCCTCTGCTTTGAGACGCCGTTTGAATTTACATGAGAGCACAATTATTTGCAGAGTTACGGTAATAAAAAGTCCACAACTGTGAGTCTATCGGCGACGATAAAACCCGACGCTAAAGACCTACACTCTCACACACCTTCACTTTTGAATCATTTTAGCAAATCTGAAATTGCCACCTATCTCTACTGAACTAAAGGTAAAAGGAGCTGTTAACATGAAAACTACCACATGACATCACAAGGTGGAACAGAGCATTTTGAGCTTTGGAGTAATAATAAAGTGTTACTCAAACATGTGTGAATGAAACAAAACACAACTCCAGGTCTGTTTTTGAGGAGGAAACAGCGTTAGAACATGGATTAAAGCTACAAGAGTCACCTTTATGTAATATTAGACCTTTAAATACGACTGAGATGAATCGTCCGTCGTCGTTTCTTTCTGCTCCGGGTTTTTCCGGTGACAGTGAAGGATGAGTGTTGAGTTCTGCACAATTCCTTCCCTCCAGATTTATTTTTTACCAATGAAATAAATTATGTCTGGGACGACGTAATTCCTTTTTAGATTATCCCTAAATCACAAAGGTGGAATGAAGAAAACCAATTTTCCAGTAGATGAAGCTCCTAAGCTCCTCCCAATCCGCCAAATCTCCTCAAGTCGTGTCACATGAAGTCAGAGCTCATCTCCTCCCTCCACCTTTTCTCCAACACTCCACCTCCCTCCACCTCCATCCATCTCCCTCTGTCCTTCCCTCGCCCTACAGCTCCTCTCCATCCCTCCACCTCCTCTCCAACACGCCACCTCCCTCCACCTTCTCTCCAACACTCCACCTCCCTCCACCTCCATCTATCTCCCTCTGTCCTTCCCTTGCCCTACAGCTCCTCTCCATCCCTCCACCTCCTCTCCAACACGCCACCTCCCTCCACCTCCTCTCCAACACGCCACCTCCCTCCACCTTCTCTACAACACTCCACCTCCCTCCACCTCCATCCATCTCCCTCTGTCCGTCCCTGGCCTACAGCTCCTCTCCATCCCTCCACCTCCTCTCCAACACGCCACCTCCCTCCACCTTCTCTCCAACACCCCACCTCCCTCACCTCCATCCATCTCCCTCCGTCCTTCCCTCGCCCTACAGCTCCTCTCCATCCCTCACCTCCCTCCACCTTCTCTCCAACACTCTTCTCTCTAACACTCCACCTCCCTCTACCCTCTCTACAACACTCCACCTCCCTCCACCTCCATCCATCTCCCTCTGTCCTTCCCTCGCCCTACAGCTCCTCTCCATCCCTCCACCTCCTCTCCAACACGCCACCTCCCTCCACCTTCTCTCCAACACTCCACCTCCCTCCACCTTCTCTATAACATGCCATCTCCCTCCACCTTCTCTACAACATGCCACCTCCCTCCACCTTCTCTACAACACGCCACCTCCCTCCATTGCTCCACTTTCCTCCATCCCTGCACCTCCTCTCCACCCCCTCTGTCCCTCTACCTCCCTCCACCTCTTCTCTAACACTCCACCCCCCTCTCCAACACTCCAGCTCCTCTCCAACACACCACCTCCCTCCATCACTCCACTTTCCTCCATCCCTGCACCTCCTCTCCATTTTTTCACCTCCTATCCATCCCTTCACCTCCTCTCCATCCCTCTACCTTCTCTCCAGCCCTCCACCTCCCTCCATCCCTCCTCCTCTCCATCCTTCCACCTCTCTCCACCTCCTCTACACTCCTCCACTTCCTTTCCATCTCTCTACCTTTCCCTGGACACCACACAGAGCCAAACATAATCAGGAATCAATCAATAGAAGTGGAACTGTAACGCTGCAGGTGTTAATGATTCTCCAGGTGTTTGCAGGGCGAGAGCTGCTGACCGCACCACCCGAGAGCTGCTGACCGCACCACCCGAGAGCTGCTGACCACACTGGCCGAGAGCTGCTGACCACACAGGCCACATCGGGAGAAATGATTATCCTCCGGGATTACACTTTAATCAATCTAAAGCACTAGTCCCTGTCTGCTACTGTGCTAATCCCATCAAAGGGGGGCTCTTTCTGTCAGCTTATCCACGCTCCCATTCAGCCCCGTGTTCGACACCCACAAAGGCGGGTGTCAAGAGGGAGCAGCAACAGGAGACGAGGCCGTGGCGTCCGCAGAGATGCCGCCATTTTAAAAACACTTCAATTTCAAGAGCAGCCAGATGAATGTCATTATGCATTTTAATGTCAGATGATAGACTGTTTATATAAATGGACATGGCTAACCTGCTAGCCGCCGCATTCCACATGGGAAATGACATGGACGCACTTCCTGCTCCATCGACTTTCTATTGAAAAACTGTGTCCCCTCTCTCTGTAACTGCTGCTGTCAGACTCGTCATTTTGAACTTAAATGTTCGTATTAACACTCTCTACGTGATCCTGAGATTTTTTTTTTTTTTTTGTCATTTTGAGGCTTTTTAAAGTTTTTTTTTATTTTTTTTATTTTGGGTTTATTTTATTTTTTTTGAGTCATTTTGATGAGTCATTTTGATGAGTTGAGTTATTTTGTTGTTTTATTTATTTTTTTTGAGTTATATTGTTTTGTTTTTTTAATTTAGTTTGAGGTAGGTTTTTTTTTTTAGTTATTTTGAGTTGTTTTATTTATTTATTTTTAGTTATTTTGAGTTGTTTTATTTTTTTGTTATTTTGAGTTTTCTTTATTTATTAATTAATTTATTTGTTTATTGTTATTTTGACTGTATTTTTTGTTTTTTGAAAAACTGTGTCCCCTCCCTCTGTAACTGCTGCTGACAGACTTGTCATTTAGGGCTTAAATGTTCGTATTAACCCTCTACATGATCCTGGGGTTTTTATTTCACTATTGTGTCTGTAAATCAAGATATGAACATTAATAACAGACAAATCAGGCGTCTTCTTTCCTCGAGGTCGCTCCTGCTAGTGTTAGCAACAGGTTTGTTTGATTGACAGCGTTACCTTCAATAGCCTCGCTCCTGATTGGATCTTTGGTTGCTATGATACTCATGGTTGGAATTCCAAATATGAAACTCTGCTCCAAATTCGTCGTATAACTGCTCTAGCCTCGATTTGCTTCATTTGACTGGAGCCGGACGCATTAACCCACTTCTTTACACAGTCTATGGGTCAAATACAACAGACAAGATTAAATTTCCTGGTGAGGAAGACTATCAGGGATGATGTTGTTGTTTAAATGATTAATACATAAACTATTAGAGTTTAGAGACTAGGGATGCACTGATCCGAAGCTGGTGTCAGATGTCAGAACCGATACTGAAAAATTTGCTGGATTAAATATCGGATTCCAAATATCAGTTGAGGTGATATCCTGGTTGGACAGATACACTGATATAATAAGACAATTTACTGGCTGTAGTCGCCCAGAAAATCTCAGAATGTTTGAATTTTAATTATGCAAAGAGATAAATACAAAAATGAATAACAGATAAATAACAGCTACATAACAAATCTAGATCAGTTTAGTCTTATTTTATTTTTGATTAAAGAAAAAAAAAAAACTCTTTTCAGTCTCTAATGTTCTAATGTTGTTGCCTTTTCACAAACAGACCTGGAGTTTGTGTTTTTTTGTTTCATTCACACATGTTTAACACAGAAACCCTGCAGATTTAGGCTAAGTTCAGTCTGTTCCATCATGTGGTGATACAGGAAGTGCTCCACTGTGTTTTTAAACTCCTACACCTTCACTAGACTCATTTGTATGATGTTTTTGGGGTTGTATTATTTTGCATGGGGCTGATCTTGACAGTAAATGTGTTCTAAAGGGAAAGAGCCGTTTTAAAGCCTTCAGAGAATCGGTTCAGTGTTCACTTGGTCACATGATCATAGAAAGCTTTACACAAATCAGTCTATTTTATTTCAGATTTTAGCTGTAAAACTTTTCCCAAATTCGAAAAAGGATTCCCACATAAGCGCAAGTGCCATCACAACGAAAGTGTGGTTTACAGAAAAGTGGGAGGGGCAGAAAAAGGTCAATAGAGTCATTTAAAGTGATAAACATTTATATAACAGGATTTGTTGTGTGTAAATGTGGTGATGCACACAGTGATCTGCTCAGTTAAATAAATGTGTGGCTACAGAACAGTGCGTCTGAGGCTCTTGGCTGTTTTGATTAAAAATGCATGTGGAGAATTGTCAGAAGTTCTTTCAGAGTTTAGCCTCTTGGCTTTTTCTCCAAATCCGAATCCACTGGAGACAGGAAGCCCAAACCTTCCTCTGTTTGTGGAATATTAAGCGGCTTCAGATGACGCACTCGCTCCGACAATATTTACCGGATTTAGATGGAAGAGAGGAGATAATTCTCATCCAATTTTCAAGGTTCCCCCATTTGCATAGAGTTCACATCCATTTACCATCACGATGCCAGCGGTAGAAGAAGTACTCATTCTGATACTTAAGTATAAGTACAGATACAGGAGCAAAGAAGTACTAAAAGTAAAAGTATCACATGAAAAAATCTAGAAAAAAACGGCTGATTTGTCTGTTATTAATCAGACCCTACTGTCCCCAGGATCATGTAGAGCAGGTTAATACGAACATTTAAGACCAGGCGACAATTTTTCAGTCGATGGACCTGGAAACATGCCTATGATCACTGCCTATTTGGAACGTGGCGGACTAACAGATTAGCTACGTCCATTTATATAAACAGTCTGTGGTTGACACCTGCTCAAATGAGTATCTAGTCTCAGTACTTTGTATATTGTCCACAATATTTATCGATACCAAAAAACTAACATAATACTTTGTTTATTTTCTTACAAAGGTGCAAAATGACCATACGTCGCACTGGGGAAGATGGCAGCTGTCTGTTTGGTTGTCTGTGGCCCTCTCGTCTCGGGGATGGGTGACCCTAACTCTGGGAGGGTTATAAGATACTCACCTTGTCATGGTTAACTCCCTCTCTTCTAGCAGAATAAAAACCCTGCAGAAGACTCTACCAGACTCTAAAAGACTGCACCAAACTGCACAAGCCTCTACCAGACTGCACCAGACTCTGCACAAGACTCTACCAGACTGCACCAAACTCTGCACAAGACTCTACCAGACTGCTACACTCTGCACAAGACTCTACCAGACTGCACCAGACTCTGCACAAGACTCTACCAGACTGCACTACACTCTGCACAAGACTCTACCAGACTGCACCAGACTCTGCACAAGACTCTACCAGACTGCACTACACTCTGCACAAGACTCTACCAGACTGCACCAACTCTGCACAAGACTCACCAGACTGCACTATCAGACTCTGACTGCACACACAAACTCTGCACAAGACCTCTACCAGACTGCACCAGACTCTGCACACTCTACCAGACTGCACCAGAATCTGCACAAGACTCTACCGGGCTGCACCAGATTCTGTTCTGCGCTCGTTCTTCATGCAACAGAAAAAATATGTCTGTATTTTTGGACGTCTTGTGTCTGTTGGATTATTCCTGACTTAAAAGTTTATCTGAAAAGATCCATAACCTAATGATTACACAGAATGACTGAACAATACTGAAAGTGTTCTGTTAGGCTGTTCTGTTAAGACAATCATTTATTCCCATTCATATTTACATTTTGGAAAACATGATGAAGTTTACGTCTTGTTCCTTTTGTGTCTTTGGGCTGCCGTCCTGCGTGAACTGACAGAGAACACGACACTACACAGAGGGACACTAAATATAAAACTGAAGACAGCGCAGATCTCATAACGGCTCCGGGTAAAAATAACGTTATTCCAGGAACATGTTTTTCCATGGATCCATCGATTTGAGCGTGCATGTGTTTATGTGCACGAACACAGATAAGAAAAGAACCCAAACATCAGGCCAACGCAACACAATGCAAGCAGAACGAAGTACAGAGTAAGTTAGAAAGACTGCAGATATTTAGACACTAGAAAGTCCAACGCAAAGAAATAAATATACACATATGTTTTTATTGAAAAATCCAGTTGTACCTGAAGTTTAGACGAGTTTAGATGTTGATATTTTGACTTTAAGTAAATGGAACCACTCACCGATTCACACACATTCATACACAGAGGGGTTAAGTGTCTTGCCCAACGACACAACAATAGCCCTGTCACAATAATCACTATATCGACTTAACGTTCGATATATTACAAAATGGACCAGTCATTTTTGGGGTCAGTATTTATCATTGGACATTTTATTTGCACTAGCAGGAGATCAGATTTGAGCTGTAACATCTTCTTTATTTGTCATCTTCTGTATAAATGAATTAATCTGACAAAAGAAGAGATTATTTAATGATGACATAAACTAACGAATGATTTAGAGTTGCATTCTGCTGTACATTTACACAGCTCCACAATATTTAGCAATAAATATGTGAATTTAGAATACTTTCTTGTGAATACTTCTGGTTTATGATTTGGTTTCAATATCGTTTATCGTCTATATTTATTTCAGCAAAATATCACACTTAAAAATTGTTATTGTGACAGGCCTACACAACGACAGCATTCATCTGTGGGAGCTGGAATTGCACCGTCAACCTGTGGGCCAGTGGATCTGACCTGCTCAACCAATGCCAAGGTTTGGATCAGTGGACAAACGTTCTACCAACTGAGCCACAGTCTGCTGATACCTGATATCAGCCGATACAGGGACTGAAAACACAAACAGCAAAGGCAAAACTGATCCAAATGTGTTTTGTAACGACAGAACTGCTTTGTAAAAATTGTTTAATATTATGAGATGTTTTGGGTCAATAAATCACCTTATTCCACCATTTTATTCACCAAAATGAGATCGTGTTGGTTCATCCCCAGTTTAGACCTCTACAAACATGTTCTGAACTCGTCGTGTTGGTTCATTTTTCAGTCTTTCAGATGTTATTACTCCTGGGACTTGTTTGCAATGTGAACTCTGAACTGTACTTTTTAAAACATATATTGCAATACTTCCAAAACTGTGCCGCTCGGTCAAACCAAAGATATAATCCCAGATGTCCAGATGCCAGTTTGTCTAGAAATCCGCATCAGCCTCCAGGAGTCTCAGCTTAAATCCCTGTAAGACCTGCGTGTAAGTCATTACATAAATAACACATAAGACAAAGTACCGAACAGTGTACATCTGTTGCAAATGTATACAGACAAATCGGGCTTGTTAGTCAGGCTGGTTATTTCCTCGCTGTGTGCAAACCACAGTTGGCCGAGGAGATGTGCCCAACAAAAATGGCTGAAAACGGGAGCTCTGGGTTGGCTCCAAGTGTCTGCGTCGCACAGGGAGATTTGAGGGGCTTAGCAAGCTGCGGACAATGTGGAATCATGACACACAAAAACAATCAGAAGGGCAGCGTCGGTTTGTTAGAGTCATAAGGCGAGTCGCAGAAGGACGCGCCAGGGACCCTGGGAAATGAATGGCCACACAGCGAGGAACGCCAGACGAAGTTTGGAGCAGGAAATCGTGTTTTTCGCACTCTTGTCTCACTGTGAAAAGGTACTGTGTTGGCAGGTTTGATCCCCAGACGAGGTGGAAGCCGTTTGAGTTGTTGTTGTTTGTCAATAACAAGGACAGAGCATATTCATCAAACATTTCATAGATTCAAATTTGGGTATGTTTGTGCAGCAGCAGCAAAGCAGGCAGCCCCAACCTTAACCTCTGACCCTCTGGCTCCAATTCACTTTCCATTGAAAAGCCGTCGCCTCTCTGTAAATGCTGGTGTCAGACTCATCATTTTGGTCTTAAATGTTCGTATTAACCCTCTGCATGATCCTGGGTTTTTTATTTCACTGTTGTGTCTGTAAATCAAGATATGAACATTAATAACAGACAAATCAGGCGCCTTCTTTCCCCGAGGTCGCTCCTGCTAGCGTTAGCAACAGGTTCGATTGACAGCGCCCATGCTAAACCAGCGGTGTGGGCCGGGCAGGGTGTTACCTTAAACAACCTCGCTTCAGATTGGCTCTTTGGATGCTGTAATACTTGAGAACAGAATTCCAAATATGAAACTTGGCTCCAAATTTGCCGCTATAGCTGTTTTAGCCTTGATGAGTTTCATTTGGAGCTGAACGCTGTGGTGATGTCACACTCACTTAGTCCACTTCTTTATACAGTCTACGGTCTAAAACTACATGGTTATACTAAAGAAACAAATCTTATTGAGTGTTTTAAATTACATTGTATAATATTTGTAATAATAGTGCCTGAAAACAGAGAGATCTGATCTTTGTACCTCCCCCACAGAAATCCCCTGTTGTTTTGCTTCTAGCTGAAATATACCAATAATGAAGTAACTACGGCTTGCTGATAAACCATGACAAAGATTTAAACTGCCGAAACGAGTCAAAACAAGTCAAAATCCCAAACAAAGAGAGTCAGATCCCTTTCACGGTCCACAATACTGACAGGTCTTTGAGGCTTAATACAGTGGAAGGGGCTGTTGTCCGTCTGCCCACATAGAAAACTGCTGCACTTGCATCGATCTCAAATGCCAACTGGGATGAAGCCAGCAGCAGAAACAGACACTAGACTTATTTTTAACAATGTGGAAATAATGCCCCCCAAAGCAAAATGTCCACAGCCTAAACCACACGAACCTGGTGGGCCGTCCTGACATTCTCATTGTGCAGAAACATGAGGTACAGCTGTTTTTTATATTCTGCATTCACAGGAGCTGAATGACAATCAGAAAACAAGACATGCATTTTGACAACAGACCCCGAAACATATCTGCTGGAAGGAAAATATGTTTGTCCTTAAAATCCCACAGCAACAGTTTTCTTTAGGATTCTCAACAAAAAAAAACAATACCTGGACCCTAATCGATACCGACGCTAGTGTTACAACCACAGACTGTATAAAGAAGTGGACTAAGTGAGTGTGACGTCACCCACAGCGTTCAGCTCCAGTCAAATGAAGCTCATCGAGGCTACAGCAGTTATAGCGGCGAATTTGGAGATGAGTTCTGACCACGAGTATCATATTTCAATATCGTCTATATTTACTTCAGCAAAATATCACCCTTAAAAATTAGTTATTGTGACAAGCCTACACAACGACAGCATTCATCTGTGGGAGCTGGAATTGCACCGTCAACCTGTGGGCCAGTGGATCTGACCTGCTCAATCAATGCCAAGGTTTGGATCAGTGGACAAACGTTCTACCAACTGAGCCACAGTCTGCTGATACCAGATATCAGCCGATACAGAGACTGAAAACACAAACAGCAAAAGGCAAAACTGGTCCAAATGTGTTTTGTAACGACAGAACTGCTTTGTAAAAATTGTTTAATATTATGAGATGTTTTGGGTCAATAAATCACCTTATTCCACCATTTTATTCACCAAAATGAGATCGTGTTGGTTCATTCCCAGTTTAGCCCTCTACAAACATGTTCTGAACTCATCGTGTTGGTTCATTTTTCAGTCTTTCAGATGTTATTACTCCGGGACTTGTTTGCAATGTGAACTCTGAACTCTACGTTTTAAAACATATATTGCAATACTTCCAAAACTGTGCCGCTCGGTCAAACCAAAGATATAATCCCAGATGTCCAGATGCCAGTTTGTCGGCATCTGGACATCTGTTGAAGGTAACGCCCCTTCCCACCCACACCGGTGGCGTAGCAGGGAGCGGGCGCTTAGCAACACTGTCAATCAAACCTGTTGCTAACGCTAGCAGGAGTGATCTTGGGGAAAGAAGGCACCTGATTTGTCTGTTATTAATGTCCATATCTTGATTTACAGACATAAAAGCTAAATAAAAACCCCAGGGTCATGTAGAGAGGATTAATACGAACATGTAAGACTAAAATGACGAGTCTGACAGGAGAAGGTACAGAGAGGAGCAACGGCTTTTCAATAGAAAGTGAATTGGAGCCAAAGGGTCAGAGGTTAAGGTTGGGGTTGGGGCTGCCTACTTTGCTGCTACTGCTGCACAAACATACCCCAATTTTAATCTATGAAATGTTTGATGAATATCCTCTGTCCTTGTTATTAACAAACAACAACTACTGAGGCAGTCCCCCCCTCGTCTGGGAATCAAACCTGCCAACACAGTACCTTTCCGCAGTGAGACAAGAATGCGAAAAACACAATTTACTGCTCTAAACTTTGTCTGGCCTCGCTGTGTGAGCAGGTTAGCTACGTCAATTTATATATACAGTTTTTTGAGTATAAGTAGATACTCATTTGAGTAAGTATCAATACTGGCAAGAGTTACAAAACTAGGACAGAAGTGGAGCTCTCTAGAGTATTTTTTTAAAATCATCTCTCTCAGAACTAGTTTAAGACCACAGTGTAACATGAAACAACTGGTGAGGAGAAAATGACATTCTATTGTCTGAAGAAATGTGTTCTGGATTATCACTGTGGTGTCAAAACTGGCATCAAGTATTCAGCCTGGTCTTTAGTATCAAAATACAGATTTGGATTTTAGTATTGGGAAGAATTGTTTCTTCTCATAGTCCATTACAACTAATGTAGAATTTATCTGTTCATTTTTGCTAATTACAAGTATTTATATTATTATATTGTTATTATATTATATTATAAACCATAGAATTTGCTGTATTTAAGGGAAAGTTTTTACTCTCGGGAGCGACCTCGGGGAAAGAAGGCACCTGATTTGTCTGTTATTAATGTTCATATCTTAATTTACAGACACAATAGTGAAATAAAAACCCCAGGATCATGTAGAGTGGGTTAAAACATTTAAGACCAAAATGACAAGTCTGACAGCAGCAGTTATAGAGAGAGGGAACATGTTTTTTCAATAGAAAGTGAATTGGAGTTGATGGAGCAGGAAGTGATCACTTCCTGTTTGGAATGCGGCGGCTAACAGGTTAGCTATGTCCACTTATATTTACAAATCTGTTTAAATCAGCTGACCGGACACGTCACAGCAGCATCACGTGACCACTCTGAGGCGCTAGTGAGCAGTGTCCAAACTGTCAGGGATGAAAACAAACCAAACCTTGGTCTGAGAAAACAAATCTATAAAAATAAATATATTTCAAAGTTATAATGCCAAATGTAACATCCACCTATTAATATTTTATTAGCAACATTTAGGATCAAAATGACCTAAAACACGAGCGATACTTAAATGTCATCTTTAGAGAACGAGTTTGCAAACATGAATATGGAAATGTGACACTCCAGCCAGAACTGATTAAATTTTAAAACGTACCAGTCTCATTTTCATTACACCAGCCTCAGGGCTGCGCTCACACACCACACGGAGCCTGTGATTGGCATCTATTTATTTGCTGATTAGCCTGCTCCATGTCATCCCTCCATCTCTACATCTCTCCATCCCTCCATACTATCCCTCCATCCCTCCATACTATCCCTCCATCCTTCCATACTATCCCTCCATTCCTCCATACTATCCCTCCATCCCTCCATACTATCCCTCCATTCCTCCATACTATCCCTCCATTCCTCCATACTATCCATCCATCCCTCCATACTATCCCTCCATACTATCCCTCCATCCCTCCATACTATCCCTCCATTCCTCCATACTATCCCTACATCCCTCCATACTAACCCTCCATACTAGCCCTACACACTATCCCTCCATACTATCCCTCCATACCATCTCTTCACATTATCTCTCCATACCATCCCTCCATCCAAACATCCGTCCGTCCTGCTGCAGAAGTTTATCTGTGAGCCGTGCTTCAGTCCGGTCTGAGGCTTTTTGATGGTTGAAGTGATTCAGTGAGACACATGACCACGCGGCCTCATTTCAGCCTCGTTTCAGCCTCGTTTGAGCAGGAAACACGGCTCTGGACTCGTCGTGCCGGAGGAAAACGAGAACGACGCAAACCCACAATCATCAACGTGGTGCCGCGAATAAAACGCTTTCTGTGGCTTTGTATTTGGACAAACTACTGACAGATTTTCATGCTTTCCTTCTGGTATAAATGCTGCAAATCTGGAAAAGCTAGAGGGTTCAATCACTGATACTGGCCTTGCATACTGCCATTGTTGTGTCCTTGGGCAAGACACAAGCAGCCATTTTGAATGTTTTAAACGTGTGAGCGAAGGTGAGGAGGTTGTAGCAGATTGACAGGCATGGTTGTGTTAGTTTAACATTACGACGTGTTACTCAATGAACAATGCCCCAAACCTGAACTTAAAGGCCCATATTACACTGTTTAAAGGCCCATATTACACTGTTTAAAGGCCCATATTACACTGTTTAAAGGGCCCGTATTACACTGTTTAAAGGGCCCATATTACACTATTCTCTAATCTGTTCTAATGTTGTTTCCTCATTAAAAACAGACCTGGAGTTGTGTTTTGTTTCATTCACACATGTTTAACACACTCTCAAACACTTTCCACCGTGTGATGTGGTAAGTGGTAATACAGGAAGTGCTCCAGTGTGTTTTTAAACTCCATAAACCTTCACTAGAATCATTTGGATGATTTCAGATCCTGGAACTGCCAATCTCTACTGAACTAAAGATAAAAGGAGCTGTTAACTTAGAGAACTACCACTTCATGACATCACAAGGTGGAACAGAGCATTTTGAGCTTTGGAGATGCAGACAGACTGATAATAAAGTGTTACTGAAACATGTGTGAATGAGGCAAAACACAACTCCAGAATGTTTTTGAGGAGGGAACAGCGTTAGAACATGGATTAAAGCTACAAGACTCAGTTTTGTTTGATTTAAAACCTTTAAGGACAGAATTTAAAGGGTTGATTAGAGGAGGAATCTTCTTCTACACTTATATCCAAGACAAAATGCTAAACAATGCTTTAACAATGGAGAGGCTTACTTACAAAGGAGTAAAGGAGCAGCAAAACGAAGTATTTTTGCTCTGGAGAAGCAGCAAATCTGTGAATGAAATAAAAATGAAACGATATAGGCATATAGGTTTGTTGATATCAGGCCAATATTTGCACTTTTTAGCTCCGTGATCAGCCTTAAAACTCCAACAGAGTCTGATCTGCTGTTTCTGCTGAAGGAAATTGGCTTCATGTGAACACCAGAGTAAAACTACTGCCCTAAATGTCACCACACAGATTCTTATGGGTTTCCTGTGAAATGGAAGCATCTGTCCATCGTCTTCTGCTTATCTGGGGCCAGGTCGTGGGGGCAGCAGTCCAAACAGGGACTCCCACACTTCCCCCACCCCAGACACTTCCTCCAGCTTGTCCAGGGGAATCCCTAGATGTTGCCAGACCAGCAGGGGGATGGATAATTTGAAGCAATTGGAACTAATGTACTAAACTCAACATATATGCACAAGAATATTGACACAAGAATATTGGCAGAGCTTATCAGGCTTTGGTCGTTCTGGTTTCTGCACAATATAAAGGCACTGGCCACAAAAAAGCCTCACATCAGTCGATTTCTAGAATAAAATTAAATAAATATGTGGCAGCACAGCATAAAATACAGTAATAAAACTTCAGAAAAGCCAAGTTGGCACATGTTTCCTTTAAATAACAGAAAACAGAGCTTTGCCCATGCAGCCGTATGTTTGTATTGGCACATACACAAAAGTTTGGACACTCCCTCGACTATTTTACAACTACTACACACAGAAGACATGATATATATGAATTTAGGATTATGTAGTAAAGAAAAAAGCTGTGTTAGGGTCAAGAAAAGACAAAAGTGCAAACCAGGGTCCAAAGCAAAGGGTAAAGGATCTTTTAATTTAATGTAAAACAAGTCTTAAGTTATTCTGAGTTATTTTTGTTCACTACATCCACAAGTTTTGTTCATAGTTTTGATTCTTCAGTGAGAATCTACAGTGTAAATAACCCTGGAAATAAAGAGGAAACAGTCTGAGAAAGTGACGGCTCGTGTGGATCAAAGAACCTCGCACGTCTTCCTCTCTTTGTCAGACTCTCTTCCTTTTCTCCGTCTGATTTGCCGAATCTCAGAAAAAGTCTGTTTCAGGAAGTTGTGCTGATAGAAATATCTGACTTGGAGGCAGAGGCAGATAAAAGAAACACAGACTCCTCCTCTCACACGTGGACCTGACCTCTGTCTATGAGAAAAGAGCGAAAGGATGGAGAGGAAAATATCAACCTAACGTTTGTCACTGAGGCAGAGTCACACCTGCCCTGGAGACAAAGTTTGGACTCTCTGAAATAAGTTTAAGTTCTCCACAATTCAAGGGTGGGATTCATTCACAGACTAGATAAAGAAGTGGACTGAGTGAGGGCCTTCAGCTCCAGTCAAGTGAAGCTCATCGAGGCTTGCGGTTATAGCGGCTAATTTGGAGCAGAGTTGCATATTAGGAATTCTGACCATGAGTATCATAGCAACCAAAGAGCCAATTCGGCGTGAGGTTGTTGAAGGTAATGCCCCTTCCCGCCCGCATCGCAGGTTAGCAACGCTGTCAACACTAGCAGGAACAACCTCGGGGAAAGAAGGCGCCTGATTTGTTTGTTATTAATGTTTATATCTTGATTTACAGACACAATAGGGAAATAAAAACTCTAGGATCATGTAGAGGGTTAAAACGAACATTTAAGACCAAAATGACGAGTCTGACAGCAGCAGGTACAGAGAGTGAGGACACAGTTTTTACACAGAAAGTGAACTGGAGCCAGAGTCGATGGAGCAGGAAGTGTGACATGATCACTTCCTGTTTGGAATCCAGCGGCTAGCAGGTTAGCTATGCCCATTTATAGGTTGAACTGTATGAGATACTTCATAATTGTAGAAAAGATTGTCAGTTTCAGACAGATTGGCGATTGCATCCGAATATTGTTTAAACATTGTCTATTTGTTAAACATAATTTTCTTGGCCGCCCAGGTTCGCTCCAGACAATGTTCCTGTCTATTACCAACTGTGTAATTATCAGACCTGTTCCTGATTTATTTCCATGTATTTGAGCAAAATTAATCTTGCCCCAAACTGCACAGATATACAGTATTATACAAGGAAATGCACTGTTAGCATGCCGGTTGCTGTTAGCATAACTGTGACAGCTCGGAAAGTTGTGTAAAGTGCTTATAAACTCACCGCAGTGAATAATTGATTGGGATGCTTAGGGTTTGTACGGAAATACTTTGGATCAAACCGGTTAAAATGAACAAATTCTGTTTTTCACATTTTTTAAGGTAATTTTAAGCTCAAAATACTAAGATTTTTTTTTAGCTTGAGTCATACCAGGTGCTTACTAAACCTGTAATGGCCACGTTGGTTTATCTTTTACTCAAAATTCCATATAATCTGCCCGTCTTTGACCCATTGAGCCTTTATTGTGCCCACATATTTACAGTCTCGCAGTCCTCGTTCGTCTCTCATCTCGTCTCAGCCAGAAGTTGCTGACACTGTGCCATTAGCTCCTCATTCCTCCCCAGTAACTAAAACCCAAGGATCGCTCCGGTGCACGTCAGCCAATCAGATTAGAGACAGCCCGCTCTCCAGTCCTTTTCATGTGCGCCGCCACAGAGCGTTTTGCGAGACAGATATCATCCTGGAGTGTGTTTACTCTCGGAAGAATGGGACATAATGGGAGAAGATGAGAAAGATACAGGAACAATCCGTCCTCGTGGTCACGGATCGAGGAGAGTTAAAAGAAGGAATGATGATAGGAAACGTCTGGGAAGATTTAGGGCTGTCCCATAAGGGAATTTAGGGCCTATTTATATTCAAGAGTTTCGGAATGTTGATAACTAATATATGAGCCATTCGGTCTGATTTAGGGCTACAACGAAAGATTAATTTTGTAATCGATAAATCCTGAGAATGTGATATTTTTACTAAATTTGACTGAGAAAAATGGCTAACGCTGTAGTTTAGATCTGTACAAACGCAGACTGTTTATATAAATGGATGTAGCTAATCTGGTAGCCGAACGTTTCAAACAGGAAGTGGGGGCATATTTCCGGCTCCATCGACTCTGGCTCCAACTCACTTTACATTGAAAAACTGTGCCCCCTCTCTCGGTAACTGCTGCTGTCAGACTCGTCATTTTAGTCTTAAATGTTCGTATTAACCCTCTACATGATCCTGGGTTTTTTATTTCACTATTGTGTCTGTAAATCAAGAGATGAACATTAATAATAGACAAATCAGGTCCTTCTTTCCCCGAGGTCACTCCTGTTAGCGTTAGCAACAGGTTTGATTGACAGCGTTGCTAAGCGCCCGCTCCCTGCTAAACCAGTGTTGTGGGCGAGAATGGGCGTTACCTTCAACAGCCTCACTCCTGATTGGCTCTTCGGTTGCTACACTCTCAGTCAGTTCTTTACACAGTCTATGGTTCAACCTAAACATTTTGCTATACGTTGAAACACTTTAACTTCACTATATATCGTCTATGTCCCATTTAGTTTTTCTCCGTTGTGTATTTTCCCATCATGCCATCTTGGTTCACTTAGCCTTGGCATATAATTAGAAGAATCATAAGGCAGCAGTGGCTCATTGGCAAACTGCTAAGTACAGCAAAATGGACTGATCCATGACTCCATGTCACTGTGTCAGCAACACAGAAAGTTTTCACTCATTATTCATATAGAGCACATTTAGAGGCCCATATTACACTGTTTAAAGGGCCCATATTACACTGTTTAAAGGGCCCATATTACACTGTTTAAAGGGCCCATATTACTCTGTTTAAAGGGCCCATATTACACTGTTTAAAGGGCCCATATTACACTGTTTAAAGGGCCCATATTACTCTGTTTAAAGGGCCCATATTACACTGTTTAAAGGGCCCATATTACACTGTTTAAAGGGCCCATATTGCACTGTTTAAAGGGCCCATATTACACTGTTTAAAGGCCCATATTACTCTGTTTAAAGGGCCCATATTACACTGTTTAAAGGGCCCATATTACACTGTTTAAAGGGCCCATATTACACTGTTTAAAGGGCCCATATTACTCTGTTTAAAGGGCCCATATTACACTGTTTAAAGGGCCCATATTACACTGTTTAAAGGGCCCATATTGCACTGTTTAAAGGGCCCATATTACTCTGTTTAAAGGGCCCATATTACACTGTTTAAAGGGCCCATTTTACATTGTTTTCTAATCTGTTCTAATGTTTCCTCGTCACAAACAGAGTTTGTGTTTTGTTTCAGTCACACATGTTTAACACACAAACCTGCAGATTTAGACTGAGTTCTTCTCTCAAACTGAAAACACTGTTCCACCTTGTGATGTCATCACGTGGTAGTACAGCAAGTGCTCCAGTGTTTTTAAACTCCACACACCTTCATTTTTAGAATCATTTGGATCATTTCAGCTTCTGGAGTTGCTGATCTCTACTGAACTAAAGGTAAAAGGAGCCGTTAACTTGAAAACTACCACTTCATGACATCACAAGGTGGAACAGAGCATTTTGAGCTTTGGAGATGTTACAGACTAATAATAAAGTGTTACTCAAACATGTGTGAATGAAACAAAACACAACTCCAGGTCTGTTTTTAATGCGCTAACAACGTTCAAACATGGATTCAAGCTCATGAGCGTCCATTTTGTGTGATATAGAACAACTTGAGCTTAAAATAAAACACCAAAATCTTCTGTAGCTTGTCTCACAGGTAAAAACCTTCAGTCTCCACTTAAACAGTGAAGATCTAACCAGAGGAGAGACTGGTCACAAACTTAATTTTGATACTAAGAAAAAGAAGAGGAAGAGGAGAGGAAAGAGAGAAGGTAAAAGAATGGAGAGAGGGAGAGAGAGAAGGAAGGAAGAGGAAATGACAGAGAGAGAGGGAGGAGGAGGGAGAGAAAGTGGAGGGATAGTGGGAGAGGAAGAAGGTAAAAGAATGAGGAGAAAGAGAGGAGGGAGGAAGAGGAGAGGAAAGAGGAAAGGGAGGAAGGAGGAGAAAAGGTAAAGGAATGGAGAGAGGAGGAAAGATGAGAGAGAGAAGGAGGGAGGAGGAGAGAGAGAAAGGGGAGGATTAGTGAGAGAGGAAGGAGGTAAAAGAACAGGGGAGAAAGATAAGTAGGAGAGGGAGAGAAGGAGGAGAGAGAATGAGGAAAGGGAGAGAAGGAGAGAAAATAAGAAGATGGAGAGAGAAAGAGAAGGAGGAGAGAGAAAGGGGTGAGAGAAGAGAAGGAGGAGAGGGAGAGAGGAAAGAGAGAGCAGAGAGAGAAAGGGGAAGATTAATGGGAGAGGAAGGAGGTAAAAGAATGGGGAGAAAGAGGAGAAGAAAGAGGAGGACAAGATGGAAGATGTAGATAGGGAGAGGAAAGAGAGAGAGTAAAAGGAATGTAAGGAGAGAAAAGAGAGAGAGAGCAGGGGAAGAAAAGAAAAGAAAAAGGAGAGAGAGCAGTGGTCAGTGTGCAGTAGGTTCTTTTACTTGTGAAACAGAGACACATCAGTATAAACAGATTCAGGAAAGAGTCATTTGTGTCCTGTGAATGTGCTCAAACGAGAATCTGGTTTTGGTACTAGTTTGAGGATCAATTAGTGTCTGATTTGTGATACTTTTGACAGCTCCACAGCTGAGGAGGAGGAAGAGGAGGAGGAGGAGGAGGAGGAGTGGGCAGACCGAGGTGCAGGTGTCAGTGAAGCACAATCAGACGAGATTACAGCACTTGAACTGGCACAACCTCCATGAATAACTCCAATCAGCTCCTCATCATCACACACCTCCTCGTCATCACACTGCTCCTCATCATCACACTGCTCCTCGTCATCACGCTGCTCCTCATCATCACACTGCTCCTCATCATCACACTGCTCCTTGTCATCACACTGCTCCTCATCATCACACTGCTCCTCATCATCACACTCCTCCTCGTCATCACACTGCTCTTCATCATCACACTGCTCCTCATCATCACACTGCTCCTCATCATCACACTGCTCCTCATCATCACACTGCTCCTCATCATCACACTCCTCCTTGTCATCACACTGCTCCTCATCATCACACTGCTCCTCATCATCACACAGCTCCTCGTCATCACGCTGCTCCTCGTCATCACACTGCTCCTCATCATCACACTGCTCCTCATCATCACACAGCTCCTCATCATCACACAGCTCCTCATCATCACGCTGCTCCTCATCATCACACAGCTCCTCATCATCACGCAGCTCCTCGTCATCACGCTGCTCCTCTTCATCACACAGCTCCTCGTCATCAGAGCCTCAAAACTGAATTCAACTAAACATACAACTAATTTCACCATCGGTCAGGAAAAAATATACAAATGCTTAGACCCGTCCTTCATCGTTCTGCTGGTTTTGGAGGGTGTGGAGCCTCCTCAAACCAGAACTCAGATCAGCTTTAAGAATGTCAAAAGTACTGAAAGTCATATTCTAACTGATATTCAAACTTTGCAGGTATCGATACTAAAACGTCACATTGACAGGACAGAAATGACCCTTTCCTGAATCTGTTTATACTGATGTGTCTCTGTGTGTTTCACAAGTATAAGACAGAAACTAGAATAAACACCATGGACCACTGGTGTATTCTGGTTTAGCAGGGAGTGGACTCTTAGCAACGCTGTCAATCAAAACTGTTGCTAACACTAGCAGGAGTAAGATTTGTCTGTTATTAATGTTCATATGTTGATTTACAGACACAATAGTGAAACAAAAACCCAAGGATCATGTAGAGGGTTAATACGAACGTTTAAGACCAAAATGACGAGTCTGACAGAAGCAGGTACAGCGAGAGGGGACACAGTTTTTCATAAGACAAAAAATAAAATCAAAATAACAACAACAAAAAAATAATAATAATCAAAACAAACTCAAAATAAGAATAGAATTAGAATAACAAAAAAAAATAAAATAAATAATCAAAACCTCAAAATAACTCAAAAAAAATAAAGAAATAAACTCAAAATAACACACACAAAAAAAATAAATAAATAAATAAAAAAACTAAAAGGATCATGTAATTAATACAAAGATGTTGAGTCAATGGAGCCGGGAGCACGCCCATGCTCACTTCCTGTTTGAATGCGGCTAGCAGATTAGCTACGTCCATTTATATGTATGTTCATGTCCAGATAGAAGAGTCACATATAGAACAAGGCTGCACTAAACTTCAGGGTGAGCAGTTTTTACATAGATAAAGCAGGAGAAAGTCTAATTGCGTTAATTCAAATTCAAATTTTGATCCAACTGCATTTTTTTCTGTTGTGCCTGTAACAGAAACACATCCTCGTTTCCTCATATTTAGTATTCTGCAGAGTGAGACGGTCTCCGCTCGTGCCAGCTGTGTGCGCTCGTCCTGCCAGCGCTGCAGTCCTGTTCAGCTGAGCTCCGCTGCATGTGGCTGACTGTGAGACAAGCCTTTGTAAATGTGCTCATGGATCATTTTCACACAGGTAAACGAGGACAGCAGTGTTTTTTGCTCAAAGGGGGTTTCTACTTCACAACAACACAGCAGTAATAATGCTATAGTCCGCACGTTGTGTCAGGATTTTGGGCCGTTCAGCAGTTACCATGGCGACACGATGCACACGTTAGCAAACATGGAGAAAAAAGTTTTAACATTGACATCATCAAACATTTTATAGGCTAATATTGAACACAGACGAGGACAACTTAAATTAATAGTTTTAAAATGCAGATTTCTATCATAACACAGTGAGTTTTTGAGTTTAGTCACTAACAAAAATGTTCAGGCTCATTTTTGTTGTACATTTTTGGAGATTTCATGGCAAAATACAGCGTTACCAATAGGAAAAACTGTCTCTTGCGCCCCCATCTGAGAGTACACATTCCACCATCTGAAACCCTCCAACAGTAAAATGTTCGTTCAGTGTAATATATATTATATATTAAATATATATTTAGTCCTAACGTGTAGACTTAGTTTTAGCTTCTTCTAGTCCTGGTTTAGACCTGGTTTAGTCCTGGTTTATCACTGGTTTAGTCCCGATCTAGTCCTGGTTTAGTCTTGGTTTAGTCCTGGTTTAGTCCTGGTTTAGACCTGGTTTAGTCCTGGTTTAGACCTGGTTTAGTCCTGGTTTAGACCTGGTTTAGACCTGGTTTAGACCTGGTTTAGTCCTGGTTTAGTCCTGGTTTAGTGCTGGTTTAACTCTGGCTGTAGTCCTGGTTCAGTCCTGGTTTAGTCCTGGTTTAGTCCTGGTTTAACTCTGGCTGTAGTCCTGGTTTAACTCTGGCTGTAGTCCTGGTTCAGTCCTGGTTTAGTCCTGGTTTAGTCCTGGTTTAGTCCTGGTTTAGTCCTGATCTAGTCCTGGTTTAGTTCTGATCTAGTCCTGGATTAGTCCTGATTTAGTCCAGCTTTAGTCCCGGTTTATCTCTGGCTGTAGTCTTGGTTCAGTCTCAGTTTTATTGTGAAGTTAGTGTGAACTCTCTCTTAAATCCTTCATGCAGCTGAAGTCGATGCTCGTCATGTTGAGGAGGCACACAGACAGGGCCATGTGTGTCTCCACAAACAGGGCAGTGTCTGACGAGTGTGAAATGTGCTGTAGGAGCTCTGCTCAGACACAGGTGGCACCGCAGACTGGTGTTAAGGATCAGTCACACAGCACAACCAACACTCCGGACCCCATCCTGCTCTCCCACTTGCACATCTGCACATCTACACACCTGCACATCTACACACCTTCACACTTGCACATCTACACATCTGCACATCTGCACATCTGCACATCTGCACATCTACACATCTGCACATCTGTACATCTACACACCTTCACATCTGCACATCTACACATCTACTTCTACACATCTGCACATCTACATCACACATGTACATATCTACACATCTACACACCTGCACATCTACACACCTGCACATCTACACACCTGCACATCTGCACATCTGCACCACGGCTTCTTCTGTTTACCCTGATTGTACAGAGCTGTGTGAATTTCAGGGACACATCTACATATATTATCTTCTCCACCAGCGTCATGGTTTGTAAGTCCACTCAGTATAAACACGACTGAAACAACAAAATCTGTGTCTCTCTCTATGTAATCACTGCTGTCAGACTCATCACTTTGGTCTTAAATGTTCGTATTAAGCCGCTCTACATGATCCTGGCGTTCATTTTTTATTTTTTTTTTCCCCTTTTTTTTTCCTTGTTATTTTGAGTAAATTTTTTTTTAGTTTATTTCTCTATTTTTATTTTTTTTTAGATATTTTTAAAGTTATTTTGAGTTATTATTATTATTATTATTATTATTATTATTATTATTATTATTATTATTTTATTTTAAAATCTGTGTCCTCTCTCTCTCTAACTGCTGCTGTCAGACTCGTCATTTTGGTCTTAAATGTTCGTATTAACCCTCTACATGATCCTGGGGTTTTTATTTCACTATTGTGTCTGTAAATCAAGATATGAACATTAATAACAGACAAATCAGGCGCCTTCTGTGGGTGACGTCACACTCTCTTAGTCCACTTCTTTACACAGTCTGTGGTCACTTTACTCCAGGACACTGAACATATCTTCTGTTCCAAACTCAGGCTGGTGTCTTGTCTCACTCTCTCAGTTCGAGTTATTTTTGCTGTGCCTGTTCCGCCTCTTTCCTTGCGCATTACTTCCAAAGTGCGCCTCTGACCCCAGGGAACCTTTTCTAACAACAACTCCTCGTACTCTGATCACGTGACGTTCTGTGTGTGAGGGAAAACTGCAGAGGAAGCCATAACTGAAAGAGTTCTCTTTGGCAGATGGAAGGCATTAAAGTTTTATTGGGGGAATAAGATGTCAGATTCAGAGAGGACTGAGCGCTCACACCTTCACCAGGAAAATCACAACAGACTCAAACTATAATCAGCTGCAGAACAACATCTCAAAACCAAGAGGACAGTGTTAAAGCTGTCAAAAATAAAACTAGGATCGAAACTAGACACTTGTTCCAACAAGTCACATCAACAGGGCAGAAATGAACCTCTCCAGAGCAGCTTCAGAATGATCTCGAGCTGTATCAGAACCGCAGATTGTTTATATAAATGGTCGTAGCTAACCTTTTAGCCGCCGGTACGTTCCAAACAGGAAGTGATCGTGGCTTCGTCATTGTATTAAGAAATTTCGGCCCCTCGCTCTGTAACTGCTGCTGTCAGACTCCTCATTTTGTGTTGTTTTTTTTTTTTTAGACCAACCAAGACATAACATGGTTTGTAGACGAAACAGCCATTACAACTGTGTGTGATAAGTGTGTGTTTGTGTGTTTGTGTATCTGTGCGTGTCATGTTTCTGTGATTTTGGAGAGGGTAAGTGCTACTACTAGTAATCTGCAAATGAGAAAAGAAAGTATAAAGAAAATAGAAGGGTAAAATTAATTAATTAATTAAAAAATGAATAAAATAAATACAATAATAATAAATATAATAATACAAATTTATAATAAATAAATAAATAAATAAATAAGATTTAAATGAATTAGGTGTTGTGATGGGTGAAGGCCGGTTGTTCAGCTGTTCTCTGACCCTGAGGAGGCAGATGCACCACCCGCCCAGACTCATCATTTTGGTTTTAACGTGTTCATATAAACCCGCTCTACAGAGGTAACAGCATTATAACACAGCTTAAAGCTCACGAGAGTCAGTTTTGCATATAGGACGTTTCAGGGCTGGTTAGCTGTACTGTAGCTGTAGCTTTCATTCCATTTTTGGTGATGGTCAGATAAATTGTTGTAGGGTGAGTAAAGTCTGGCCTGTGATAAAAAACAACTCTATAAAAGTGACCAAGTAAAAGGCTCCATCCTCGGTACAGATTTCAGCATTACGATGATGATTTTTTATAATAGAACATAATATCAGCCCTTTAAGGACTGAGCACATTATATATACACATATAGCTCTAGACTTTCATTCTTTTTTTAGCCATAAAAATCATGTTAAAGGAAGTATCAGCATGTACTTATGCCTTTTTTCACACAACTCCCTCTATTTTACACATCCATCCTTATTTTTCCTTTGACGCATCAAATAACTGACAGGGAGAATCCCGGCGGCTCCTGGGCTCTGATTGGTCGTCTTCGAGGACGACGTAAGCACATTACCGTAATGACAGTAACTTATTTAAAGAGCCCCATGCCTCTGCTTTGAGAGGCACATTGAATTTACAGAACATGAAGCACAAATGGTTGTAGAGTTACAGTAATGGAAAGTCTGCAACCGCGAGTCTATCAGGGAAGATATCCGACGCTGTAGAGTTAATCCATAATTTAATCTGACCCTGCTGTTTTATACTAGTTCTGATAAACACTAGATAAAAGCCAAATGAAGCCAAACAGTGGCTCAGTTGGTCAAGTTTGTCCACAGATCTGAAGGCTGGCGGCTCAAATCCTGCTCTCGACATGAAAAATCATTGGTAGAGCATCAAGATCCACTGACCCACAGGTTGGCGGTGCAATTCCAGGTGAGTGGTTTCTTGATGTAAAGTGTTTGGACCATTCCCAAGTAAATGGTGAATATATTTTTATACAGCACCTTTCCACCTTCAAGGTTCAGTCTTGTTTCCCTGCCGATAGTTACTCACTGGACTTTACAAAATCACATTCAACCTAAACCGTAAATTGACCCTTTCAAAACTATGAAAGAACCAAAGTCCTGCCTCTTACCCAGTTTGAAATACGTCTGGAGTAACAAATAAAGACACAGGTCTGATGTTGTCTTATCCCATCTCCAACAGCGAGACTTCAGGATTCAATTTACTACCTCTGCCCCGTCATAAATACAGCCCCACGAGCCACATAAACCACACACAACAGGCCGGGACGCCGCTGTCACCGCCGACTCCTCTATCTGCCGACGACGCAGGGGCCGATCCAGCGCCGGAGTGAAGGAAGCTGACTTATTACGACATATAAAGCATCTGTAATGGCCGACGTGGCAGATCCGAGAAAGAGCTTAGTCTAGAGCAACGTTTGAACCGACCAGACAAGAGTAATCAAGACGCTCGGTTTGCAGCTCCACACTCACAGAGGCGGCGGTTTGTCAGGGAACGCAACGCCAACGCTACGCCAGAGCTACGGCATTATTAAAGAGATGATATTTGACTTCTAAGGAGTTTAAAAAGGAGGTATTTACTTCTGTGGGGTATTAAAGAGAAGGTCTTTAATTCTATGGGGTGTTAAATATTATTATTATTTTTTACTTCTACCTCTTTATGTTTTTGATGGGGGAACATTATAACATGGGAGAAAGCTCCAAAAAGTTGATTTTGCAGAATACTCTCCCTTTAAAAGCAAATAAATATATGTTTCAGTTTTAATTTCATGAACATAAATGAGACAAACACACCGTAAGCACAGTCTAGTCCTCCAAACTCTGACCTCTTCTCCAAACATCATTCTCTTCTGACCAGAGACGTCTCAGTTTAAAAGCTCCTGTGGATCAGAACTGACATGGATCTGGATTTGATTGATTTGATTCAATGCTGCTCCAGTAAATCACTCATTAAAAACATTCAGCGTTTCATCACTGGCTGGAGCTGCAGGTCCTTAAAGCTTTAATATTGAAATCAGTATCGAAGCTGAAGAAGCTGGATCGGAGCCTCCCTAAATGACAGTAACAGGTCGTCTTCTTTCTCCAGACACTGAAATAAATCATCTCTGCTTCATCTGAAATGTAGGACTGTCTCTCTCTCTCTATCTGTCTCGGTCTCTCTCTCTCTCTCTCTCTCTGTCTCTCTCTCTGTCGCTGTCTGTCTCTCTTTGTCTCTGTCTCTCTCTCTCTGTCTCTCTTGCTCTGTCTCTGTGTCTCTCTCTCTCTGTCGCTGTCTGTCTCTCACTATCTGTCTGTCTCTCTTTGTCTCTGTCTCTCTCTCTCTCTCTGTCTGTCTCTCTCTCTCTGTCCGTCGCTGTCTGTCTCTCTCTATCTGTCTGTCTCTCTCTGTCTCCCTCTGTCTCTTTCTCTCTGTCTGTCTCTCTCTCTCTATCTCTCTGCCTTCCCCTCTCTCTCTGTCTGTCTCTCTCTCCCTCCATCTCTCCCTCCCTCCCTCTTTCTCCTCTTTCCCCGTCTCTTTCTGTCTGTCTCTCTCCCTCTCTCTCCTTTTGTCTCTATCTGTCTCTGTTACCCTCCCTCTCTCCCTCCCTCTCCTTCTCTCTTTCTCTGAGCTGTGGTTCAGGCACGTACTTTCTCTGTGTTCTGTGTCACAGGGAGCACTCTCTGTCTCTCCCTCTCTTCCTCCCATTCTCTCGTTCTCTCTCTGTGTTGTGTGTCACAGGGAGCACCCTCTGTCTCTCTCTTCCTCCCTTTCTCTCGTTCTCTCTCTGTGTTCTGTGTCAGAGGGAGCGCTCACTATCTCTCTCTCCCTCTCTCTCTCCCTCCCTCTCTTTCTCTCTGTGTTCAGTTTCACAGGGACTGCTTGCTGTCTCTCTCTCCCTCTAACTCCCTCTCCCTCTTTCTTTCGTTCTCTCCCTGTGTTTAATTCAGTGCCACGGGGAGCTTTCTCTCCCTCTTCCTCCCTCTCTTTCTCTCCTTCTCTGTTCCTTTCCACAGGGAGCCCTCAGATGCCAGTTGTGATGTTGTTGAACATATAATGAACAAACTGCAGGAGACAAAACTCCATTAAAGACGAGACGATGTTTCCTCTCGACTCTGTGTCTGTGTCAGTATCACAGACGGTTTAAAGAACTGAGTGAGTGTGACGTCACCCACAGAGTTCAGCTCCACATGAAGCTCATCGAGGCTAGAGCAGGTATCGGGCATAGCTAACCTGCCAGCCACCGTGTTTCAAATAGGACATGATCAGAGGATTGCTTCCAGCTCCATCTCTGTCCCCTTTCACTGTAACTGCTGCTGTCAGACTCGTCATTTTGGTCTTAAATGTTCGTATTAACCCTCTACATGATCCTGGAGTTTTTATTTTACTTTTGTGTCTGTAAATCAAGATATGAACATTAATAACAGACAAATCAGCTGCTTTATTCTCCTGAGGTCGCTGCGGCTACCGTTAGCAAGAGGTTTGATTGACAGTTGCAGTTGATTGACAGCGTTGCTAAGTGCCCGCTCCCTCTTGAACTAGTGATGCGGCCGGGAAGGGGCTTTACCTTCAACATCATATATCATCTCATCCCTAATCTGGAGCAAGGCTAATATCATTAATTGCGATAAAAAAGGTTCGCAATTAATCATTCAAGGCATTTTGTAATAATCGTGATCATCGCACATGATTATATTTGCTTTTACGGCATCAGACTGACTTCCCGTTACAATGTTTAGATGTTAGTTCTGGTGTTTGTCCACAAAGGGGCGCTCTATCGTAGCAGTGACACTTGTTGCTTCTGTGTCTGTTCTGATTTGGGGATGGTTCTTCACCTCAGTCATCGTCAGGGCTCGTGACGGAGCATATTTATATCGTCCACTCAAGAAGCTGAAGTCTGATGTGTGGAATTATTATGGATTTGAAAAACAAGAGCAACAAGAGCCACCGATCTGCAGAGTCTGAAGGAGGAAAGATACGAGAGCAAACACGAGAGCTTACCCACGCACATTTACGACACAAACATCCTGCATCATTTGACAAACTTGAGCCAAAAATATCCATAGTAAGTAACAGACCATGAGAAATAAACTATTGAATGTAGTTTGTGTTAGTTTGGATTTGTATGAATAATGACACGTGTTTGTGTCAACTTTGCTATTGCTGGGTTAGCACTAGCTGAACAGCATTTTGCACAGCTGATAGTAGTTTGCTAGCAGCGGTGCATGGTTTTCAACAACCATGAATTAATCTGAACCTATAACCTCCTGGTGTCACAAATAAGACATTATACTGCCTTGGTTTAAGAAATACCCTGATAATATCGTTAATCGCGATTGTTTTGGTCTAAAATTTTTAATATCGCCCCATCCCTTCTCCTGATTGGCCCTTTGGTTGCTATGATACTCGTGTCAGAATAACCTCGATGAGTTTTATTTGGAGCCGAACGCTGTGGGTGATACTTGGTCACGCTTTGTTCATTTTTGCATCTTTTCAGTGAACCTGACCTTTCACCAAACTCTCAAAACCACCTCCTGCCTGGAGCACTTCGGTGTAGGAAGTTAACGCAACAGGTTTGACTTCTTGCAGGGAGCGGTCACTTCCAACACCACTTCGACAGGAAGTTCCTGCCTCCAGACGCCAACCAATCACAACGCAGCCCAAGATTCCATTAAGGAAATCCCACGTTCCCCGCTGCACTCTCCTCCCTCACGACAAGACTGTGTTTTTTCCTGCCTGTCAATGCCAGGAACCCCTTTAAGGAGTGACGCGAAGCCCGTAGCGACGCAGGACAATGTAAGGATGCACCTCTATTGTTCATCCGAGCCAGTTTGTTTCTTTACGTGAAGATGCTAAGTGTGAGGCAGCTACTAGCTTCACCTAAAAATGTTCCCGATTGAATGATGGCTCTGTTTTTAGCCAAATCGTCATCGCTGATGTCACAGTCGTATTTTATATTCGTTTTTTCTCAAAAACGTGACCACGGTACAGTGTTGGCAGCCAGAGCAAAAGGCAATGAGCAAAACACAGCCTCGTATTGTTTAATCAATTTCCATACTCCCCCCTCAGTGAACTCCAGCCCACCTCAGTCAGCTCCACTCGCATTCTCTCACTCCCACATTGGAACAAAACCAAAACACACGCCTTTATCTGAATCTAACTCTGCCAAAGTTCATGGAGAGGTGGACCTTTTGTCTGACTTCATTTAAAAACTTTATGCAAAATCAACTTTTTGGAGCTTTTTCCCATGTTATAATGTTGCACAATGTTATTCATTCATCTAAAACATGCCTGGTTTTGGAGTCATCCATGCAGGTTTGAGTAATCTAGAGATCTCTTCTGGGTCCTCCTTACAGTTAGCAGTAACATTCTGTACGAGGCTCCGCCCACGAGCCTACATCAGCCATGCTCCCACACAACAATCCTCCATAAATATACAAAAACATGATGCAAAACTGTCCACTACAACTTCACAAACCTGGTGTGACATGAAAACTGCTTTATAAAAATATGACTATTGACCATCAAAACCTGGATAAAACTAAAATCCAAAAATCTAAATGTGATCCTTTGTCCTCATTCTCCTCTTTCAATTCAAGAGGCATCCTCTTTCAATGCCCTTATGTCTCTCTCCTCCCTCACTTCCTATCCCTCTTTCTCTCTTTTACATCTTCATTTCTCTCTCCCTCTCCCTCCACACCCCTCTCTCTCTTGCTCCTTCTCTCCTTCTCTCTCTCTCCCTCTCTCTCTATCTCTCCCTCTCTCCACACACCCCCTCTCTCTCCCTTATTTCTCCCTGTTTTCCTCCTTCTCTCCCTCTCTCTCTATCCCTCCCTTTCTCTCTCCCCACCCCTCTCTCTCCTTCTCTTCTGCATTCTCTCTCTCTCTCTCACGGATCTCCCCTTGTATCTCTCTCCCTCTTCCCCCCTCTCTCTCTCCCTCCTTCTCTCTCCCTTTTTTCTCTCTCTCCCTCCTTCTCTCTTCTTTTTTTGTCTCCCTCCTTCTCTCTTCTCCTCTCTCCCGCATTCTCTCCCTCCATTCTCTCCCTTTCTGTCTCCCTCCTTCTCTTCCTCTCTTTTGATCTCTCCCTCCTTCTCTCTGGATCTCCCCTCATATCTGTCCCCTCTCTCTCGACCCCTCCCTGCCCCTCTGATTATCTCTCCACTGATTCTCCCTCCCCCTCTCTCTCCCTCCTTCTCCTCCTCTCTTTTGATGGCTCCCTCTCTCCCTCTTTCTCTCTGGCTCTCCCCTTGTATCCCTCCCCCTCTCCCTCCCTCTCTCCTTCTCTCTTTCGCTCCCTCCACCCCTCTCTTTCGCTCTCCTTCTCTCTTTCGCTCCCTCCCTCCCTCTCTCCTTCTTTCTCTCCCCCTCTTTATCCCCTGATCGCCTGTTCTTAATGTACATAATTAAGTCGTCCTGTATATAGTTCAAATAAGTATCTTCATTTTCACATTTTGATTCTGGTTTAGTCTTTGTGGATCGATCGTTTTTAGTTTTGAGCTCTGAGCCTTAAGGTGGAACAGCTCGATTAATGGCTTGTCGTTGGTTTACGATCAAGTTTAGTCTGGTTTTATATTTTAGGCTGAAAGATCGACTTGTTGGTGTGAAACTGCTCTTAATCTTTCCACATATATTTAGTTGCTGCTTCATGAGCGAGTCTGATCTGCGTCGCTTTGGGTCCTAATCGAAATCACCTCATAAAAGATTCAGCAGTGGGCTCTCCTCCGTCTGTGCCGCTGTGACGCGAAACAAAAACTAAATAGTTGGACTGTTGGACTTAAAGACGAGGTATTCTGCAAAATCAATTCTTTTTTGAGCTTTCTCCCCATGTTCTAACACTGTTTCCTCATCAAAATCATGTCTGAAGAGGTTTTAGAGTCATCCATGCATGTTTGAGCAATCTAGTGATCTCTCCCTGGTCCTATTCAAACCCTCCTCATGTTTAGCTGTATGATTCTGTACGAGGCTCCGCCCACAAGCCTACATCACCCATGCTCCACTCGACAATTCTCCATAAATATGAAAAAAATGATGCAAAACTGTAAACTACAGCTTCACAAACCTGGTGTGATGTGCAGTAGTTTCATTAACGAGATGCAGCTGATTGTGTTGCGATAGTGCTCTGAAGGGGCACTCTTAGCACAGAGAGCAAAGGGAGGGAAAGCTATCAAAACATGGGCGAATTTAGCATTTTCAAAACAATAAAAGGAAACATGGAGAAAATGTTATGTGTTACAGTTAATACCCCATAGAAGTAAAATGCCTCCTCTTTAATACCCCATAGAAGTAAATACCTCCCCTTTAATACCTCATAGAAGTAAATACCTCCTCTTTAATACCCCATAGAAGAAGTAAAATACCCCCTTTAATACCCCATAGAAGTAAATGCCTCCTCTTTAATACCCCATAGAAGTAAAATACCTCCTCTTTAATACCCCACAGAAGTAAATACCTCCTCTTTAATACCCATAGAAGTAAATACCTTCCCTTTAATACCCCATAGAAGTAAATACCTCCTCTTTAATACCTCATAGAAGTAATACCTCCTCTTTAATACCCCATAGAAGTAAATACCCCCTCTTTAATACCCCATAGAAGTAAATACCCCCTCTTTAATACCCCATAGAAGTACCTCCTCTTTAATGCCTCCTCTTTAATACCCCATAGAAGTAAATGCCTCCTCTTTAATACCCCATAGAAGTAAATGCCTCCTCTTTAATACCCCATAGAAGTAAATGCCTCCTCTTTAATACCCCATAGAAGTAAATACCTCCTCTTTAATACCCCATAGCAGTAAATGCCTCCTCTTTAATACAAACATACATCTGATTCTCCCGGTGAGGTTCCTGTAGCGTCAGGAGCTCACTATCTGAGCAGCTGAACCCTCCCACATTCCTTCAGATCCTTAATGTGTTTTTATAGCCAAGACACACATCTGCCCACCTTGGCATTGACTTCAGCACTGGCTCCAGTCCAAAACATGTCTCAGAGCAACAGATCTTCTTTACTTCAGAACTGCTTCAGAAAAAGGTGTTTAGGATCATTTATGTAGATCTTAAAGAGGCCGTGTTGTGCACTAGTCTCTGATCTGTGTTATAATGATGTTAGTGTATCAAAAACAGACCTGGAGTTGTGTTTTGTTTCATTCACACATGTTTGAGTAACACTTTATCATTTGTCTGTCCACGTCTCCAAAGCTTAACATGCTCTGTTCCACCTTGTGATGTCATGAAGTGGTAGTTTTCAAGTTAACTCCTCCTCCTTTTACCTTTACTTCAGTAGAGAAAAGTGGCTATGAGAGAAGAACTCAGCCGCCTAAATCTGTTTGTGTGTTAAACATGTGTCAATGAAACAAGCCACCAAACCAAGTACTTATTTGCCAATGAAATACCTTTAACTGAATAAATAAGGGAAAGCAACAACATCTCCATGGAGACAAGCAGGTGTAAAGTTACATAGTGCAGCTTTAAAACTTCAGCTTTAAACCTGCTCGTCTCCATAGAGATAAACTAAATAAACGTAGCATACCCTCCTTCAGAAAAGTTACAGAGTTGCTTTACAGTTTTCACATCAATCCTGTGCATATGTTTACACACAGGCTCTTTAAAACAAACAGACGGAAGAAGAGTCTCAGAGCAGATGTTCTTCAGGTGCTCAGAGTGTGCTGGCTCTCGGCCAATGGGAGCGTCTCCTTCGCCCTCGGCCAATGGGAGCGTCTCCTTCGCTCTCGGCCAATGGGAGCGTCTCCTTCGCTCTCGGCCAATGGGAGCGTCTCCTTCGCTCTCGGCCAATGGGAGCGTCTCCTTCGCTCTCGGCCAATGGGAGCGTCTCCTTCGCCCTCGGCCAATGGGGGAGCGTCTCCTTCCTCTCGGCCAATGGGAGCGTCTCCTTCCTCCCGGCCAATGGGGAGCGTCTCCTTCGCTCTCGGCCAATGGGAGCGTCTCCTTCGCTCTCGGCCAATGGGAGCGTCTCCTTCGCTCTCGGCCAATGGGAGCGTCTCCTTCGCTCTCGGCCAATGGGAGCATCTCCTTCGCTCTGGCCAATGGGAGCATCTCAGAATGTCGGCTGCAGCTCTCACCATGAAACGCCAACGTGGAGCGAGGAGAGAGACAGAGCAGGGCCCAGCTCAGCGTCGTGTGTCAACAAAATGCCAGATTAGTACTGCTATCCCAGGGCACTTGTGTGTCTGTGTGTGTATCTGTGTCTGTGTGTGTACTACTGCCTCTGCTAGATCTGTGTGTGTGTGTGTGTGTGTGTGTGCATCTGTGTGTATGTGTGTGTGTGTCTGTGTGTGTATCTGTGTGTGTATTCGTGTGTGTGTGTCTGTGTGTATCTGTGTGTGTGTGTCTGTGTGTATCTGTGTGTCCGTGTGTGTATTCGTGTGTGTCTGTGTGTCCGTGTGTGTATGTGTGTGTGTGTCTGTGTGTATCTGTGTGTATCTGTCTCTCCTACATCAGTTGAGATGCTTTTGTCTCACATGGTTCGGGGAGTCCCTCATCACCTACAGCAAAACACTCGGAGCTCTGATGGTTTTTCATGAAGGAACGACACTTAATCCTGTCGTAATAAAACAGGGAACAGAGCATTTCCACCGCAAACAAGGGTAGAGTACGCAAACAAGAGAGTAGAGTAGGCTAAATGAGGGTTGCGTACACAAACGGGAGTACAGTACACAAACATGGATAGAGTACGCAAACAGGAGGACAGAGCATGCAAACGAGGGTAGAGTACGCAAACGAGGGTAGAGTACACAAACATGAGGGTAGAGTACACAAACATGAGGGTAGAGTACACAAACATGAGGGTAGAGTACACAAACATGAGGGTAGAGTACACAAACATGAGGGTAGAGTACACAAACGGGAGGGTAGAGTACACAAACGGGAGGGTATAGTACGCAAACGAGGGTAGAGTACACAAACGGGAGGGTAGAGTACGCAAACACCAGGGTAGAGTACACAAACACCAGGGTAGAGTACACAAACAGGAGGTAGAGTATGCAAACGAGGGTATACGCAAACACGATGGTAGAGTACGCAAATGAGGGTAGAGTACGCAAACAGGATGGTAAAGAGTAGAGTACACAATCAAGGGTAGAGTACGAAAACGAGGATAAAGTACACAAATGGGTACATAATAATGGTCAGATAAGTTCGTCTGATTCAAACTAAAATAAACATTTGTTAGAAGATCCTGAAACATGGCTGTGAACTGTATCTATTCATTAAGGTCATTTTAAGATCAATCAACTTATGTAAAAGGACGATTATCTGACTATTACTGACGCCGATCTCGATACTTTGACTTCATGTATTTACCAATACTTGATATCAACTGATACCAGAATAGTGACCTAAAATGGCACTTATTTCCTTAACACACAATGAAGTTATTACAGAGATCCAATTATGTTATGCAACTGTTAGTTATCTGTCAAATATCCCCAGAACAGCTTTGTATGGTTAAAAGTTCAAATATTATGAAACATTTAGCCTGGAGATGGTCTCATTAAACTGACTGAACCAATATCACGTCATCGATACCAGAAACAGTCATAGATTTACTCACAGAAACAATACTTTAGCACAGTTCTGTATATTTGGATCAGCTGATTCCTTAAGAAACATCCAACATCAGGGTCCAACCGTGAGATTTAACGATTTAAAGAGTCTGTTTCTGATGATCGTAACAGGCGACATGAAGCTATAACACGAACAGCTTTAAGTCATCAACAAACACACGCTCTATAAATGAGACTTAAACACAGGTATTAAAGACCATTAGAGAGCTTAAGCAAATAAGAGCAGGATTCAAAGATCGTTGAGGCACAGCTGCGACAGGGATGCTCCTCCTGGACGCAGAAACGGGGAGGTTTTCTGAAGGTCCTGAAGAAGAACGACTTTGTGGTTTATGTAAGCTGGAGAAGTGGAAAGTGAAGCTAATTTTTTGTTGTAGAGTGGTCCCTGGGTTATCTCGGGGGTTATGTTCTACAAATAACCTGCAATAGGCGAAATCCGCTGTAAAACTCCTCACCACACACTTTATACACTTTTCTCACACAGGCATTAACATTTTCTCACATTTCTCTCTTGTTTAAACACTCTCAAAGTTCAAACCTTCGTATATTATATCCCTCGTCCTCGATGATCGCTTTAAATGTGTTGTTCATGTGTCTCTGCTCCAGCGGTATCCACAGAGGCACTTCTTCATGCACAGAAACACTTTTAAGTCCCTCGTTTCTGAAATTTGTGAACCCAGCCCTTGATACCATTTAAATGGGTTGGTACTGGGCGAAATGTACTCGTCGATGGCACTGGGCGCCGCATCATCCTGCTCCTTGTTGTCATGAATGTCATCGCTGTCAGCAAAGGTTTCAGCACTTCAGAGTCACACTGTGATCCAACATTTATGTAAATTTGTCTGAACACATTCGTACTGTACAAGAGACACGGAGGAGACTGATGGACAATGGTCTACAGTCCCTTAGCCAATCAGGACGCAGAACACAATGCACGTTCATACGAGGTAAAAAAGCTTGCAGAATTGTACAAAAATCAGCGAAACAGCAAGACCGCGAAAGGTGAACCACGATATAGAGAGGGACCACTGTATTGTCCATTTTCATGATGAATTTAGAAACTGTTTATTTGATTAAATATTGTGATATGTTCTGGAGTAATGACGACAACAAGATGAGATGGTTGTTTCGTTCTAATGTTTATAAGTTGGCATCATTTCTCCGTAAAGCCTGGAAGAAGCGGCAAATGACTATGTTTAAATGAGTCCGCTGGTGTTTGTAACTGTCCTATTGTATTTGATTGTGTTTTGTTAATGATGCCATATAAGCCCATTAAAGAGCTCGGCGTTTTTATATGCAAGACACAATAATAAAATAAAATCATTCCGTACAGGCTGAGCTCGACCGTGTGAGGAGCAGGTGAGGTGAAGCTCTGGGAGATGTACTGGAGCATATGGGATCAGCGGGCACCGGGCCAGTTAGCGCAGCCTGTCACGGACTGGCACAGACGCACACCAGCCACAGAAAACTCTCCACAATACACACTACTCCATGACTTTATGAGGATGAGATTATGGTTATGTGCCCGAGTTCAGACGGATGTGAGCATCCAATCAGAGACACACACGGCATATCAGTTTCAAAACAAATATGGCTGCTTATGAGGAGAAAAGAAAGGAAACGGAACTTAAAAACTGTGTGTTCTGCGTCCTGATTGGCTGAGGGACTGTAGACCATTGTGTTCTGCGTCCTGATTGGCTAAGGGACTGTAGACCATTGTGTTCTGCGTCCTGATTGGCTGAGGGACTGTAGACCATTGTCCATTAGTCTGCTCCTGTACACTACAGAATGTGTTCAGACAAATTTACATAAATCGCATAAATTGGATCGCAGTGTGACTCTGAAGTGCTGTGTGTTTGCAAGTTTTCTCCCCGACAAAACCCACAATGTCGATGAAACGTCTGCACCGACAAAGGCCCTACGAAGGTTTTTGAACTTTGAGAGAGTTTAAACAAGAGAGAAATGTGAGAAAATGTTAATGCCTGTGTGAGAAAAGTGTATAAAGTGTGTGGTGAGGGGTTTTACAGCAGAAACATATAGAATAATTGTACAAAATAAAGCTGATACTTCATGGATTTCACATGATTTTTTTTCAATAAACAGATCTGACTTCTTCACGTTACGGTCTGAACATGAAAATAAAAACACAGAGCTATCACGGGGCACATACCAGCGCACTTTAACCCCGTCATGACCGTGTGCTGTTGTCATCTGCTGGACCATATGGGTTTGTCTGGTGTCTCCGCTCATGCACACAGACATCTTTTAAAACATAAACTTGAGTAATTATCCTCATGACCAAACCCATGACCAGAGCTGTGTGTGTGGCCAGCGCAAGAGCCTTGTCTTGGGTTATTCAAAGAGACAAAGAGAGCAGCCCTCCGCACATGCTCAGTGAAGCGTCCCCGAGCGCAGAGCTGGTGTGCTCCAGTGCACTTTACATTAGATTAGACTGTTAAAGGTTCCTCCATAGGTTTAAATACCCACAGCCCAGGGTCTGATAGGACTCCACTATAGACTCTTTATATAAATGGACATAGCTAACCTGCTAGCCGCCGCGTTTCAAACAGGATAGTGATCATGTGTGCACTTCCCGCTCCATTGACTCTGGCTCCAATTCACTTTCTATTGAAAAACTGTGTCCCCTCTCTCTGTAATTGCTGACTCGTCATTTTGGTCTTAAATGTTCATATTAACCTGCTCTACATGATCCTGGGTTTAATTTTTGTGAGTTATTTTGAGTTATTTTTAATTTTATTTATTTATTTATTATATTATTATTTAATTTTATTTATTTTTGTTTATTATATATATTTGTTATTTTGAGTTTAATTTGTTAGTTATATTGATATTATTTTGAGTTTATTTATTTATTTATTCTTACTTTAATTTTTTTTTTTTTTGTTATTTTGAGTTTATTTAGATTTTTTATTTTTTTAACCCACTCTACATGATCCTGGGTTTTTTATTTCACTATTGCATTTGTAAATCTAGGCTAAGCACCCGCTCCCTGCTAAACAAGTGGTGTGGGCATTACCTTCAACAGCCTTGCTCTGGATTGGCTCTTTGGTTGCTATGATACTCGTGATCAGAATTCCCAGCGGTCTCTACACCTGCTCCAGCCTCGATGAGCTTCATTTGGAGCTGAAGCTGTGGGTGACGTCACACTCACTCAGTCTTAATAAATTTTGACCTTTCATTTAAAGCTGTTTTTTTATATCTCAAGCATCACCATTTATTTTCGTGCCTCAGTTCCAAACTTAAACAAACCAAAAATAACCAGAATACAAAATGTCTGTTTCTCCTCCTGAAAAGTCGACATTTCACAGAGTCAGAGTCGATTTGCAGATCTCACATCACGGACGGCGTCAGTGCAGAGAGTCGCCTTAGACCCACCAGACGGAACGCCGTGAGTCAGCACCTCAGAGTAACACACACTGACACACACACGCACAAACAAACACATACACACACACACACAGACAAGCACAAACACACTGACACACGCAAACACACACACAGACAAACAAACACACACAAACACACACTCACTAACATGCAGACACATACATATACACACTCACTGACACGTACACGCACACAAAAAAACACACACAGACACACAGACGCACACACACTTGTTACGCTCCCGTGCTGCATGGTGGAGACATAACAATGGCATAAATCCATTTCCTGGAGACTGATCCTGATGTTAAGCTTAATTAGGATCATCGACATTATTTGGTTATTAGCCATTTTAGGTCAGACATGCCAGACTTTTATACAGCACTTTTCATCAACTCACACATTCACACACCAGTGCACACAAACACTGGGGGCGAAGGGGGTTAAGTGTCTTGCCCAAGGACACAACGACAGCGTTCATCTGCCAACCTTCACATCAGTGGACAGACACTCTACCAACTGAACCGATCCCGGAGCAGAGACTGAAAACAGCATTTATTTACTTTAAACGCAAACAGCAGAAGGTAAAAATGCAGGTTTAATATTATGAGACGTTTTGGGGAAACACTGGGCAGTAAATCCTCTTTTTACACCAGTTTATCGGCCAAAATGGGACATCGACTTCCAAGATTTTCCAAGATACAGTATATATTTAAGTCCCCACAGTGTTATGAATACCCACACACACAGACCGGAGCGAGAGGAGGACAGTGGTTATAATGTGGGTCATGTGGGTCGTGTGGGTCACGTGTGTCTGGAGCCTGATGTGTGGAAGTGTCTGCTGTAATCTGCCCTGTAACATCTGCGGGGCTGGGGCTCTCTTGTTGTGTGTACATGGAGCCTTTAGTGTGGGAGCGTGTAAACAGAACGCACGCAATGGGGAAACGTGGGCTTTTTAACGCCGTGTAGCTGCGGTTATTCAGCCAACCGTGGAGTATACTCAGTGACAGCCAGGCCGAGCGCTGACCAAGACCCAGAGCGAGAGTGTGCCGCCTGCAAACGAGCAGAGGTGCTGACGAGGTTTACAGAGGAGAGAGGACGAGTGATGGAGCTGGAGCTGAAGCTGGAGCTCACAGGAGCACACGAAACATGAGCAGAATCAGCACAGAGCGAACGAGTCTCTGCATCAAAGAACATTTCCAACATGTTAGAGACATAAGAATCATCTCAGGGACCCACCTCCTGATGTAGACATGGTTTAGACCTGGTTTAGTCCTGGTTTAGCCCTGGTTTAGTCCTGGTTTAGTCCTGGTTTAGTCCTGGTTTAGCCCTGGTTCAGTCCTGGTTCAGCCCTGGTTTAGCCCTGGTTCAGTCCTGGTTTAGTCCTGGTTCAGTCCTGGTTCAGTCCTGGTTCAGTCCTGGTTCAGTCCTGGTTCAGTCAGTTAGCCTGGTTTAGCCCTGGTTTAGCCCTGGTTCAGCCCTGGTTTAGCCCTGGTTTAGCCCTGGTTCAGTCCTGGTTCAGTCCTGGTTCAGTCCTGGTTCAGTCCTGGTTCAGTCCTGGTTCAGTCCTGGTTCAGCCCTGGTTCAGCCCTGGTTCAGCCCTGGTTCAGCCCTGGTTTAGTCCTGGTTTAGTCCTGGTTCAGTCCTGGTTCAGCCCTGGTTTAGCCCTGTTTCCTGGCTCCCTGGTTTAGTCCTGGTTTAGCCCTGGTTTAGCCCTGGTTCAGTCCTGGTTTAGCCCTGGTTCAGTCCTGGTTCAGTCCTGGTTTAGTCCTGGTTTAGCCCTGGTTTAGCCCTGGTTCAGTCCTGGTTCAGCCCTGGTTCAGTTCTGGTTTAGTCCTGGTTATTGTCCCAGACTCATGTCTAAACCTGGTGAATCAGTGTTTGAGTTTTGTGCAGTTTAAATCTGTCTCACTTCCTGAAGATGTGAGACAGGCCTCAACTTTGACAATGTTTAAAGCCAGGCTTAAACGTTTCTGTTCATCTGCATGTGACTGAAAGGTTTTTTTTTTCTGCCTTTTCTCTTTTAATGTTACTTTTATCATGATTATTTATGTTTTTATTTGTTGTGTTGTGATTTTAATGTCTTTCTTATTCTGTAAAACACTTTGAATTCCCCTGTATAACATTGTGCTGTCCAAATAAATTTGCCTCGTCTTAGTGCAAAACGAGGATTTTCTAGTTGGTCTTAGCAATATGATGATAAAATTTTGGTGAAAATTTTGCCAATATTTTAATCCAGGCTCAATACTGATGTGCATCTATCCATAGGGGGCGCCGACAGCATGCGGCGCTTTGTTGTGATGACGTTTATGGCGACGTCAGCTTCCACTGGACACCACAATTTATGAACTTGAAATCAGCTGGATTTGTTTCTTTTATGGAGTGGTTTTAGATGAATATTGTGATTTAAAATGTGTAAATTATAAGAACTAAAGATACACAATCACAACAGAGCTGATTTAAACAGTGTGGCTTTAACTTATCCATCTCCATGGAGACAAGCAGTTGATAGAACCAGGTCAGATCTGTGTAGAACTGAGCCCAGTGCATTTTTGAGAAATAAAAGCACCTGTAATTGAATACATGTCAGGTTAGTTTAATGCCATACTACAGAACATTCCAGGCCAAGCAATAACATCTACATGGAGAAGCTTGAAGAAGACTTTTAATTTTGTAAGTTAGTCTTGTGAATATAAAAGAGCCCTCCAGATTTTCAAATCTAAACTGCAAATGATCTAAAACAACATCATTTGAATATTTTTTCCCAATATTTCCAGCTCGATCTCAGACAAATCACTGTGAAATCTGCTGTACTGACCGAGGCCTCAGCCGACAGCCTTCAGTCTCATTTACCCTCCTCTCTCTGAGCGTGTAACAGTGTGTACAGTAATGGAACGCACATGTGCTCCCATCAGGCTCCAGCTGAAACACATTAGTCAGGCCAGCAGGGAAATCCACTGAAATGTGCCCAGCTAACGAAGCGCTTCAGAGGGATGCTTCCAGACAGGGCTGCCCTAAAGAGACCGGAGAACCGCAGGCAACCTCACAGACAACCGCACAGGCAACCGCACAGGCAACCGCACAGGCAACCGCACAGGCAACCGCACAGGCACCTGCACATGCGAACAGGCAGGTAAGCACGCAGACAAATATACAGAGAAGTACGCAGGTAACCGCACAGAGAACACAGGGGCAAACACGCAGACAAGCATACAGAGAAGTATGCAGACAACCACACGGACAACCACACAGGTGAACACACAGATAAGCACACAGACAATCACATGGGTAAAAACGGCAAAAACCATGCAAACAACCAAATAAAATATCAAACATTATGAAACATTCTGGGTTGAATACGACCAGCAAAACGTCTTATTCCATCAGTTCAAATGTCCAACCAGGATATCCACTGAACCGATATCTGGAAGTCGATATCCGATCCAGCAAATTTCTCAGTATCGACGTCAATATCAGACTGGTGCATCTGCAGTAACTGTGTACAGTATATATGTAAGTACAAGTGCACACAGGTCTGTATGTGCAAACATTTACACACTGAGTTTGCTTTTTATGTTTGTTTTTTCGATTATGTAATGTAAATAAAGTACTTTTATTCCTTCCTGCAGCAAACCTGTAAATACTGTGACCTAAAAGGTGAACACCACGTTTTCTTTCTTAAGCTCAAACTGTGTGAAACAGTAACACACGTCCTTCCCATGTTGTGTTTACATGTATGTGTTTATAATGTAGTAAGTCTATGCACGCCTGACTGTCTCCTGCCTCAGATGATCAAACAGATGCTGAAGAGATCCCAAAGCTCAAAGGGAAAAACAACCACAGGAGGAATGATAAAAGCACGAGCCATCGCGGTGCCCCTGGAATGTGTCGACACGGCGATGTGCGAGTCGGTAAATATGATGATTTTAACAGGAGATAGCTCAAATTCACACAGCACACTTCAGAAATCAACACTTAACTCTGAAAACGAGTGACTCTCAAAATGTTCACAAAGAGTGCCTTATTTGAATTCTAACCGCAAGTATCATAGCAACCAAAGAGCCAATCCAGAGTGAGGCTGTTGAAGGTAACACCCCTTCCCCCAAAGGTGCAATACTGTCAATCAAACCTGTTGCTAACGCTAGCAGGAGCGATTTCGGAGAAAGAAGGCGCCTGATTTGTCTGTTATTAATGTTAATTTCTTGAAAAAATAAAATAAAAACCCCAGGATCATGTAGAGCGGGTTAATACGAACATTTAAGACCAAAATGATGAGTCTGAAAGCAGCAGTTACAGAGAGAGGGGACACAGTTTTTCAATAGACAAAAAATAAACTCAAAATAACAAATTAAAACAAAAAAAAAAAATCTCAAAATAACATAAAAAAAATAAAAAAATAAAAAAATAACTCAAAATAACTAAAAAGAAAAAAAAACAATACAAACCCCCTCCCTCAAAATAACAAAACTTTTTTTTTTTTTTACCCCAGGATCATGTAGAGTGGGTTAATACAAACATTTAAGACCAAAATGTCGAGTCTGACAGCAGCAGAGTCGATGGAGCAGGAAGTGCGCCCATGATCACTTCCTGTTTGGAAAGCGGCAGCTAGCAGGTTAGCTTCATCCATTTATGTAAACAGTCTATGGTTCACACCCAAGAAAATATTTGCCAGTTGAATTACTACAATACAAATCAGGAGCAGGAACAATATGCCATTCCTAATCATAATGTTCTCATTAGTACTGACCTATCAAATTGCTGGGTTTCAGATGACATCACAACAGTCTATTGATACTTTGCAGTGACGTCATGCTGGGGGTGTTCTGCCTGTATGTCTATGGTAGAATGTTTAGCAGTTACCATAGAGACACAATGAACACATTAGTAATAACTACCAAAAAAGTATGAAAGATTGTCTGAAAACTCCAGAAAAAAAGTGATTTAAAAAGCACATTTCCAGGAGCCTGTGGTTAATCCGAGCTCATGGTCCTGTTTAGGAGTTTGATTTTACACAAAAAGGGACTTAAACTTCTGCTTCAATCTCCTCTTTTATAACTTGTTCATTACTATGTGACAAAAGGTGTATTAATAATGTGCAAATGCTAAAATAATTGAAATGAAACAGTGGCAGAAATCCTTTTTCCTGATAATATCTTGGTGCCATCATCATTAAAGCCACAGAATTAAGATTTAAGAAGTGTTTAATAACAGTAATTCTCCATGTCGATTAGACGGAAATGGAGCTGGGGATCATCGCCTGTGTAATCCCGTCTGCTGATTTACTCCACAGCTCCAACAAAAAACATCTCAACAGCAGTTCAGTAAAACACAACCACTGTCCGTGTTCAGTCTGTGTTCAGTCTGTGCTCAGTCTGTGTACAGTCTGTGTCAGTCTGTGTTCAGTCTGTGTTCAGTCTGTGTTCAGTCTGTGTTCAGTCTGTGTTCAGTCTGCGTTCAGTCTGCGCTCAGTCTGCGCTCAGTCTGCGCTCAGTCTGCGCTCAGTCTGCGCTCAGTCTGCGCTCAGTCTGCGCTCAGTCTGCGCTCAGTCTGTGCTCAGTCTGTGCTGAGTCTGTGCTCAGTCTGTGTTCAGTCTGTGTTCAGTCTGTGCTCAGTCTGTGCTCAGTCTGTGCTCAGTCTGTGCTCAGTCTGTGTTCAGTCTGTGTTCAGTCTGTGTTCAGTCTGTGGAGATCGCACTGACACAGTGTTATGACGGCTGGTAAATGCCCATCATAAAACATCAAAAAAGGCAAAACCAGGTCTGTACTACTACTACGTCTACTATTACTACGATTAAGTTTTAACATAAAGAGGTACTACAATTAACATAACTCACAAAAAATTACCAATAAAAAGACACTAGCAGTTATAGAGGCTAATTTAGAGACGAGGTCCATATTTGGAATTCTGACCACGAGTATCATAGCAACCAAAGAGCCAATCAGGCGCGAGGCTGTTGAAGGCAACGCCCCTTCCTGCCCACACCGCTGGTTTAGCAGGGAGCGGGCGCTTAGCAACACTGTCAATCAAACCTAGCAGAAGCGGCATCGGGGAAAGAAAGCGCCTGATTTGTCTGTTATTAATGTTCATATTTTGAGTTATGAAAAGAGTAGTAAAATAAAAACTCCAGGATAATGTAGAGCGGGTTAATATGAACATTTAAGACCAAAATGACGAGTCTGACAGCAGCAGTTACAGCGAGAGGGGACACAGTTTTTCAATCGAAAGTGAACTGGAGTCAGAGTTGATGGAGCAGGAAGTGCGCCCATGATCACTTCCTGTTTGGAACGTGGTGGCAGCTAGCAGGTTAGCTATGTCCATTTATATAAACAGTCTATGAGCCTCCACTGTAGCAGCAAAACAAAATATAATATATATAATATACAAAAGATAATATTGAAACTACTTCCTGCCACTGACAAAAACAGTCGCAGTAAATCAATTTCAAATAGACAGTATCATTAAAAGATTTTAACTTTAACCAAAAAACAGTGGAATGATGATGCCCGAGATAAATATAGACAATAAACGATAATATTAAAAACAAAAAAATTTACAGAATTTTGTGTTAAAAATATGAACTGCAGTAAATGAATAACAGAATGACACAGTTTGGTCGTGAGTTTGTGTCATCATGAGTCACACAGATTCAGAATTCAAACTTTTACAGCTCAAATCTCATTTAAGAACAGAAAACAAACAAAGAATCACATTAGTGCAAAGAAAAAGTCCAATGATAAAAACTGACCCCTAAAAATGATGGTTTGATGTGTTATGATCTGAACAACAACTCGATATAGTGATAATAACAGGTCGAATATGAAGTAACTGAATAGATACACTGAAAATACTGTTTCAGAATACTACCTGTAGTAGTCAGAGTACAGTTACATTACGAAATTAAAATGAATACATGGTGGTACCGGCTTTGAACTGCACAGTATTAGTGAGAAAAATATAAAACACAGATCTTACAGTGTGTTTGTGAGTGTTTTTAACTGAAAGTCGTCATAAGTTAGTCATAAATATATAAATACACAACAAAATAAAGTTATTTGTAATTCTATGTCATATTTTGTAAACTATAATATAATGCAAGTCTGCATAAAAGTATTCCAAGTACTCAGAATGCAGTGCTCTGGGTCTGTTTGTTATTAGTATCCTATATGTAAGTACAGTTTCGCAGTATTTTTCCTGATCCCTGCATCCGTCACCTGTGCGTTTGACCTCACCTGTGTGTTTGACCTCACCTATGTGTGTGTCGTCCCTGACCTCACCTGTGCGTTTGACCTCACCTGTGCGTTTGACCTCACCTGTGCATTTGGCCTCACCTGTGCTTTTGACCTCACCTGTGCTTTTGACCTCACCTGTGCTTTTGACCTCACCTGTGCGTTTGTCTTCCCTGACCTCACCTGTGCGTTTGTCATCCCTGACCTCACCTGTGCATTTGACCTCACCTGTGGTTTGTCTTCCCTGACCTCACCTGTGTGTTTGTCTTCCCTGACCTCACCTGTGCTTTTGACCTCACCTGTGCTTTTGACCTCACCTGTGTGTTTGTCTTCCCTGACCTCACCTGTGCTTTTGACCTCACCTGTGCGTTTTTGTCGACCCGGGCCTCACCTCTGGCCGTCCCACTGCGTTTGTCCAGTTAAGTCTCTTCTTCTTTAGTCTCGACACAAACATAAACTCCAAACATCCAAACTTTTCCCAGGGAGGTTGACACAAAGCCAAAAGAGCGGGTTTGAGTCAGCGAGCCGAGCGCCGTGTCTACCTGCGTGGGCTGAGTAAATATATCCTGGTGGAGGATGAGACGGCGTGAAAGAGGAGAGAGCGCTACAGAGCAGGCGTCCCTGCGTTCAGACACAAGAGCAGACTGAGGAGGAAGGAATCTGCAAATCACACAGACTCCCTGGATACACCCACCTCCAGAGCGACGAATAAGAACGGAGCGGGTTTAGAGGATGTAAAGAAAGAGAGGGAGAGAGAGAGAGAGAGAAGAGAGGGGATGAGAGAGAGAAGAGAGGGAAAGGCACAAGGTTTAGAGGATGCAAAGAAAAGGAGAGAGGGAGAGAGAGAAGAGAGGGAGGGAGAGAGAGAGAGAGAGGGAAAGAGAGAAGCATGCACAGGCTTAAGAGGATGTAAAGAAAGAGAGAGAAGAAGAGGTAAGGAGAGAGGGAGAGAGAGAAGAGAGGGGAAGAGAGAAGCATGCACAGGCTTAAGAGGATGTAAAGAAAGAGAGAGAAGAAGAGGTAAGGAGAGAGGGAGAGAAAGAAGAGAGGGAGAGGAAGGGGAAGAGAGGGAGAGAGAGAGAAGAGGGGGAAAGGCACTGGGTTCACAGGATGTAAAGAAACGGAGGGAGGGAGAGAGAGAGAGAAGAGAGAGAGAGAGAGAGAGAAGAAAAGGCACAGGATTTAGAGGATGTAAAGAAAAGGAGGGAGGGAGAGAGAGAAGAGAGAGGGGAAGAGAGGTAGAAAAAGAGAGAGAGAGAGAGAGAGAGAAGCACACAGGATTTAGAGGATGTAAAGAAACGGAGGGAGGGAGAGAGGGAAGAGAGAACAGAGGGGAAGAGAGGGAGCAAGACGGAGAAGAGAGGGAGAGAGAGGGAGGGAATGGAGAAGAGAAAAAGAAAGGGGGGGAGAGAGGGAGGGAGGGAGCCAGAGGAGAGAGGGAGAGAGAGAGGAAGGGAGGGAGTGAGGGAGTGGGAGGGAGGGGGAGGAGGGAGACAAAAGAGAGTGAGAGAGGGAGGTAGAAGGACAGGGTGGGAAAGAGAAGAGGGAGAGAGAAGTAAAGAGGGAGGGAGAAAGAAGGAGACAGAGAGAGGGGGAGGAGAGAGTGTGACAGAGAGAGAGAGCAAGAGAGAGGAAGGGAGAGGGAGAAGAGGACAGAGAGAAATAGAGAGACAGACAGACAGAGAGTAAGGGGGAGTGAAGGAGAGAGATAGGGAGGGGGAGGGGGGGGGGGGGGGGGCAGATGTACAGATGCACCAATCCATCTTTTTTCTGTTAATGCAGTGTTACTCAAACATGTGTGAATGAAACAAAACACAACTCCAGGTCTGTTTTGAGGAGTAACAGCGTTAGAATATAACTATAATCTCACGAGAATCCATTTTGCGTAATATAGAACCTTTAATAACTTACTTCATTGCAGTAAAAATACATGAACGCTCTGCTGTGTTGCCACGGTTTAAAAAAGATAAACAAAATGAACGGTATCGGAGCGTAATCCGCCTCACAGCCGCGGCTCTGTTTGAGTGATTTAGAGCTCAGACTAAGTTTTCCGTAATCTGCCAGGCTAAACTGTGGATCACTTCAGATGTGGAAAATAAAAAGGTAATTTAATCCAATCTAATCTGGGGAGACAACGATTCGAAACAACGATGGACGTCTTAATGTGGCCGGGGCTGAGGGAGAATTACTTGCTAACTTAATAAAACGCAACATCCCAACAAGAATAACGTATGTGTTTTATTATTTGAGCAGCTGTTAACATTAAACAACATTGTCTCAGTATAAACCATCCATACAACTCTCTCCACTCCATCTTCACCGTAGCAGCAGAAGCAACAGCCACCTCAACCTCTCAAAATTCTCCTCTTCTTCACCAGCACTTGCACACAGTCAAATATGTCCTTTAAAGAGGGGGTATTAAGCCAAATTGACTTTTCTAACGCTGTTCCCTCATCCTTATGTACATGTCTGTAGAGAGGTTTTAGAGTCATCCATGCATGTTTGAGTAATCTAGCGATCTCTCCCGGAACCTATTCAAACCCTCCTTATGTAATGTGATAGAGCTGTGAAGGGGGAGGGGCTTTGGACTCAAAAACGAGCGTCAAAAACGAAAGTGAAATGTGAAATGATCTCAGGTGTAATCATGATCTCAGGTATGATCATGATCTTAGGTATAATCATGATTTCAGATGTAATAATCATGATCTCAGGTATGATCATGATCTCAGGTATGATCATGATCTCAGGTGTAATAATTATGATCTCAGGTGTAATAATTATGATCTCAGGTGTAATAATCATGATGTCAGGTATGATCATGATCGCAGGTATAATCATGATCTCAGGTGTAATAATTATGATCTCAGTTATGATCATGATCTCAGTTATGATCATGAGCTCAGTTATGATCATGATCTCAGTTATGATCATGATCTTAGTTACGATCATGATCTTAGTTATGATCATGATCTTAGGTATAATCATGATCTCAGGTGTGATAATCATGATCTTAGGTGTAATCATGATCTCAAGTATAATAATCATGATCTCAGGTATAATCATGATCTCAGGTATAACCATGATCTCAGGTATAATCATCATGGCAGGTTATAATCATGATCTCAGGTTATAATTATGATCTCAGGTATAATAATCATGATCTCAGGTATATAATCATGATCTCAGGTATAATAATCATGATCTCAGGTATAATAATCATGATCTCAGGTATAATCATGGTCTCAGGTATGATCATGGTCTCAGGTATGATCATGATCTCAGGTATGATCATGATCTCATGTATAATCATGATCTTGAGTGACTTTCATTAAACTCCGGTCTGTTGGGGATAAAGGAGTCTGTTGTTGGGCCGTAAACGGGACATACTTCTCATTCTTGTGCAGCAGACCCTCACTTCACCCCCGCTGTGCCCCTCTTTTCTGGGAGACAGAGGAACAAGCTGAGTGGGGGGTGGTCTCCCAGGCCTCCAGCTCCTCCACCCACCTCCTCCTCCTCCAGCTCCTCCCAAGTTCTCCAGCTTGGCCCTGAGACGACGCAGTCTCTGGGGACAAAGCTTGCCTTCATCAGGGCACAGAATTCTCGGTGGGAGGGAGGTGCGGAGGTGCATAGAGAGTGGTGCTCATTACTAACTCAGGTTAAGGGTTAAATTCTTCACGGAGCTGCCTGTAGGTGGCGCCGTTGAGAGCTAAGAGGGAATCTGTGTCTGGAAATAAAATGCAAATCCGTGTGAACTGGTGAGACGAGTTTAGAGGGTTTACTGTCCCTCACATGGATGAGAGGAGAAAACAGACACAAGAACAAGTTTTTGTGAGAGGGAGAGAGAGAAAAAGAAAGGGAGAGAAAGAGAGAGACAGATAGAGAGAAGGAGGGAGTGAAAGAGAGAGGGAGGGAGAGCGGGAGAGACAGACACAGAGAGAGGTAGAGAGATAGAGAGAAGGAGAGAAAGACAGAGAGAGGTAGAGAGAGGAAGAGAAAAAGAGAGTGAGGGAGAGCGGAAGACACAGACAGAAAGGGAGAGAGATAGAGAAGGAGAGGAAGGAAGAGAGAGAGAAAGAGAGAGAGAGGGGGAAGAGGACAGAGAGAAACAGAGAGACAAAGAGAGGGGAGGATGAGGGAGAGAGAACGGGAGAGAGAAACAGCTGGAGAGACAGACAGATAGAGAAGGAGAGAGAGTGGGAAAGAGAGATAGAAGGAGAGAGGGAGAAGTGGACAGAGAAAAACAGAGAGAGAGGAGGAGAGAGAAATAGAGAGAAGGAGAAGAGGACAGAGAGAGAAAGTGAGAGAAAGCAAGAGAAGGAGAGAGGGACACCAAGAGGGAGCGAGACAGGGAGAGAGAGAGGGAGAGAAAGGGAGGTGGGAAGAGAACAGAGAAAAACAGAAAGACACCGACGGGGCGGCGGAGAGAGAGAAATATAGATAGAGAGAGGAAGATAGAGGGAAAAATGAGAGAAAGAGAGACAAGAGAGAGACAGGGGGTGAGGAAAGGAGAAATAGAGAAGGAGAAGAGGACAGAGAGAGAAAGTGAGAGAAAGAGAGAGGGAGAGAGACGGAGGGGCCAATATTTATCATGGGGAACTTCTTCTTTTCTTTTTTTTGTATTTTTCTTAAGATTAGAGCAGCAGAATGTTGTATAAAAATCTTATATGACTCATTACATGTTTGATTGACATGTTAACGCTCATGTTCATTAAAAACACTTAAAGACACTGCACATTAAACACACTGCACATTAAACACACTGCACATTAAACACACTGCACATTAAACACACTGCACATTAAACACACTGCACATTAAACACACTGCACACGTGGAACAGTTTGTTTGGGGAAATCCGGCTTTAGGCTCATCGTGTCAGTGGCATCGATGAGTTTCAATATTATCATTTATCTTCTACATTTTCTTGATCGATATATCTTGACAGGCCTGCATCCACCAACATAATAACATCGCCATGGAAAAAAACTGACAACACTACTAGGTCAAGTTACAGGTCAGATCTGTGGCAGAGCGACTGTGTGTACTGTAAGAATGTGTGTTTTACAATGTTTGAAATGCTGTGGCTGAATAAATGCAAGACGGATCAGTTTAAAGACATACTGTGGAACATTCCAGGCAAAGCAATAACATTTCCAAGAAGACACTACAAGCAAACACCCATAAGAAAAGTTACACAGTGTGCCTTTAAGCTACATCTCTGACATGTTAGTGCCATATAAACCATCTCACACTCTGAGGACTGAACCAGGACTAAACCAGGACCAAACCAGGACAGAACCAGGACTGAACCAGGACTAAACCAGGACAGAACCAGGACTGAACCAGGACAGAACCAGGACAGAACCAGGACAGAACCAGGACTGAACCAGGACAGAACCAGGACAGAACCAGGACAGAACCAGGACTGAACCAGGACAGAACCAGGACAGAACCAGGACTGAACCAGGACTGAACCAGGACTAAACCAGGGCTGAACCAGGACTGAACCAGGACAGAACCAGGACAGAACCAGGACAGAACCAGGACTTAACCAGGACTGAACCAGGACTGAACCAGGACTAAACCAGGACAGAACCAGGACTAAATTAGGACAAAACCAGGACTAAACTTGGACTAAACATGGACGAAACCAGGGCTAAACCGGGACTAAACCGGGACTAAACCAGGACTGAACCAGGGCTAAACCGGGATTTAACATGGACTAAACATGGACTAAACCAGGACTAAATTAGGACGAAACCAGGACTAAACCCAGACTAAACCGGACTAAATATAGACTAAATATAGACTAAACATGGACGAAACATGGACGAAACCAGACTAAATTAGGATGAAACCAGGACTAAAGCAGGACTAAAGCAGGACTAAATCAGGACTAAATCAGGACTAAATCAGGACTAAATCAGGACTAAATCAGGACTAAATCAGGACTAAATCAGGACTAAATCAGGACTAAATCAGGACTAAATCAAGACTAAATCAGGACTAAATCAGGACTAAATCAGGACTAAATCAGGACTAAACCTGGTGAATCAGTGTTTGAGTTTTGTGCTGTTAAAACCGGGACCATTCTTCCTGAAGATGTGAGACAGGCCTCGACTTTGACAATGTTTAAATCCAGACTCAAACGGTTCTGTTTAGCTGCATGTGACTGAAAGGCTTCAATTCTGCCTCTGCTCTTTTAATGTTATTTTCAAGATGATGCTTTCTGATTTGATTTGTTGTATTGTGATTTTAATGTCTTTCTTCTTCTGTAAAACACTTTGCATTACTCTGTGTTCACATTGTGCTGTACAAACACACTTGCTTTGCCTTTAAGTTGAATTTTCAGTTAACCAGAGACTTGTGCAGTAGAAAGCACTCCATGTTCTATAAAAAACTTTGTCCCAGGAGAAAAGGGTTAACATGAGTTGAAAGGCAATCCATTCCATCTCTAATAAAGTCGGGGGTTTCAAATGTAAGGAAAGTACCACCCACATGAGGCTCTGTTTGAAATCTGAATGAATCACCTGCTGGGACACATTTAGAGTCGAGTTTGTATTAAACACTATGAGCCGGAGCTGTGGTGTGCTGCTGTAGTATTCACTGACCTAAAAAGCATCCTCCTAAAGCCAGCACAGACCTGGAGAAAACAGAAAACAGCTGCAAGAAAGTGAACACCAACCAAGACGAGCCCCTATATCCAAACTATCACATCACATTCCCCATCAGACTCTTTACTGCTACGCCACTTCACACAACCCCACGAATCCTGACAGCAGATAGAAGGATAAAGAGCTCCCTCCATGCCCAGCGATGCATCCTTCCCTGCTGACCAAGCAAGGACCCAGTCTCTGCAGCAGCATGCCTCTGAGCTGGAGCCTGCTAACACAACCCAGCCTCCTGTGCACAAACACTCGGATTATGTGCAAAGGGGAGACGACACACCTGCATCCCTCCAGCAACTGCGATCCTCCCCTCCGCGTAAAAACACACGCCAGTCGAAACACTCCAATAATGTAAACAGCAGCGCGTTTTCACTGTGCATTGACGCAAAAACAGGCGCAAGTCATAAACGCTGCAAACGCGTTTAAGAGGAGGAAATATAAATAGTATCTTACCGTGAAACCGTGGCGGGGTAGTGTGCACTGTCAGATGGAAGATGCTGTAGGGAAGGAGGGAAGGATGCTCAACACTTTCGCCCCGCGTTTCATGGAGAATACCGCCCCCTTCTGGACGTGATGCGCAGGTAGCAGGCTTTTGCACATCTGGGAAGAAGTTATTACAGTGCATTTGCGTGTTTAAAAATGTGCTTTTTAAATAGTGATTGCAAGAAATAAAAATAGTAACATAAATGTAAGTGTAATAACGGTTAAAATTCGAAATATAGACCTGTTAGAATGCTAAATATGATGAAATAAAAATGGTGACATAAATATAAGTGTAATACCTGTTAAAATGCGAAATAGATAACTGTTAAAATTCTAAATATGATGAAATAAAAATAGTGACATAAATACCGTATAAGTTTCATAGCTGTTAAAATGCTAAATACGATTAAATTAAAAAAGCTAATTTCAGATTGCATGATATCTGCATCTCTACAATATAAACCTTAAACAAATAAACGCGTTTGTACACGAAATTAGCGTAAAAATCAATGTAAAACGCGTCATGATGCGTTCCCAACGATAAAGAACTACTAAAATGGCTTCCTTAAAGGACCCCTTTAGGCGCCTTCCGTTATGCCTGCAGAATCGCTGCGTTTATTTTTCGATTTATTCCTTTTATACGATTTCTTGACTCGTTTTACATTTTGGTGACGAACTGCAATACGTTTATGTACAGATGTGGCCGTTATAATCGCGTTTTTGTCGAGTATTTTGTCTACGTGACCGGCGTGTGTTCGGCGCTTGGAGACGTTTGGGTCTTACCGCGGGAAAAAGCGCCAACTTCTGCGGCAGCTCTGAAATTTGAGCAAAAATACAGTTGTTTTGGCGACGATGTGGGATAAGATCGACTGAGATGACAGATTGTGGTAAGAGTTTGCGAGTTAAACACGTTTTAGTTGGTGTTTTTGCTGTTTCCGGGCTTGTTCGTGCGGTGTGGATGCCTCCTCGCGCCTCCCGCTTTTCGCCTGTCCTCGCGCTCTGCTCCTCGCGCTCTCCACACATCACCGCTTTGACCCACTTTAGTTCCCTATTTATGCCTCAAACCTGTTATTTTTGTGAATTAGACCTGGTTTGCGAGCATTACGCAACACCTAGAGAAGCGATCAGTTCACTTGTTTCACCGGTAGCCGCCAAAACGGAGCAGTTTGGTGGAATTGTTGCTCGGACAATGAAACAGAAAGTTAGCTTTAGCATGCTAACCTGTTATGTAATAGACCAGGAGTCTGGCTGTTTCGAAGTTGGGGCAGAATAGCGTTTTAAACACCCGTTCCCGTGGGTAAAAACACGTGTATATGTTAGATTTGCTTGACTTAATGTCCACACTTTCGTTTTCTTTCCAAACTCGATGGCGCGTCATATGTTGATGTTGTGTTTCCTCTCTCAAACAGTGGGGGGCGCTGTTGCTGCGGTGTGATTGGACCCAGTCTCCACAGAGGTCAGAAAAGATGCCAGTTGTTCAGGGGGACACGGTGGTTGCGACGCTGGGGAGCCCCATTAAGAAGAATAGACTGTCCTTAAAGTTTTTCCATAAGAAGGAGACGAAGCGGGCTTTGGACTTCTCTGAACCCGCCCCTGATGAGCCCAAGACGAGAGAACCAGTGGAGCAGGAGCCCAGGTGAGCCCGGGTGTGGGACAGGTGAAACACTAAAGACAAAGCACTTTTAACACAGTCTAATGGTTGTTTATAGGTGTGTTATGTAAGGACAACACAATCCAAGACAACATAATGTGTTCTAGAGGATGTTGGAGGAAAAAAATAGAACTATCTTGATATTTTTTATTTTATAATATTTTTTTTCTTTTACAACATTCAAACAGTAAACAAACAGTGGGTGTACAGTTAGGACATATTCTGGTCTTCTAAGTGTTCCAAAGATCGAAAATACCAGGTTGTGCCAATTCTCCAGACTGGGGAGATCCACCTTTTATAGCCTGATATTGTTTAGACTGCCCGGCAATACTCAGAGATTATTGCTATCGGTATTTTTCTGCATTTTTTTAAGGTGCATAAGTGTAATATTTTAACTAATGCACAGCTAAAATGTTGAACTTAATTTATTCTTAAGATGAAGACTTTAATTTAAGCCCCTCTTGAGTTTTTTTTACCTCTTCCTGCACCTGCTTTTTGCATACGGTGTCCTTTTTATTGTTATATATTATATGAATGCAAAATAAATAGATAAAATAAAAAAAATCTAAGTCACTCATGAAATAATACATAAAGATGCTAGGATTGTCAAAAGTATTAAAACCCAAACTTTAATTATAATTTAATAAATTCTTAATCTAGTCAAAATTAAAACAAATAACTACTAAAAAACAGGTGGGACAAAATTGGACTGTTTGTTTAATTTTTTTTTTTCTTTATTGTCCTTTTAGCTCAGAAGACTACAGTGTAGTGTAGAAAGATGTAATTATTTTATTAGTATGTTGTTTTGGAAATCATTGTGGTGTTGATCCTTTCCCTAAATATCAAAATCAAGTTTTAGATTCCATTTGAAAGATGCCTGTAAATGTCATTGTTTATGTTTTAATGTTGTTCATTGCAAAGTGCTAGAATGTTCCTTTGTGTCATTTGAAATTTCACACTGCAAGTTTCAGTTTGAATCAGCTCCTTGATAATGGTGAACTATTCAATGTTCTAATTATAAACACAGCACTAGTCCAAACTGTGGACATAACATGTAGAAAGTAGCAAACATAAAGAAAAAAAAAATCATAGACTCGGGGTGTGTCCAGACTTTAGTGTAAATCCAAAATTAACATTTCAATGTGATGTAGAAAATCGTCGCACTTCGTCCATGTTCTGTTTCTACACACCAGGTTTGTTTATCATCCATATAAATAATAATCTTTACATTTGTGTTTCCAGCAGTTGTGACCAGGTCGTGCCCTGCCCGCCCTCTCCCAGCCTGCTCCTGTCTCAGGAGAAGAAGGAAAACCTGCTGCCGTTCATTGGCTTCAACAATCTGGGAAATACCTGCTATTTGAACAGCGTGCTGCAGGTAACAGCGTGCTGACAGTGTTAGGTTTGTGTAGGTAACGCTGACAGTGTGAGGTTTGTGCAGGTAACGCTGACAGTGTGAGGTTTGTGTAGGTAGCATTTGTACAGGTTTGGAGGCAGCTGTGTTTTGTGCAGCTCTGTCCTGGTTTAAGAAAGTAGCTGCTGCATTGCTAAGCTGCTGTACGCTCCGTTTTTTTTTTTTTGCAGGGCTCCAGACTGACTATTTTGGGCGCCTACATTTTTGTCCAATGCAAATAAAAATCCTCCAACCAGGCGCTCTCTCCAAGCTTCAGCTTTGAGGAAAACTTAAATAAATACACAAAATTCATAAGAAAAAATTTGAAATAGGTTTGTATTGTTTCTGTTAAACAAAATATGAATGCTGTAGTTTTCAGCCTATAGAGCGCACCTGAATAAAAGCAGCACCAGCAAAATTTTTTAAGAAAATAAATTTTGTATATATGTAAGCCGCCCCTGAATATAAGCCGCAGGTTTTCATGTTGTAACATGAGATATTTACACAGAAAGACGGTACAGTGTTCCCTCGTTATAGCTCGGTTCACTTTTCGCGGTCTCGCTATTTCGCATGCTTTTTTTACAGTGTATGCAGGCGCGTGTTTTGCGTCCTGATTGGCTAAAGGACGTGCCGTGTCTCTTGTACAATACAGAATGTATTAGAGCCAAGCTTACGAGCAGCGGCTCCATTTCCGTCTTTGATGCCAGATCAATTGCCTTTAACTTAAAAGCTGCACCCATTTGCATTTCGTCATGTGTTTTCCATGATGAGGGTTTGTGCATGATGCGCAAAATGACAGTTCAAAATCAAAACTAGTGTATTCTTCAGAGCATCATCTTTCCCCTCGGCTGTCTCACTTTTGCATTTACTGGTAGAGAGTGCCCCCGGTGGCCATTAGCCAGTAAAATCTATAAATAAGCCGCACTGTCTTATAAACCGCCGGGTTTAAAGCCTGGGAAAAAAGTAGCAGGTTATAGTCTGAAATTTATGGTAATTTTGAATCAGTATCACTACATTTAGGCTTTGAGTCAAAAGCAAACAAATTTTACAAGTACTTATTTGTTAAAAGTACATTTTTAAACACAGGTACTTTAAAACATATTACATATCACATGAAAGTCAATCTACTTGCTTAGTAACTTTTTATCCCTATGTATGTGTACTTTACTTGCGTAACAAAAATTGCTTAGTACTTAGTACTTGAGTCATCCACCCCTGGTATAGGAGATGAATCGTATGTCCAGGTAAAAGTACCAAACAACATGACTTATTTATCCCTTAATGTTGAGTCAATTTAAAGACGATCTTTCTTTGGTTTAAATAAGCGATTGTTTCTGGTGCAAACAAATGAAAAAAACATTTACACCGTTTGGAGTCTGGAGCTCTGAGTTCTTATCAGATTGTCTCTGTGGTTTTTACAGTTAAACACACGGCACCTGCTTAAATCAACTTCCTTTTTCACTTTGTTACAGTTGTATTTGTCAGAGGGAGGATCGTATTTCACCTTTAGGCTCTGAAATTTATTTACAGTATGAGTCTGAGGTGTTTGAGCCTGAACTATCACCCTGTCTCAATACCCACAATGCACTCTGCACATTTATGAACTGCACATTCTGAACGTACGTGAGGGAGCAAGGGCGGTGTAAATTATATATAACAGGTCAGATAAAGAACCTGAGTGAACGTGGTGAGGTGAAGCAGCCGTCAGCACTGTGGCTAAACTCTGATCATTCGCTGGATTAACTCACCACAAGTAAACAATGTTTTTATTTAGTTGTTTTTTTTGTGTGGATTTTATTTCATTTATTTATTTATTTTGAAATGGGCTCATATGGATGATATTTTATTGTTCTATTTTACTTTAATTTTTTCATTAATTTTAATTTTTTTTAAGGAATTTGCGATGATATTATGATTTTGAAATTTTTGATTTCATTTTTAATTTAATTTTTTTTTTTTTTTTTTTAGGAATGAGCCAATGTGGAATTTATTTCATTCATTTATTTATTTATTTTTTTTATTTATTTAGAAATGGGCTGATATGGATGCTATTTTACTTTCATTTTTATTTTATTTTATTTTAGGGAATGAGCCGATATGGATGTTATTTAAATTTTTTAAAATATTATTATTTATTATTTTATTTTATTTAGCCAATACCGACATCTCATATTTTACCTTACTGCAGTGACAAATGACCAATATTTGCCCAAACTGATATTTTTATCTTTTTAAAATCCATAGTTAAAGTAATGCTCATAAATGAACTTTTAACTTCTGTAAAAATAAAAACTAAATGTATTTAAAATGATCTGTTCTGTGTGTATGTGTGTGTCACTTACAGACATATAACACTCTACTATTTCCATTTTTACTCCTTAGTCTGTTCAAAAGTGCACTGAGACTGGGGCAGCAACAACAAAATATTGGTGAATCGATATACAAATATTGATATTGGGCCGATACTGGAACCGATTACTTTCTACGCCCACATCCCTTTCTTTTTTTCTTTTTTTTTTTTTTTTTTACATTGTTACCTGTTTTTGTGTATGTAGTTCATTAAGTAAGTTTTTTTTAATTAATTTCTGACCAAATCACAAATCTAATCTTTCTTTTCAGACATTCATTTTTGAAGCACTTATTAGAATCAGCCTTTTCTGTTTTTAAGATCATGTTGATTCTAAAACATTCTCTGTCGTTTGTGTTGTAGGTGCTGTACCACTGTCCAGGGCTCAGAGACGGCATCAAGAAACTGCACAGTCTCTGCAAGAACAAAGAGAAAACAAAGAATGAGAGCGAGAAAGCTGAAGGGGTCGGTGCAAAGCTTCATGTGTCATAAGTCGTGTTTCTTATATTTTGCGTTTCTAGAGCTTGTGTTTTATGTTTTCAGACAGAAGAGGAGTCAGCGCCACCGCACATCGACCTCCTCTGCAGCTTCATGAACCTCATCACGTCAGTGGAGGAGCTACAGTCCAGTTTTCTGCTCAACCCCGACGGCTTCACCGAGGGAGACTTGGTCACACCTCCTCGGAAGATACTCAACACCCTCAGGTCGGTGTAACCTTATACAACTGTAGGCACTGCTCTGTCTGAAGCTCTGTTACTCAAGTTAGACTGTAATCTGAGCTTTGTTTTCACACAATCAGACCATAAAGAACTGACTTATCTGAACTACAGAAGGTGAGCTGATTTGTGCTGTTAAACAAGTCTCTCAAATAACATTACAGTCACAAGGTAGCTAGCATTACCTTTTTGTGTAAAATCAAACTCCTGAACAGGACCATGAGCTCGGACTAACCACAGGCCCCTGAACATGAGCTGTTTAAATCCATTTTGCGTTTTTTCCAAGTCTAAAAGCTTTTTTTTTTGCTAATCTGTGCATTGTGTCACCATGGTAACTGCATAACATTGTAAAAGTATCAATACCAGTGATTCTCAAATATTTCACAGCAAAGACTACTAAAAAAAAAGTTTATTTCCAACTACCACCTGATTTAAACCAGATAATGTGTCTGTTAGTCTAAACTCGGGCTGAGCTCACCTGTCCAAAACCACACGCTATGAATAAACTTTAAAGACGAACGGGTGGAACGGTGTCTGATAGTGACTGACAGGTGGGTTAACCATCCACAGAGACGCATGCTCTTTTTGGGTAAAAACACATTTTCTATAAAAAAAGAAGAAAAAACACTCAGAGAGAAACCTGGACACGAGAGTTTCTGAGCGGAGATAAGCGTCTGGTTGAAGGATTTTCACGCTCGATCTGCCAGGCCCCTCTTTATTTGAACTGGAACATACTCAGTTCAAGGGCATCAGATTCAGACTAAAGCGCCCATGACGGTGTTAGACTCATGTCACTTAAACACAGTTAAGATTGTGATTTTTTAAATTTTTTATTTATTTTTTTGCAAAACATTCAATATAGCAATTGTTTTACCAGTTTTTTATAGGTTTAAAGTGAAAGTATCAGACAAATGTGTTTCTTGTGTAAATTGTGCCAAATTTTGGACATAACTCTCCCAGTGGGATGTCATCAGTTTGATTTTGAACTCCATATCGGTCGATCTCTAGATATGTAGTTGTAGATGTTGTGATTGACTTAATAAAAAATGTCCTGGAAAACTATTTTAAGTCAAGCCTTAGACAAGCCTCAAACCAGGACCATACAAGTAGAGGTGAGAACGCACCTTTGGTTTAGATCTGGTGCCATGCGGCTAAAGCTAAAAATTGTCTTCTCACAGATGGACTTTGAATTTTGACTTAAACATTGGGACATTTTATTAAAATCTAGTACGTTTTATGTACCACAGGCAGCTCAACCCCATGTACGAAGGCTACCTCCAACATGACGCGCAGGAGGTGCTGCAGTGCATCCTGGGATACCTGCACGAGGCCTGTGACACCATAAAGAAAGAGCAAGAGCTGGAGAAGGGGAAGAACACTGTGCTTGAGTCAAACCCAGAAAATCCCAAACCCTCCACAGAAGAAGAGGGACAAGTCAATGGAAAACGAAAGAGTGACACTGAAGCTGGGAATGCCAAGAAGAAGCCCAAATCTGTCCCGTCTAAAGCTCCAGACGGGGAGAAGGAGAGCGGGACCACCGTACAAACTCACCCCAAGAGGAAATGTTCTACTGATGCTTCAACAGAGTCTGGTCAGGGCAAGGACGGAGCGCAGGAGACCACAAACGCAGAAGGGACGAGCCCGGAGGAGGAAAACGAGGGTGAGAAAACGGCCAAAGAGGCGGACGGGAAGAGGAAAAAGAGAGCGAAACTCGGCTGGCTCAGACCCTCCAGGAAACAGCCCAGTATCTTCTCAAAGTTCCGTAGTGTCGGACGTGTGAGTTCTACCGCAGCAAAGAGCCGAGGGAAAGAGGAGACGGAGGAGAAGCCTGAGGAGAACGTGGAGGAGAGTAAAGAGACGACACTGGACACAAAGGCTGAAGAGGAGGCTCCAAAGACGGATGGTACGTAGAGTTTAAGAGGGTCATAGTCGTGTTTTGATCAGTGTAAAAGTGAACTGGAAACATTAGATCAGAGAATAGTTTAAATATGGAACCTGTTCATAATATTAAAATTACACTGTGATCTAGAGGAGATCATCAGGGAGAAGCAGGTTTGTTCTGCTCATGTAGACGCCATTATCTTTGTTGGCTCATTATTGTCCCACCTCGTTCTCTGTGATCATGTCGCTGATTCTGTCGTAACACGTCTCTCTTCTCTGTCCAGCCGTGTTGGACCTGATGTCCCAGTTGTTCCAGGGGCAGTTGGTTCTGAGGACTCGCTGTTTGGAGTGTGAGAGTTTCACCGAGCGCAGAGAGGGTTTCCAGGACATCAGCGTCCCAGTGCTGGAGGAGAACCCCCCCAGCCCCGAGGAGCTGTCGGAAAGTAAGAACACACAGACGGACGGGGACAAAGTCTCACAGACAGGACAGGGAGGGACAAAGTCAGAACACACAGACAGACGCTCAGGAGAGGGGGAACACAAGACAGGACGCTCAGGAGAGGGACAAAAATTAAGTCTACGGACACTTTTCGATACTGAAATCAGCTCTATTGTATTTGTGTCGCTTTATAGGTTTAATCTGTGACACTTGTGGCTCATTCTGTTAAAATTTACACATTTTAAATCACAATATTCATCTAAAACCACTTAATTAATGAAAAAAAAATCCTGACTTCCATATTAGAAAACTGCTAAAAAGCTAAACTAAACTAAAGCTACATAGGACCTTTCCTGATGGGTTTTCGAGTTGCCTTCACCTGTATCAGAACTAATATAACACCATAATGTAATATTAAAGAAACTTGTTATGTTGGGTTGGAAATACCTGTTTTTTTGGGGCTTTTTTTAACTCCCCAATATCAAAATTGTGTCAGTATTGTGATGAGTCAAGATACTCAAATACTGTGTTGAATTTGTGAATTCATTAGCAAATAAAACAAAATGAAAACTAAAACCAACCGTTAAAATGTTACAATATTTACAAAATTGTCAAACCTACAGTTAAATAATTTAAAATAACACTGGCACATTTGTCTGAATCATCACTGATCTTTAACAGACTCACTTGTCCCGTCTCTTTAGTCTCTCCAGACCCCAAACCGGAGCTGAAGACTCTGAACTGGGCGATCGGTCAGTTTGCGTCAGTGGAGCACATCTTTGGAGAGGATAAATATTTCTGTGAGACGTGTCATCACTACACCGAGGCCGAGCGCAGCCTGCTGTTCGACAAAACCCCCGAGATCATCACCATTCACCTCAAACGCTTCTCTGCCAACGCCGTGGAGTAAGTCTGGACCAGGGAAACCGATGCAGTTCACACACTCAGGGTTTTACATGTGTGTCTTCATTATTAGTTTATTTAACAGGGCTCAGGGCTCCCACATGTCCTGGAAATTCTGGGAAAACCTGGAAAATAATTGTTTTTCAGATATGAAAAATGCATGAAAAAAATTCTCCACACTTTATTGATTTGATATTTAATAAACCGCAGAGACTTTACTGCCCCCTAGTGGAGCATTTGGGCTTTTTAAAAACCTCAAAAATGCAGGAACTTACTTTTGTACTTTTGACCGATAGAGACGTTTTCTAAAGGCAGAATGAAGTTTATTTTTCAGTTAATGTCCAGGAGCATTCAAACATGAATCTAGACTGAAATATTAATTTAACTAAAGCTCCAGTATGTAACTTTTATCCAAAAATATTTTTTTAATTTTATTATTTTTTTATTTTGTTTTTATTGCACTGAAAAAACTTGAACTAAATAATAATAATCCTGGTAACATCTGCTTTTGTGAGTCTGAGGTGGAACGTAACGAAGAACAAGTAATAAAGTAATGTACTCGGGTAAAATACAGATAAATAAAAATATATACTGCGGGTACATTTGACAGTGTGTAATTTTTACTTGAGTACATTTGAGAGCAGTGTCTGTACTTTCTACTTCACTACATTTTTGAATAGGACTGAAACGTAAAAGTATTTTTATTATTGTGTGAAGAGCTGCTGAAAAGTCTGAGGGTTTTATTTTTAACACAAAACAAAAATGTACAAATAAAAACAGAAAAAGAAAAAAAAATCACCACATATGAAGCTTTAAAAAGTAAAAAGTAAAAGTATTTTCAGCAGATTTTAAGGACATTTTTAAACAGGTTCTTTAATACTTTTAAGTAGATTTTTGTCAAAACTTTTACTTGTACTTGAGTATTTCTTTGCTCCAGTATCTGTACTTTTACTTGTGTTTGTATTGCAGTACTTACAGTTAAATGTATTTTCCTCTCGTTGTCCTGCAGTCTGGACTTGTACGCCGGTCTCTCTAAAGTCAACACTCCCCTGCAGACGCCTTTAACCCTGAGTCTGGACGAGTGGTGCACGCGGCGCTCGGCGAAAGGCCACACCTACGAGCTCCTGGCCGTGGTCATGCACAGCGGCGTCACCATCAGCAGCGGACACTACACCGCCTTCGTCCGCATGCGCCACCTGCAGGACGCCTGGACCTCACCAGACCAGAGGACGACGGAGAGCGAGGAACAGACTGAGAAAAGAGTCAAAGAAGAAGCCTCGGATTACGACGGTGGAGACGTGGCGTTCTCCAGAGTGCAGACAGGGGGCGCTATGGCCAAAACGAGGAGTAAAAAGGCGTCTGAAGGCGTCGGGCTTTTGGGAGGACAGAGGAGTTTGTCTGCGTGTGAACTTAAACCAGAAAATAACAGTAAAACCACATCGGACGGGACCAAAAGGAGGAAGACACTGGGGAGCGCGGCGCAGAACATCGAATCGGGACTGAAGAAACCGCTGGACTCACAGGAAGCGACGGAAACGCAAACGGCCAAAGGGAACGCCTCGGAAAGCCACGCCCTCAGCAGACTCATGGAGTACGAGGGAAAGTGGATGCTCTTCGACGACTCGGAGGTCAGAATGTTCGATGAAGAGGAGTTTTTAAGAGCCTGCTCCCCTGAAACGGCGTCCTCATCCACGCCGTACCTGCTGTTCTACAGAAGGACGCCGTCCACGTAGTAACTGTTGCCTCGGTGATTTGGTGACACATTTTTAAAACGATAGTGCCAAGATTGTGGATGTGACGTCGGAAGCCATAAGCTGCAGCAGAGGTTCGCTAACACTTTATTTAAGCTAATTAAGGATGAACAAAGGCTTAATTCATAATGAACAAATCGTTTATTAAGTGATTCAGGTTTAGTTACTCCTGCGGAATCGTCTTTGTCACAGCGGCGTCCGGTGAAAGTTTGCGGTAAAAATCACTAAATCCAGACAGATCAGGCAGTGACGGAGCTGCGGGAGGAGGATCAGGGTCAGGGTCCTGGGGTCAGAGGTCAGGGTCCTGGGGTCAGAGGTTTTCTCCACCCGCTGCTCCCACTGCCTGTGTTTACAAAGATTCGTCTGTGTCAGGGCTAATGCTAATGCTAATTTCAGAGTCTAATAAAGATTTAAATAAACCTTTAACTGGAATAATCTTCACCTAAAAATAATTGGGTCGTCCTGACAAATTCAATTTTGTTATGTTACAGTTAATTTTTCAGTAGAAGTTAGCATTACGATTAACATTAGCATAAAGACGTAACTTTTTGTGAACAGAAGTTTTCCTCACATTTGTAAAGGTTCGTCTTTGTGTCGGAGCTAATGCTAAAGCTAATTTGAATCTAATAAATAAAAGTATAAATAAATAAAAAGTAACGCCACTGACTGAAATTATCTACACCTAAAAATAATTAAAATAATAGTTACATTTAAGTTTAATAGAAGTTAGCATTAGCATTAACAAGTGCTCGACGCCGATCTGTCTTTGGAGCTCGCCGCCGCTGTTCAAACTGGTTTATTAAGTCGATTCATGATGAAAACATAAAGTCTTTGTTGATGTAAAGCTCTAATAATTCTTCTAAAGTGTTTTCAGATCTGTCAAATCTCGTGTCAAAGCTGTAGAAGTGATTTATTCTTGTGTTTTTGATTAAACCAGGGCCTTTTCTGTCGTTAATGCAGCTTCATGTTCAGTGGCTTTTTTTTATACTGTCTTCTCAGTTCCATATAACTGTTTTTTTTTTTTGTTAAATACAAGTTTGAAAAGCACTTTGAACATTCATTCCATCTGGTAGAATTTGATTTTTTTCCCCTGTGTGTCCATCTTTTAGCAAGTTACTTTTTCTCTACAGGGAATAAACCAAATTCTACTTTTCCTTTTGAATTTGTTAATTTAAATATTTGCAACTCTTCAAATTTCACAACTCGAGGAACTTTAGGATTAAATATGAGAACTTTACAAGCTCAAATCGACGCCATTTTCTGATCTGTGCTAATGTTTCCTCCTCACAAAAAGACCTGGAGTTGTGTTGTGTTTCAAACGCTCTGTTCCACCTTGTGATGTCATCAAGTGGTGATACAGGAAGTGTGAATGAAACAAAACTCCAGGTCTGTTTTTGAGGAGGAAACGGCCTCATAACATGGATTTTGTGTAATTCAGGATCTTTTAAACTATGAACATTTATTTGACACGTGCTAATGTAAATAAAAGGTGCCTTAAAGCTGTTCTATATTTTCAAACTACTGTATATTTTTTGAATGTTGTGCTAATTTCTGTTTTTTTTCCAATGTTCCTCAAGTGTTTGTATCGCTCGTCACGTTAGCCCATGATTCATCACTTCTCAGGACAGTACAGTTTCAGTCATATTTATAACTCAGATTTGTTCAGAAAACTTAAATATTCTTTATAAAACCAGCTCTGTAACATCGACTTCATCCAAACCTGACGCCACAGCAATAAAACTCTTTACCTCAATGAGTTTAACGTGTTTTTTTTTTTTTTTTGTAAAATATAAACTATTTCAAAAAATGTTTAATAAAGTTATTCAAAAAAACCCCAAAACCTTTTATTTGGGTATTATGAAATTTGCATTATAACACAGGACAACTTTGATCGAACATTAAAGTATTTATTTAGTAAAATATGTAAAATAATAAGTTGCAAGTACCAAACAAAACACTGATGCATCGAGATAAATAACGTTTTTGCATGTTTTTTCCTCATCGTCTCGTTTACATAATCGTTTTACATCGTCTTTCAAGTCTAAAACCGCTTTGCTACACTGTAAAAGTCACACATGAAATAAGTTTGACACTTCGTACACTGGAAACTTCAGAAGACACCTTGATTTTTTTTTTTTTTTTTACAATAGTTCCTTGTTCAGAAACATTTGGCGAGAAAAACAGTTTTGGCACTTTCATGAGCGGAGAAAGACGTATCTGGTTCTGCATTCAGTTGCTCTTCAAGGCAGCAGTTGTTGAAGTAGCAACAATCAGAGAAAATACACTGGTTTAAAGTAGAGATCGACCGATATAGTTTTTTTCATGACCGATACCGACTGTTTAGAATCCATAGCAACACATGTCCCATCAGCTCTGTCGGTATTTTGGGCTCCTTATGCAACTAAAATGTACCGATTTATGACAAACTCACCCTGAGCCCATTTGTTTTTACCACAGACCAATTCTACTGTATTATTTGTATCGAGGCTGATGATTCTGAAGCAAATAAGTTCTATCAGGACAGAGCCGTTTGGAAGCTTCCAGAGAATCGGTTCAGTGTTGAGTCGTTGCAGATAAACATTAAACATGTAACACAAATCAACCTACCGTATTTTTCAGACTATAAGTCACTTTTTTCATAGTTTGTCTGGGGGTGCAACTTATACTGTCACACTGACAACCACACAAGGGCGCTCTAGGCTCGTACCAGTATCTAAACCTGCTGTACCATTGAACATTTAAAATTTCAACATTACGATAATTTAAAATACATCTGAGAAACACTGAACAAAAAGGCCCCTAAAAGAAAATGTTATTCTGCTTCATCTTCCTCTGGAGTTGGTAGAGTTGTTCAGAAGCGACACCGAGGATGAAGAATTCAGTGGATTTAGTGATTTGGAGTGAGATCCTTGCTTGTTTTTTCTGCTTTAGTTCTGTGATTAACTGTTAATATCTTGCGTTAACAAACCAGACACATGTTCAGTTCTGTCTGTGCTTCATGTATCTGAATAAATATAAATGTGTTGTGTTAGCGTTAGTGTGCTGTACTGATATTCAGACTGTTCTTCTCTGTTTTATTCTTATTATTATAACTTAACTTTAAAGATAAAATGTCTGTTCTTGGTCTCAGATTTTGTAAAAAAAATTTCAACCAAAAATGCGTCTTATAGTCCAGTGCGACTTATAATTTTTTTTTTTCATTATTTTGCATTTTTTGGCTGGTGCGACTTATACTCCAGAGCGTCGAATAGTCCGGAAAATACAGTACTTAATATAATATTTTAGCGGCAAAACTTTTCCCAAATCCTTCACTGAAAGTACCGGGATTCCCACTTACGGAAAAAAAGTGGGCGGGGCTAAATAAGGTCGACGATAGAGCTGTGAGGACCCGTTTTGTGCCATCATCTCTTCATATTAAAGCTTTTTGTGGATGTTTTATGCAGCAAATTAACCAAAAAAAACCCAACAAAAAAAAACAACCCAGCTGGAAATGTAAAACCAAAAGCCCCGATATCGGCCTAGTACAATCGATATATCGGTCCATCTCTAGTTTAAAGGTGCACTATGTAACTTTGTGGTTGGGACGAGACATGTGTTGGTCCCCATGGAGACGTTCTTGCTTTAAATATCCCGGGGTATGGCATTAAACTGATTTATTTGGCATTTTATTGCTCAGAAAGACTTTGATAAACATGCGAGAGTTTTCCGAGTGTGGTTTTCTAGTCTGGTTTCTATAGAAGATAAGTTAAGTTTAATGCCCTACTGTGGAACATTACTTACAGGTAAAGCAGTAACGTCCCCCCGTCACGTAGTACACCTTTAAATAATAAAACGTCAAGAAAACTTTCTATAACATGTAAAAAATCTGTTTGTTCAAGCCTCTGATTGTGTAACAGTCGAGACGCTGGAATGACAAACTCAGATACAACAAACTTAAAAAAAACATATTTACACTCAAATAAATTAATATTGCAAAAGTGTCTCATTTCACCCTCTTCCTCCTCAAATGTCGAGTTTACGGAGACTCAGACGGCTGAAGGAATCTCTGCAAAAAAACACAAAAAATGAATAAGAAACTGGAAAAAAAAAATGTAAAAAATGAGGATGTCATACCCCTAACAGCCTGATGGGGGCAGGAGACAGTTCTATTCACGCTCATTTTGTCATGAAGAAGCCAAAACTTAAACGCACAAATGTTGAACCTGATCATTTCTGTTCTGACTAAACCCGAGATCTCACCGTGTTACTACATTTTAATATTAATCTGAACTGCTCCATCTGTGTTAAATCTGATTGGCCGATAGAATGTTGTGATGTCATCCGAAACACAGTGATTGGCTCGTTCGTTCATGTATGCTAGCTGGAGGCACAGTCTAGTCTTCTATACATGTGATAGTTATATAACACAAAACTGACTCCTGTAGCTTTAATCCATGTTCTAACACTGTTCCCTCTCAAAAACAGACCTGGAGCTGTGTTTTGTTTCATTCCCACATGTTTGAGTAACACTTTATTATTAGTCTGTAACATCTCCAAACCTCAAAATGCTCTGTTCCACCTTGTGATGTCATCAAGTGGTAGTTTTCAAGTTAACAGCGACTTTTACCTTTAGTTCAGTAGAGATAAGTGGCAATTCCAGGACTGAAATGATCCAAATGATTCTAGTGAAGGTGTGTGGAGTTTAAAAACACAGTGGAGCACTTCCTGTATCACCACATGATGACATCACAAGGTGGAACAGAGCGTTTTAGACTGAGTTCTTCTCTCAAACTGAAATCTGCAAGGTTTTTGTGTTTTTAAACATGTGTGAATGAAACTAAACATAATTCCAGGTCTGTTTGTGATGAGGAAACAACATTAGAACAGATTAGAAAACAGTGCATTATGGGCCCTTTAAGTGATAATACGTAATATTTATCCAGATGATTGACAGATTTGTGCCCGTTTCTCTCTCCTTGTCTTTGTTTGTGGTGAGTTTGCTATAGTTTCTCGTTGTAGAAGTTACACAGTCTCATGCAGTCTGCAGATGCATGAAGGACACGCTCATCACGTCAACACTTTGGACAAAACAAACAGAATCACACAAACGATTCTTCGTTTGATGCAGGGGCAGGAATCATTTTTATCTTTTTGGGCATCAGGAAAACGCGGAGTACAGGGCAATAATGAGTCAGTGTCTAGATTCCAGGTTCTGACTCCTCTTTGGCACATTTTTGGCACACTTCGGGCAGACTTTGGGCCACATGCATGTTTGATGAGGTAATGACTGCTTCATGTTTAACAGTAACATGCATCGTTTGGCGTCTGTGGCCTGATAAACTTGAGCTGGACTTTCAAAGCCGAGGAAGCACTGACCACTGACCACACAGAGGCAAGCCACAATATCAAAATACCTGCTCAAGTCGTCCGTTTGCTGCGGGTCGTTATGAAGGTAAAATAAAACAATTTAACTTAAATAAAATGAAATTACATTTAAACTCATTAAGGGTGAATTCACACTTGGAGACACAAAAATTAGGTCTAAACTGGGACTAAACGCAGGACTAGGGCTAAACAGGACCAAACCAAGTCTAAACAGGGACTAAAAGGAGCTCAAACCAGAAACATCCTCGTAAAGTGAAACTAAACACTGAACCAACTTTCCCCCATTAATCTGTATGTGGCGTTTGAACAGCACTGTCCACTGCTCCTGCTTCTTTGAGACAATCCCAGTACAAACTAGGTATATTTAGTTTTAAGTGCTGCCTCTAGTTGTTATTTCAAGTACAATGTTACATCACACAGGACTGTCCTGATTAAAGTTTTTAAAGTGTTTGTAAAGCGTCACCTGTGTGTGTCACCTGTGTGTGTCACCTGTGTGTGTCACCTGTACAGTCTCACCTGTGTCTTGGTGTGTGTGTCACCTGTACAGTCTCACCTGTGTGTGTCACCTGTTTGTACAGCCTCACCTGTGTGTGTCACCTGTACAGTCTCACCTGTGTGTGTCACCTGTTTGTACAGCCTCACCTGTGTGTGTTGACCTGCAGGACAGGTTTGTAAAGCTGTGGGATCTTCCTGTTGATGAGAGGCTGTAGCGCCTCCTTCAGGCGGTGGTAGTTCCTCTCCAGTTCCCTCTGATACTCTTTCTGGTCCGGCCCGATCAGACTCTTGTTCTTCCTCAGAGCGTCTTCACACCTTTGAGTTTAAAACAGACATGAGACAGTGTCGTTCTGATGTGGTGTAACAGGGGTCTGCAGGGAGTTTGATCCATAGACTGTTTATATAAAAGAAACAACACAAACAGGAAGTGATCATGGGCGCAATTCCTGCTCCATCGAATCCAATTCACTTTCTGTGTAAAAACCATGTCCCGTCTCTCTGTAACTGCTGGTGTCAGACTCGTCATTTTGGTCTTAAATGTTCGTAATAACCCTCTACATGATCCTGGGTTTTTTATTTCACTATTGTGTCTGTAAATCAAGATATGAACATCAATAACAGACAAATCAGGCGCCTTCTTTCCATGAGGTCGCTCCGCTAGTGTTAGTAACAGTTTGATTGACAGCGTTGCTAAGGGAAGGGGCGTTACCTTCAACAGCCTGGCTCTGGCTGGATTGAATCGTCCCTGTACCTGCTCTAGCCTCGATGAGCTTCATTTGGAGCTGAATGCTGTAGGTGTCAGTCACGTCTTTACACAGTCGGGGCTGGTCACGTACCTCTTGGTGAAGTCTTTGAAGCAGAGCCGTAGTTTGTTGTGGTGTCTGTACAGTTTGGGGTCACTGGGGATCTCCGACAGGAAAACTTGAGCTACTTCCAAAGGACCCTGGGAAAAGAGCAACATTTACCTTGAACAAACGCTAACAGTGTCACTGACAATAACTAAAAAAGTAAAGGTTTTTGTAAAGTTCATTAGATATATAAATATGGGGCAATCAAAGTTGACTTTTCGCTACCTGTTGATGTTTTTTAAAAGTGGGTGCACTGTTCG
>JAIEZT010000007.1:5880967-5885953 GCA_019594935.1 Periophthalmus modestus | reverse complement strand
ATCTGACTGACTGGAGCATACTCTCTGAGTTTTCTGTGTGATATAAACTGTAGGATATAAACGGGGGATGTGGACGGGGGGGGGGGCAAACGGAGGTCTGTGTACAACGGGGGGCCCAAGGGGTTTTAACAGCCAAGGATTACACCTTCTTCCTATTCTTGCCAAAAGTAAAAAAAAAACAACAAAAGTTTTTTGGTCGAACCTGGGTCCAAATGGGGGTTTGGCTGTTAAAAGTTGCCGACTCCTTCTCCAGAACATTGTACCCAGTCACTGTAGCGGCGGCGTCTCGGTGTGGGGCTTTCTATTTTAAAGGGCAAGATGGACTCGCGCTGGTGTGACGCTATGCTCAACCAGCGCTGCTATGTGCTAACGGGCGCCTTTCCATTCTGAAGATGCTTTCATTGTTGCCCAGTGAGAAACGTTAGCCTCCATGTAACACTGTGTCCTGTAACTCCACTCCACGGTCCCCAAAGAGGCCGACGACACCCGCGGCATGCTGGGTAATATCAGGGAGGGGTAGTGGTAGGAGGGGGTAGGGTGTTAGGGGAATCCGGGTGACTTGGCACGCGCTTCAAACGCCTTGGCATGAGGTCTGATACTCAATGTTGCAGATACTTGCGCGGTGGAATAAATAGAAGCTAGCCTGCCAGCGCCGTAACCGCTGTGTCTGTCAGCGCGGCAAATATAGAGCGGATTAAAAGGGTGACGAAGGAGCCGAGCGAACGTCTGTAGTGAAAGCGAATCCCCGAGTCCCCGACGAGAACGCCGAAAACTTAAAGGTCCCGAGTTTACGCAAACGGACTCTGAGGTTTTAAGCCGTGTGTGCAGCGTCTGGGAGTTTGACATGTGAATGAAACAAAACGCAAACTCCAGGTCTGTTTGTGACAAGGAAACGACATTAAAACGATCAGAAAAACAGCCTAATATTGAGTCCTTTAAGTGAAATTTAAACTTAAAGGTGCTATATTAGCCAAAATGTACTCTTTGTGAGGTTTGATTGTGTGTAGAATGTATGAACGCATCAAAAACAGACCTGGAGTTGTGTTTTTGTTTCATTATTATTAGTCTGTAACATCCTCCAAACCTCAAAATGCTCTGTTCCACCTTGTGATGTCATCAAGTGGTAGTTTTTCCATTAGCAACTACCTGCTTTTTAAACTTCAGTCAGTAGAAGATGGCAATTCCAGGTCTGAAATCGTCCAAATGATTCTAGAAATGAAGGTGTGTAAGGATTTAATAAAAAACACTTCCTGTATTAAAAGCACTTCCTGTATTACCACATGATGACATCACAAGGTGGAACAGATGTGTTTCAGTTTGAGAGAAGAGAAGAAGAAGAGAGTATGCAGGGTTTGTGTGAATGAAACAAAACACAACTCCAGGTCTGTTGGTGATGAGGAAATGACATTAAAACAGAGATCAGAAAATACTTTAATATGTCTCATTTAAGTCTTTGTATTAAGACAAGGTGCTGTACATGATTTTTAAATTTTGATTTTAAGCTAAAACTTCATCAGCCCAGATGTTTTGTTTGAGTTGGTTCTTGATGTTAAAAAAAATATACCAGTGCTGCCTGTTATCGAGTTTATTAAGTGCGTTACTGTGCAATGATCAGGAAGTGTGCCGTTAACATGCTGTCATTGTTAGCATTACCGTGAAGTGTCTCTAACAGCTGTGAAAAGTGCTTATAAACTCATCACTGTGAAATAATGATGATGATGTGTAACTTTGGACCACTCCAAAACTTTAAATGACACATTTCAGGCGTTTTTTTTCTTTTATGTAATTTTAGTTTTATATATTTGGACACATTTTGGTTCTTTGAGTTCAGTGAGTTCAGTTTTACAAATCAAGGCCACCATTTGCCTCGTGTTCAGTTTGATTCAGTTTGTCACTCTTAATCTGCGTTTGGTGCTGCAAAACTGAAAAAAATAAACAGTTTATGTATAAAGCAGTTTTTGATGGAAACCTTTGGCTCTTTGAAGCATTTACCTTTATATTTGATTTTTTGTACATTTTATTTTGGCCATGACATAAAACATTGTTCCAGAGAGTTTGTCACTTTGATAAGGAGCAAATGTCTTCACAGTAGTTATAAACTCAATGGAATCGTTGTGAGATCAGTTATAGACACACTTTAAAGCTGCATTATGTAAACTTTTCATCGAGGCTGGAGCAGGATTTATCTGCGGTGAATTTGGAGCCAAGTCCCAGACCGTGAGTATCACAGCAACTGAAGAGCCAGGACAGAACAGAGAGAGAGAGAGACAGACAGACCGAGAGAAAGAGAGAGAGACCAGACAGAGAGAGAAGAGAGAGAGACAGACAGACAGGAGAGACAGACGAGAGAGAGAGCGAGAGGAGAGAGAGAGAAAGGAGGGGAGGAGAGAGAAAGACGAGAGAGAGACAGACAGAGGGCGAATAAGAGAGTAGGACCGACAGGACAGGAGACCCAGAAGAGAGAGAGAGAGACAGACAGGGGAGAGAGGACCGACGAGAGAGAGACAGAGAGAGACAGAGGAGAAGGAACAGAGGACGGACAGAGAGAGAAGAGAGAGAGACACAGACAGAGAGGAGACAGACGAGAGGAGAGAGGAGCACAGACAGAGAGCGAGACAGAGAGACGAGAGACAGAGAGAGACAGACAGAGAGAGAGAGACAGGAGAGAGAGGGAGAGAGAGACAGTGAGGCGAGAGGGGCAGACAGAGGGGGAGAGAGAGAGCTTTGGAGACAGACAGGAGAGAAAGAGCATACAGAGAGAGAGGACAGGGACAGAGAGAGGAGACCGAAACAGGAGAGAGGAAGGAGGGGGAAAAGGAAAATAAGAGACACACAGAGGAGGAGGAGAAAGGGAAAGAAGAGACAGACAGACAGAACAGAGACAGAGAGAGACAGAGAGGACCGAAAGAGAGAGAGAAAAGAGAGAGAGAGACACAGACAGAGAGAGAGACAGACAGCCAGAGAGGGAGAAAGAGACACAGAGAGAGAGAGAGACAGAGACAGACAGAGAGAGAGACAGAGAGAGAGAGAGAGACAGACAGGGAGAGAGAAAGAAAGAGGAGAGACATGGAGAGAGAGAGACAGACAGAGAGACAGAGAGAGAGAGAGACAGCCAGAGAAGAGGAAAGGAGAGAGAACAGGACAGGGAGAGAGAGAGACAGACAGGAAACACAGAGAGACCGAGACAGACAGAGAGAGACGAGAGAGAGGCCGAGAGAGAGACCGAGAGAGGCACAGGAGAGACACAGAGAGAGGGGAGAGAGACAGACAGAGAGAAGAGAGGAGAGGAGAGAGAGAGAGACAGACAGACAGACAGTGAGACACAGGCAGAGAGACAGAGAAGGAGAGAGAGACAGAGAGAAAGAGAGACTGACAGAGACAAACAGAGAGGAGAGAGAGAGAGAGAGACAGACAGACAGACAGACAGTGAGAAAAACAGGCAGAGAGACAGAGAGAAAGAGAGAGAGAAAAAAAGAGAAAGAGACAGACAGACAGAGAGAGACACAGACCAGAGAGGACAGAGAGAGAGAAAAGAGAGAGAGACAGAGAGAGAGAAAGAGCGACAGAGAAGGAGAGAGAGAGAGACAGAGAGAGACACAGACAGAGAGACAGAGAGAGAGAGAGACAGAAAGAGAGAGAAAGAGAGACACAGACAGAGAGACGGAGAGAGAGAGAGACAGACAGAGAAAGAGAGAGGACAGAGAGATGAAGAGGGAGAGAGGCAGAGAGAGATAGATAGAGAGAAAGAGACAGAGAGACACTTGATCGATCTCTCAGTCAAAGGTCTCAGTTCAACAGGACAGCGGGTTTTGGCCTTGTGTGACTCAGTTGCTAAGTAACAGTCATGGATTTCCCGAGTGTGATGTCATCATTTCCAACCAGGAAGTAAAATCACAAAGTCCACAGACATGTCTGGACTTTGTGAGAGCACTTTGTCAGGGCTGAGCTAACGGTAAACATTAAAAATATTAAATCAGATCTAATCTCTAAACGACGTTTCAGATTTTTCCATGTTCTAGTCGTTTCTTCTCGTTGAGTCTCTGAAGTTGTATTTGGAGTGATTCATGTTTGAGTTTAATCTTTAATCCACTATTTTCAAGACGCCATTTTGACACGCCCACTGTGAAACACCCACTGGGACACGCCCATTGGGACACGCCCACGGGGACACGCCCACTGAGATGTACATGCCCGTTCTCGTCCCCGTCTCCTTGTCCTCGTCTCCTTGTCCTCGTCTCCTTGTCTCCTCTTCCTTGTCTCTTCTCTCATCATCTCCTCATCTCCTCGTCCTCATCTCCTCTATCCTCGTCCTAGTCTCCTCATCCTTGTCTCCTCATCTCCTCGTCTGCTCGTTTCCTTATCTCCTCGTTTCCTCATCCTTATCTCCTCGTCTTCTCGTCCTCATCTCCTCGTTTCCTCATCCTCGTCTCCTCATCCTTGTCTCCTCGTCTCCTCTCTCCTTCAGTTTTATTTTCTTAATCGGTGATACTCGTAGGATTCGGTAGCGTTGCGTCGTCATTTTGGTAAAAATGTAAAAAAAATCCGCTGCTCTAGTGTGATGTGCAGCTGTCCGTAGGGGGCGCTGACAGCATGCGGCACTTTGTTGTGTCAATGCAGTTTTCTAAAGCAGAACTCAGCAAATTTATTTCTTTTATTAAGTCGTTTTAGATGAATATTGTGATTTAAACTGTGCAGCGTCGCATTAGCCTTTCCAAAAAACAACAACGTGGCTAATCGAATTGCTTAAGCTAATCTGACACTATGCTAACACGTGAGTAGCATCTGAGCGCAGGTAGAACACATAACAAATGAGGCGCTCCGTTAGCTTTAGCCTGAAGGAAACTGATTTATTTCCAGCATTGTTATTCCTCACAGAAGTCATTATCAGCGCCCTGTGATTGATGCCGTTTTATTAGCATTGTAGCGAAAACAGCTATTTGCGCTTTCCCATCGCCACGAGAGCTTTTCAACTTTGGACCGAAGTTG
>JAIEZT010000007.1:5805967-5875967 GCA_019594935.1 Periophthalmus modestus | reverse complement strand
CTTTATACAGGGTGGCCCAAAAGTCACTGACAGTTAAAACAAAGTCATAACTCTTTTGTTTCTAAATATTTTTCTTTTATTTTTTTCAGAGTGTTTAGCACTATCCTGCCGACATTAATCTGAGCAAATACAGCACCGAGGAACGAACCCTCATTGTACAGTGGTACTTTGAGTCACATGGGTCAAATTCACAAACCCAGAGGTGTTACCGTCGACATTTTAATACCAGAGATGCCCCAAGCGTAAATGCCATTAAAGGAATAATAAGTGTTTTTCACAGACAGGGGGCAGTATGTGATCTCCACAGACCTGACTAGTCCTGATTTCTTCCTGTGGGTCTATCTTAAAGAAAAGGTGTTTGTGAATAAAGCTCAGACAATAAACAACTTAAAACATAATTTCAAGGATCAAATAAGAGCCATAAGCCCAGAAATGCTTCAAATGTTATGTAAAGTGTGTTGGATCAGGCTGTTCAGAGACAAACCCAAAATGGTGGACACTTAAAAACATTATTTTATATTATTTTTACTTGCCCTAGTTTAAGTAGTGATAAGTTCGAGTGTAAGTGAACAATTATAACTGTATATATTACCAAAAATCTCAGAAGGTTCAGTTTATCTACTGCTAAAATTTGGTGAGTATAACTTAAGAATTATAGGAGCTACTGAAGATTTAAAAGTGTCAGTGACTTTTGGGACGCTGTATGTTTGTGTTCTGTTCTTGTGACTGTGGTCGTTGTGACATTCTGGATGTTTTCAGTCTGATGTTGGTCAGATAAACACAAATACAACTGGTCAAAGTGACGAGTCAGAATGTGTCAAATGTGAAAGACTAATATCTGAGCCAGGAGGGGGCCCCAGAGACAAATTCAAATTCAGGGCCCCCTGAAAGCTGGGACCGGCCCTGATTTGGGTCACAGATGTACTCTGAAACAACAACAATTGTATACATATTTCTTTATAAAGTCATGTTTGTTGAGGTGACGTCTGTGCAAATGTCCATAATTATGTGATTTGGCAAAACCTTAATAAAACATCTAACACTCAGCATCTTTTTTTCTAAACAAAAGAATCCGTTTTGATTGCAAACACAGTTGTTATTAGCGATTCAGATCAGATATCGGTGTTCAAATATCGTTTAGACGTATAAATGATGTAATAAAACGATTTACTGGTTGTAGTTGGACCAGAAAGTCTCATAATGTTTGAACTTTTATTTGAACAAAGTTGTTCTGTCGTTACTTAAGAGAGAGAGATAATCAACATTTGGATCACAAACTGGTATCGGTTAATATCTGGGATCAGCAGATATTTGAAGTATCAGAATCGATATCGGAACAGAAAAAGCTGTTGCAATACAGTGGTCCCTCGTTTATTGCGGGGGTCATATTCTAAAAATAACCCGCAACAGGAGAAATCCGCGAAGTATCAGCTTTATTTTTACAATTATTCTATATGTTTCTTGGCTGTAAAACCCCTCACCACACACTTTATACACTTTTCTCAGACAGACATTAACATTTTCTCACATTTCTCTCTTGTTTAAACTCTCTCAAAGTTCAAACCTTCGTCGGTGCCTTTGTCGGTGTAGAACGTTTCATCGACATTGTGGGTTTTGTCGGGGAGAAAACTTGCAAACATACAGCACTTCAGAGTCACACTGATCCAACATTTATGTAAATTTGTCTGACACATTCTGTACTGTACAGGAGACACGGAGGAGACTGATGGACAATGGTCTACAGTCCCTCAGCCAATCAGGACGCAGAACACAATGGTCTATAGTCTCTTAGCCAATCAGGACGCAGAACACAATGCACGTGAAAAAAAGCACACAAAATTGTACTAAAAAAATCCGCGAAACAGCGACGCCACGAAAGGTGAACCGCGTTATAGCGAGGGACCACTGTACTACAGATAAACTCAAAGAAATGACCAATAAAACTGTGATTTTTGGAGAAATTTGCAGTATTACCTGGCATCTTTTCTCCCGTCACTTAAGTCCGTGTTACTGTCCTGAATCAGGCTCTGAGCAGCGCCTCCACTGAGAACGGCAGCGGCTTCACAGTGGGACGTCCCGGGACTGAAGTGCTCCCAGGGGCTTGCACCGTGTCCACGCAGGGCCCTGTATGATCAGCAGGGGGAGCTATACTACTACTACTACTACTATTACTACTACTGCTCCTCGCTAAGTGAGTCTGGGACGAGAAAACAAACCCACAACCCTCTGGTCCGTGAGGAAGGCGACTGGAGTCCGTCCGTGCAGCAGAAACAGCCTCGCCGTCTGGACCTGCTGCGGAAATACAGTGATTTTTCAGGCTGTGCTCCGTTAAAAGCATCAGATCTGGCAGTTTTTCCTCTTTGGAGCCGCAGTGCGTCCTCTCCGTCCTTTCGTGCAGCTCGTTGTAGCTCTGTTGTGACTCTAAATATTCGCCAGCTCCTCCAAAAGGCCTGTACTTTCCATAGAGCACATGGTACAACTGAAAGTCGCATTCGTAAAAGGGTTTGTATTTAAAAACAGGCACAAACGCGGCCGCCTCCATGGGGTCCTTGTTGAAAACGCAGCAGTGGAGGCTGGCGGAGATGGGCAGAGGTGGAGGAGCGGGCAGGGGCGGCGATAAATGATGCGATGTCGCGCGGTCGAGACGGTTTTTTGGAGATTGCTCTGCTGGAGTTCGCGTTCCAGCATCACGTTTTCCAGCTCTTTGTCGGCGAATGCTCTCCTCTTCCTCATGCGGGCGCTGACCGAGGGGCAGGGGAACGGCAGGGGTAAGTGCGGTTTGGACCAGCAGGGGGCGTCACCGTGTGGAGGGGTTGAGGGTTTGAGGCCTGGCAGAGAAAAAAACAAAAGTTATGCAGAAATGATCAGCAAAAAGCGCAATAGAAAGACAATTATCTGACCATAACTTGAAAATTTTAAGTAAGCTATGTATTTTTTTTTCAGTATTTGCAGTACCATGTTTCAAACAGAAGGGGCAGCATAAAAAAAAGTGGAATAATTTCAATTTCTAGGTCTTTTTCCTGTGTTTTAATTCAATAGCTTAGACTTAACTGCAAAAGTCAATATTTGGTTCAACATGTATTTTTCCAAACTATAAAAATGGCGACACAGAAGCTCTGATTTATATCGTGCTCAAAGACTCGGGTTCAGACCAAAGCTGCAGCTGCCACGTGTCAAACAGGAAGTGATCATGTGCACGCCACCGGCTCCATCGACTCCAAACAGACATCTTGTAAAAAAAGCGTCCTCTCTTTCCTGAGTTGGTCCTTTTAAAGCTCGGGGCTCTTCATAATTTTTCTGTGCTGCTGCATTATTGTGATTCTCCTCATGGTGTAACGATGTCCACAGAGGTGTAACGGCGTCCGCAGAGGTGTAACGGCGTCCGCAGAGGTGTAACGGCGTCCGCAGAGGTGTAACGGCGTCCACGGAGGTGTAACGACGTCCACAGAGGTGTAACGGCGTCCACAGAGATGTAACGGCGTCCACAGAGGTGTAACGACGTCCACAGAGGTGTAACGACGTCCACAGAGGTGTAACGGCGTCCGCAGAGGTGTAACGACGTCCGCAGAGGTGTAACGACGTCCGCAGAGGTGTAACGGCGTCCACAGAGGTGTAACAATGTCCAGAGAGGTATAACGATGTTCACAGAGGTGTAACGGCGTCCACAGAGGTGTAACGACGTCCACAGAGGTGTAACGACGTCCACAGAGGTGTAACGACGTCCACAGAGGTGTAACGGCGTCCACAGAGGTGTAACGACGTCCACAGAGGTGTAACGACGTCCACAGAGGTGTAACGACGTCCACAGAGGTGTAACGACGTCCACAGAGGTGTAACGACGTCCACAGAGGTGTAACGGCGTCCACAGAGGTGTAACGGAGTCCATAGAGGTGTAACGACGTCCACAGAGGTGTAACGACGTCCGCAGAGGTGTAACGACGTCCACAGAGGTGTAACGACGTCCACAGAGGTGTAACGGCGTCCGCAGAGGTGTAACGGAGTCCATAGAGGTGTAACGACGTCCACAGAGGTGTAACGGCGTCCACAGAGGTGTAACAGCGTCCACAGAGCAGAGGACCAACAAGAGCTTTGTGAGTGCGGGATTATGGATTATGGATTATTATTATAAACTGCTCACCTAAAGCTCCTACAAGACTTGAAGCAATTTTTTTTACAATCTATATAATTCTAACCTCTTCTAGGTCAGCACAGTGGACCCGAGTAATGCAGATGCCCTTCCTGTTTCTGTACTAGTCATGCAGATGGTGATATGGGTGTCTTGCCCATAGGCACAATGACAGTTTGTGTGTGAGGTTTGAGCTGCCCTCAGAGTGTGGAGCAGCAGTTTGACCCGCCACTGCCCCACTGCAACATGTCACTGAACGAGCTTTATGGACTTTATTACACAAAATATATGGGTTAAATATATAAACAATATTGAACTTATGGACTTTTGAACATCATCATCATCACCATCATCTTCATCAGAGCTGCTCCTGCTTTAAGGACCTTGAGCTTCATCAGATCTACGCAGTGATGAAGAGTAAATGCACTTTCCCTCAGAGGGTGAGTGTGTGAGTCTTTACCCTGCAGGAGGCTCTGGGGCCCGGTGCTGCTCGGCTCGGCCCCTCGACTGAAGCTTCTCCGCGTGGGGCCCCGGACCAGCCGCTTCCCCTGAAACACAGGAGCAAGAGAGAAGCACAAACATGTAGACGACTTGTATAAAGCAGGAGTGCGTTTACATAATGTTTAAAATATCTAAACTAAATCTGACAAATAAACAGACCCAGAAATCACACGGGTCATTTTACTTTTAGAAAACATTATATTACATTAATATTATAAAACATTTTATGCAGTGGATGATTTTTATTTTGACAAAAACAAAAGACCTTTGGCTCCGAGTAAAACTGAATCATTATTTGAGACAAACACAAATATTAGCTCTTGGGATTTGGAGGGAAAAAGTTTAATTTGTAAGATTAAGATGAACTTCTACAGTCTGAACTTAAACTTAAACATGTGTTTATTTACTGTGCTGTAGCTCTTTGGTCTGAAACATGTTTTGTGTCTAAACGAAGCGAGACTCTGAGCTCCAGTGCCTCGTTCACTGACCTGCCCGTGCGCTCTGGACACTTGTGCCGCCTGTTGGCGCCTGAGCGCGACCTGCGCGGCCATGACGCGCTGCCTCTCCACCACGAGCAGGCAGCAGGCGCAGCGACAGTCCCTCCAGCGGCAGAAGCGTTTGTGTCCCTTTAAACACGACACGACCCCGTGGTTTCTGCACCGCGCGCACTTGGGGCTCCGGGTCATAGCGCGCGGCTTGTGCGGGGCCCCGGGCTCCTCTTTCGCCTCCTCCGAGGCCCCACGGCACCGCGCGTCACCGCTCGTCAAGTCAAGAGCCTCTGGAGCCTCTGGAGGTTTCAGGACGTGATGTTTTACGGTTATTTCCAGCTGCGGGCCTCGTTCCGGATGAGAGGACATCTGTGGAGACAGGGCTCTTTAGCTCCTGACGCATCAAACATGGACTTTTACGCACGAATTCAAAGTGACGTGAGTCTGGAGAGCTCAGAGCCACAGGACACATGTCAGTCAAACAAGGCCACAACATTTATCTGTGAGATAAAAAGGATATACACATCTCATAAAGTTTAAGCTCTCACACAGACCACAACATCCACAGAGTCAGGAGGGTTTAGAGATGGAAACTCCACATACCGCAGTGGTTTCTCTCTCAGCTCTGTCCCTGCTGGAGTCTCTCTCTCAGCTGTGGGGTCGTACAGGAGTTTCTCTGGTTCAGCTGCTCTGTCCCTGATGAAGAGGAGACAGATGAAGGTGCGATGCTGCTCGAGCGCGCGTCCACATCGCCCAAATCCCGCGCGTAAAAGTAAAAGTGTGTGAGTGTTGTCCCGGAGTCTTTCAGCGCGGTACCTGCCCTGCCCACCTCCTCTGTCTCGTCTTACACCAAACTCCCCAAACGCGCTCCGTGACACATTACTACAGCACGTGACCTTCAGCCCCGCGCGCGTCAACCTCAACTAAACTATTAATAAGAAGATGCCAGAGCAGAGTGAACTGAGGTAAAACCTACAACCTGCCCTCAGCTACAACAAGAGAGTGAAGCTCCAGAGCAGTTTGACCTGAGCACAGTCAGGGCCAGAGGGAGATGGAGGGTGAGAGACAACTGCAGATAATACTGTTATAACAAAATAAAAGAGATATTAAAATGAGGCTTTATTTTTCTCTCCTTGTCAAAAGAACCGGTCAGAGTTTGTGCGTAAATATTTTGTAAATATTCATGCACAAGTTGAACAGTATTTTGTGTGTGTGTGTTTGTGTTTGTATTCTTCCGTTCTTGGACAGTTTAATACAACATATTAACAGCAAACAGCACTGTGCCATTGTGTTCTAGACATTTATGTATTTATTCATTTATCTATCTGTCTATTTATTTTTAATCCATCTATCTATTAATATTTTTTTATTTATTTATCTATATTTTTATCTATTTAATTATTTGTTTTTATATTTCATTTATCTATCTGTACTTATCTATTTATTTTAATTTATTTTAATTAATCAATCAATCAATCAATTAATTAATTAATCTATCCGTTTATCAATTTATTTATTAATATATTTTTCTATCTATTTATTTATTTTTTATTTTTTTATTTACTTACACGATCAGTCAAAAGTTTGGACACTTTTGTATTTTTGTTTCTTCTTTACTTCCATAATTATTCACTCTGTAAATTCTCACTGAAGCAGCAAAACTATGAATGAAGCTTGTGGAATGTAGTGAACAAAAAAATAACTACAAATAAAACCTGACTTTTGTCTTTTCTTGACCCTGACGCGGCTCAGCTGAAGTAAAACCATTTCGACAGTTTGAGTTTTCTTGGTACATAATTGCAAACATCTTACTTCATTTTTCTGATGTCTTCTGTTTATAAAATGCAGAAAGTTGTAACAATAAAAGAAAAGCACAATGAAAAAGCCTTGTTCTTACACTTACGCACAAATCCTCACACTCTGCAGAAGTTTGATTTGTTTTCTCTGTTTCTGTAGAGTCTGACTTCTTAGAAAGCGCCTTCAAGAACAAGGACTCAAACTCTGCCTCCTGCTGGCCACTTCGCGCAACAACACCAACCACCATGTGCATCACCAGTGTCACTGCTGTAATACACACGACCTGTTACCCATAATGCACTCTGATAAAACACAAGCACAGTAAAAAATAACACCAAACAAGTGTATTTTTTTTTTTTTTTTTCACTTTTACTCCATGGATGAAAAGTTTATAGTTTCTAGATTCATGAGGAGTTTCACACAACACAAAGCATCGTGGGCATTTAAAATACTATATATAAAGATGTATAGAATGCCTAGAATCTTCCACAGTATGGCTTTAAATGCATTTCTCCATGAAGAAGAGCAGGTCTCACCTCCGGTTGCTATAAAAGGGCGAGTCCACTGACGTTTTAGAGCAATAAAATCACAGTGAAATATACCCTCGTTTAATGTCATACTATGGAACTTTTCAGACAATCATCTCTCCCTGGACACAAGTAGGTAGCAAACCTCCAACCTGAAAAGTTACATAATGCACTTATAAAAGGTGCTAGTCTGTGCTTTCACTTTTATGTAACAAAACTCAACTTTCAGTTTCATCAAAATCCTGAGTGCCGTCCCTGTCTGCACCTGCCGTTATGACAAAGAGCTGATATTAAACATAAAAGCACAGAACATAAATGAACACATTACCAAACTGCACGACTGTATGATCCTCTTGGTCCTGTGTGAGATCCTCTTGGTCCTGTGTGAGATCCTCTTGGTCCTGTGTGAGATCCTCCTGGTCCTGTGTGAGATCCTCCTGGTCCTGTGTGACATCCTCTTGGTCCTGTGTGAGATCCTCTTGGTCCTGTGTGAGATCCTCTTGGTCCTGTGTGAGATCCTCTTGGTTCTGTAGATCCTCTTGGTCATGTGTGAGATCCTCTTGGTCCTGTGTAAGATCCTCTAGGTCCTGTGTGAGATCCTCTTGGTTCTGTAGATTCTCTTGTTCCTGTAGATCCTATTGGTTCTATAGATCCTCTTGGTCCTGTAGATCCTCTTGGTCCTGTTTGAGATCCTCTTGGTCCTGTGTGAGATCCTCCTGGTCCTGTGTGAGATCCTCTTGGTCCTGTGTATGATCCTCTTGGTCCTGTGTGAGATCCTCTTGGTCCTGTTTGAGATCCTCCTGGTCCTGTGTGAGATCCTCCTGGTCCTGTGTGAGATCCTCTTGGTCCTGTAAATCCTCTTGGTCCTGTGTGAGATTCTCCTGGTCCTGTTTGAGATCCTCCTGGTCCTGTGTGAGATCCTCTTGGTCCTGTAAATCCTCTTGGTCCTGTGTGAGATCCTCTTGGTCCTGTAAATCCTCTTGGTCCTGTGTGAGATCCTCCTGGTCCTGTGTGAGATCCGCTTGGTCCTGTAGATTCTCTTGGTCCTGTAGATTCTCTTGGTCCTGTAGATCCTCTTGGTCCTGTGTGAGATCCTCCTGGTCCTGTGTGAGATCCTCCTGGTCCTGTGTGAGATCCTCTTGGTCCTGTGTGAGATCCTCTTGGTCCTGTGTAAGATCCTCTTGGTCCTGTATAAGATCCTTTTGGTCCTGTGTGAGATCCTCCTGGTCCTGTAGATCCTCTTGGTCCTGTGTGAGATCCTCCTGGTCCTGTGTGAGATCCTCCTGGTCCTGTAGGTCCTCCTGGTCCTATAGATCCTCCTGGTCCTGTGTGAGATCCTCCTGGTCCCGTGTGAGATCCTCCTGGTCCTGTGTGAGATCCTCTTGGTCCTGTAGATCCTCTTGGTTCTGTAGATCCTCTTGGGCCTGTAGATCCTCTTGGTGCTGTAGATCCTCTTGGTCCTGTAGATTCTCTTGGTCCTGTGTAAGATCCTCTTGGTCTTGTACGAGATTCTCCTGGTCCTGTGTGAGAACCTCCTGGTCCTGTAGATCTTCTTAGTCCTGTGTGACCCCAAACTGCACATTTCCAAACAGATCCTCGGCCTTTGCTCAGTCACATTTCCTTTTCAAACCATCAGACGGAGAAATCAGCTCCAGAGGGTCTGAAGTCCCTTGCAGATCAGAAATGTTTTACTAGAAATTTGAAAAAGCAGATTTGAGATGATCCAGTGTGTCCACATCAGTGAAGTTCATTTGTGACCAGTGTTGGGAATCTTACTTCAAAAATGTAATTAGTTATAGTTACAAGTTACTTCTCCCAAAAAGTAACTGAGTTACCATCTCAGTTACTTTTTGGGAGAAGTAACTCGTTACTAGGCAAAGCAACTATGCCGTTACTATGTAAAAAAAATTAAACACAAATGATGTGAACCTTTAGCATTTATTTCACTTTAACAGATTGTAATTATATTGCATTTGTTTAAAGTGATCCATATCTGACACCAGCCTGGACACTTTCAGTCACATTTAAACATATGTCCATATCAAATATGTGGTAGTAGTTTGTGTAAAGTTTCAGGAGGAGGCGCTGTGCGTCAGGGCGTCACGTTTCTGATCAAAACTCAACTCGGACCCAATCAGCTGTCACTGCACGTGTGACAGGACACCATTTCCCATCATGCATTTAGCGTTTGTAGTCCATGCAGGCGCCGCAGTCGGTGGAGCTGCTGCGCTCGCCTCGCTCAAAAATTGCGGCCGTGTCTCAATTCGCCAAATGCGCCATGTTCTGTTCGAAGTGCGGGTCGAAGTACCGCCCGACTTAAATGCGCCGTTCGAGCGGCGCATTTAAGGGACTTTGGTTAATTGAGACACGGCCTGCGTCGGCCTCGCTCTCACGAGATTATCTGCGCCTCGCTCATCTCTAACAAGCCTATGATCTCACCCCGAGCCTCTTTCACCAAAGAAACACAACAGCAGCTCCTCGTCTGAGAGACTCTGATGAAGAGCAGAGTGAACTGAAGTAATAGTAACGCGCCACGTTTTACTGTCAGTAACGGTAACGGCGTTGGGACACTGGGAAAAGTAATTAGTTAAATTACTCCGTTAGTGAAAAAACAAAACGTTACTAACGCCGTTATTGTTTAACGCCGTTATTCCCAACACTGTTTGTGACGTTCTGTTTCTCTGTAAAGACCTGCACATAATGATCTTTATATTTGTATAACTGCAGGAAACATCATGTGCTTTACTTGGGGACATTTCATTGTATTTTCCTGCTAATACTAAGATTGAACTGTCAGTCTTATAATGTAATTGTAATAAAACGTGTATTTGTGATGTATGTTCACCTGCTCAGGGCCTGCAGAAGCAAAGTAGCAGTATCTAAATCTGGTAAAATCGTCCTTTCTTTTGTAAGATTTATAAACTTGTCCACAGTCCCTCACAAACAAAACCTAAACTAAACTTGTGCTGCTGTGGTATTCCAGTCAGGCCTCGTGCTGCCGCCCAAACCTCATTCTCTGACCCGTTATAACACAGCTGGGCCCATCTACTTCCATTTGACTGGCCTCTATAGAGTTTGACAGATTCTTTGGGCCCCGCCATTTTGTCCCTCCAGCGTGTCCTCTTCAATCTGCGTCTTCAGCGCTGACGGGGACCGCGGCTCGTTTAGTGCAGTTTAGGAAAAAAGGAACAGTTTGAACTATGCAGAGTTTTTAAGTGTGTTTTACGTAACAGGCTTATGTGTACACAACAGTATTTCATTGTTCCTGAAGTGAAACAGCGTGTGCGTGTTCTGTTCTTTAAACCTGTACTACGAAGGACACGTGACGACCTTTTAAGTGCGAATGTTCGTCTGCATGTTTGAGGTTGACACAGGAAAGTGGAGAACCCAGAAAAAAACATCCAGACGTTATTAGAACATAGTTAAGAGCTTAAAAAGAGGACGGAGATGGGCGTGCATCCATAGGTCCTATAATTAAATGAATAAATAAATAAATGAATGAATGAATGAATGAATAAATGAATGAATAAATAAATAAATAAATAAATAAATGAATAAATAAATGAATAAATAAATGAATAAATAAATGAATAAATTAATGAATAAATAAATGAATAAATTAATGAATAAATTAATGAATAAATTAATTAATATATAAATGAATGAATGAATAAATAAATAAATGAACGAATGAACGAACGAACGAACGAACGAACGAATGAACGAATGAACGAATGAACGAACGAACGAACGAATGAATAAATAAATAAATAAATAAATGAATAAATAAATGAATAAATAAATTAATAAATAAATGAATAAATGAATGAATAAATGAATAAATAAATGAATAAATAAATGAATATATAAATGAATGAATGAATGAATGAATGAATGAATGAATGAATAAATAAATAAATAAATAAATAGCCTCGATGCCCAGTTGAGAGTGACACAGAGCCTGGACTTTTTTAAAGCTAATCTAAAGACCTTTTTATTTAGAAAAGCTTATTGTTGATGTTTTTAGCAATTTAGTTTTGCCTTAAAGTTCTTGTTTTATTGTAGCGCTCTGAGATTCTACGGAATGAAGAGTGCATTATAAATAAAATGTATTATTATTAGAGATGGGCGTGCATCCATAGGTCCTTTTAGTAAATAATCTGCTGCTCCTTAAGGTCAAGTTAGAAACATAACGTATTTTCTGGAGTATAAGTTGCACGAGACAAAAAATGCAAAATAATGAAGAAAAAAAACATATTTCACATATAAATCGCATCTGAGTAAAAGTCGTATAGTCCGGAAAATATGGTACAGACACAGGGAGAACATGCAAAGGTCTCACAATAGAGTCCAGGGTCAAAGGTCACAAAAAGAGTCATGGAACAGCCCACTATATCAGGGGCGTCAAACTCAAATTCACAGAGGCCAAAATTAAAAACTGTGACTAAGTCGTGGGACAAACTAAATATTTATTGAAAAATTTCAACAACATCTGCATGTTTTTCAGAAGGACTGGATTAAATTTGAGCAGATGCTAATGAGTGTCAACAGAAGTGGTGGGGGCGGCGCCAATGTATTTGCAAAGCATTCTGGGATTCGTAGTATTAGTGGTGCATGTGCTATACTGGTGAGGTGGACAGCTTTAATACATGTTTGATATGATCTCACAGGCCAAATATAATTATATCAAGAGCCAAATTTGGCCCGTGGGCCTGAGTGTGACATGTCTATATTTTCTGAATACTTCTGAAAATTCTCTGAGGTGTGAGGTCTGAGACTCAAACCCATGACCTTCTCGCTGTGAGGCACTAACCACACACATTTTAAAGCGCACATATGATGCTGTTTTCAGTTGTTCTAATGTTACCTCATCACAAACAGACCTGGAGTTGTGTTTTGTCTCATTCACACATGTTTAACACACAAACCCTGCTTCTCTCAAACTGAAAACACTCTGTTCCACCTTGTGATGTCATCATGCGGTAATACAGGAAGTGCTCCACTGTGTTTTTAAACTCCAAACACCTTCATTTCTAGAATCATTTGGATCATTTCAAGCGCTGAAATGACCAATCTTTACGGAACTAAAGGTAAAAGGAGCTGATAAAGTGTGAAAACTACCACTTGATGACATCACAAGGTGGAACAGAGCATTTTGAGCTTTGAAGATGTAACAGACTAATAATAAATGAAACAAAACACAACTCCAGGTCTGTTTTTGTGGAGGGAACAGTATTATAACATAGATTAAAACTAGGAGAGAGTTCATTTTGTGTAATATAAGACCTTCAAAAACCTAGCTTTAGATTAGCATTCATAATTAAACATAAATAGTGTGTTCAACGCCGTCTTTTGAAATCGCTTGTTTAAACTTCCATCCACCCCGTCTCTGTCAATCTCTCTCTTCCATGTCTGAAGTCAAACAAACAAATAAACAAACAGCTAAACAACTTCACTCAAGGACGAAGATCTGCTCCGATAAGTCTGAGTTTCGTGGGGGGCGTGTCCAAAACGATTCCGCACAACGTGAACCGGCTCGGCACAAAAGAGGGAGCGCTTTTATCCGGAGAGCTGCTAACGGCGCACACCTCGGCGTTATCAGCAGACGGCAGGGGCTATTAAGCTGACAGTGTTTTTGAACGGAGGTTTAAGCAGTTCATCGGGGAGCGTTTAAGTTTGGAGCGTCTCTGCAGATACGTCTCCTTAAATACTTCACAGGACATGACAGGGCGGCACTGGAGCGCTGGCTCGTGTTTTTCTGCTGCTGTACAGTCACAAAGGCGTTCTGTAGAGAGCCTCAGAGACTGTGAAGAACCAGGTGAAGGTGAGGATGATGTGGAAAAGGCGCTGCACGTCAGATAATAATAAGCTGATGAAGATTAGCTCCCAGGTGTTAGCATATGTTTACAGTCTGTTTGTTTCTGGGTTTTTTTTGTTTTTTTTTCTTTATTGACGTTCCATTTTTTTTCTTATAATTTCCCCCTTTTTAAAAAAATATATATTCCTTTTTCTCCTTCCTTCTGTCTCCTTCCGTTGTCCCTTTGTGTCTTTTATTAATTAAAAAAAAAGCAAAAAAGTTTTTTTTAGGGAGTAAACCAGGCAGTAGTTTTTAGAAATGCAGCGATACAGAAACTGGAATCGAAATATCAGCTCTAATACTTAAAAGTTAGCTGAATTGAGTATTGATTCCATTAAACATTAATTTATTTGAGTATGTTCATAAAGCATGTCAGTACAAGTCCGTTACAATGCATAAAATAAAAATATCATCCAAAAAAAACAAAAACAAAACATTGAACATTCTCAAAAGGGATGTGGGAAGAAGTATCCACTTGTTTAATCCCACCCCTTTCTTCTGATTTAAGTTTTGAACAAAAATTTCATCCGGCTTCCTTTCACTTTACTTCATGCTTCTTAGCATTAACTACTTTTCCTTTTTGTTATTATCATTATTACTATTATTATCACCACCTTCATTATTATTATACTTTCTTGTTCTTGTTATTATTACAACAATCACCATAGTATTTCCTATACCTCAATACTGAACCAACAACAAAAAAGTATCCATATGATCACCGTTACCATTAATTAGGTTTTTCTATTGCTATATCTGGACAGAATATAACATTTATACACTTTTTTAAATTGCTTAATATTTGAACATTGCCTTAAATCCTCACTCAGCCCATTCCATAATCTGACCCCGCAGACTGAAACACAAAAGCTCTTCCTTGTCGTGTGTACTTTAGCATGTTTAAATTTTGCAATTCCTCTAAGGTTGTAATTCCCTTCTCTCTCACTAAATAAGCTTTGGATGTTCGGAGGCAATTGATAATTTCTTGCTTTGAACATAATAAGCATGGTTTGATATTCCACCAAGTCCTCAAATTTTAGCCATCTAGACTGTGAAAATAAATCATTTTATATGTTCCCTAAATCCTACGTTGTGCACAATTCTAACTGCTCGTTTTTGAAGAATAACTAAGGGTTGTATATTTGTTTTGTAATTATTTCCCCACACCTCCACACAGTAAGTTAAATACGGTAATATCAAAGAAAAATATAATGTTGAAGAGATTTTGACTCTAACACTTCTCGCGCTCGAGATAGTACTGCTATGCTTCTAGCTACTTTTGTTTAATATATTTAATATGCTCCTTCCAGTTTATTTATCATCATATTATTACCCCCAAAAATTTACTCTGCTGTACTCTCTCTAAAATCGTTCCTTCCACTGACACCCTTATTTCATTATCTATCTTCCTATTTCCAAAAAACATTATAGTTGTTTTGTTTAAATTTAATGTTAACTTGTTTCTTTTAAACCACACTTGTAATTTTTCCATTTCTAATCCTATTGTTTCCATTAGTTTGGTCAAGTTATTATCCGAACAAAAAATATTAGTATCATCCGCAAATAGGACCAACTTCAACATCTTAGATACAGAACATATGTCATTCCATGATATCGGTTCAGTTGATATCCTGGTTGGCCATTAAAATTGATGTAACAAGACTATTTCCAGGCTGATTTTGACCCAAAATGTTTCATAATGTTTGAACTTATGGAGCTAGCGTAAGTTCACTAGTACTTCCAGGCTGAACCCAGTTAATAGCAACCAAAGAGCCAATCCAGAGGGAGGCTGTTGAAGGTAACGCCCCTTCTTAGCAACGCTGTCAATCAAACCTGTTGCTAACGCTAGCAGGAGCGACCTCGGGGAAAGAAGGCGTCTGATTTGTCTGTTATTAATGTTCATATCTTGATTTACAGACACAAAAGTGAAAAAAAAAACCCAGGATCATGTAGAGCGAGTTAATACGAACATTTAACACCAAAATGATGAGGCTCACAGCAGCAGTTACAGAGAGAGGGGACACAGTTTTTCAGTAGAAAGTGAACTGGAGCCAGAAAAGAGCCAGAAGTGTGCCCATGATCACTTCCTGAGACAGGTTAGTTTCACCCTACTGATGATGTGTTGTTGCATTTGGTGCATGGGAGATGCTACCATCTGTGGGATTATGACTGAACGCCTCTAAATCAGAATCCCCCCTTAAACGTGACGATACCGTAGCGCTGTGGATCTTTGAGTGGTCAAGAATAGCCGGGCCGCGTGGGTCGGTGAGCAGAGCCGTTCATGACAGAGCCGGGGCGCAGCCAACACGGGTCGCCCCTCTCCTATCTCGCACCTCATGTTTGTGGAGAACCTGGTGCTACATCACTTGCAGACGACCTGATTTAGCTAGCAGGTTAGCTATGTCCTTTTATATAAACAGTACTTATTTGCCTTCTCTCCTGCAACACCATGTAAAAACACTGTTAAACACATACCTGCCTCCGTATCCACGTTGCAAAAAAAACTAACAAATATGTAGTTTCCTGACTCTTCCATCTTTCTAAAATTACATTATTATTCATAACATGGACCTTACCTTACTACACCGACCCTTTGTTTCACTCCCACTTAGATCCGACAGCGTACACGACCCAGGGACTACATTTACACACTGTCGTTCACACTGATGTATGCTGTTTGAACCGGCTCACAAACAAACACGAGCTGTGATCAGAGCCGTGGACCTGCTGTGATCCCTGCATCGTTTAACATGTCGGCTCTGGGGCCAGATCAATGCAACAACATGAGACAGACCCCGGACACAGCACTGACCATCTCCAGCACCAGTTTAACCCTGCACCATCTGCACTTTTACTCAGAGTCGAAAGGTAAAGCTCTACATTTACTGGTCAATCTCTGTTCCTACCCTCACCTATGGTCCATGGTTTAGACCTGGTTTAGTCCATGTTTAGTCCTGGTTTAGATCTGGTTTAGTCCTGGTTTAGTCCTGGTTTAGTCCAAGTTTAGTGCAAGTTTAGTCCTGGTTCAGTCCAAGTTTAGTCCTAGTTCAGACCTGGTTCAGTCCAAGTTTAGTCCAAGTTTAGTTCTAGTTTAGTCCTGGATTATTCCAAGTTTAGTCCAGGTTTAGTCCCGGTTTAGTCCCAGTTTAGTCCCGGTTTAGTCCCGGTTTAGTCCCGGTTCAGTCCTGGTTCAGTCCAAGTTTAGTCCAAGTTTAGTCCTGGTTCAGTCCAAGTTTAGTCCTAGTTTAGTTCTGGTTTAGTCCTGGTTTATTCCAAGTTTAGTCCAGGTTTAGTCCCGGTTCAGTCCCAGTTCAGTCCAAGTTTAGTCCAAGTTTAGTTCAAGTTTAGTCCTAGTTTAGTCCTGGTTTAGCCCAAGTTTAGTCCTAGTTTAGTCCTGGTTTAGTCCAAGTTTAATCCTAGTTTAGACCTGGTTTAGTCCTGGTTTAGTCCAAGTTTAGTGCTAGTTTAGTTCTGGTTTAGTCCTGGTTTATTCCAAGTTTAGTCCAAGTTTAGTCCAGGTTTAGTCCCGGTTTAGTTCCGGTTCAGTCCCGGTTCAGTCCAAGTTTAGTCCAGGTTTAGTCCTGGTTCAGTCCAAGTTTAGTCCAAGTTTAATTCAATTCAATAATTTATTGTCATTGTCACATATAACAACGAAATTGCGTTTGGAGCATCCTCATAGCATGTTAAGTGCAAACCCAATAAAAACCCCATTAAATACCCAAGTGTAAACATTCACACAGTATGACACTGTATCAATTTTCAGCAACATAAAGTAATGTCATTATCATTGATTATCATTGATAAAGTGCAGAGGCAGAGACAAACAGACAGAAACCTGAGAATAGTGACAATAGTGCAACAATGCAAACCAGTTCAGTGCTTATGGATATTGTGAATATGATCATTGTTCATTGTTTGGGGGGGGGGGGGGGGGGGGGGGGGGGGGGTTGAGAAATGGTGAGTAATGCACAAATGCAACCAGTTCAAAGTTTATGAGTGAGTGGATGTGGTTATTGTCCATGAGAGGGGGGCAGAGAGGGGAGAGGGGCAGAGTTCAGTAGCCTCACAGCCTGTGGATACAGACTGTTGGCCAGTCTGGATGTTCTGGCCTGTATGGACCTGTACCTTCTCCCTGACGGCAGCAGGTGGAAAAGGTGGTGAGCAGGGTGGTGCTGGTCCCTCAGGATATTGTGCACCCGCTTCAGACAGCGAGTGGAGAAGATGGTGCTGATCTCTGGAAGAGTTGTTCCAGTGATTCTCCCGGCTGCTTTCACCACCCGCTGGAGCTTCTGCTGGTCGGCCTTAGTGCAGCTGGAGAACCACACTAAAAATCCATACGTGAGAACACTGCTGATGGCACAGTTGTAAAAGTTCACCATCAGAGCTCTGGGGATGTGAGCGCTCCGTAACTTTCTCAGGTAGTAAAGGCGCTGTTGAGCTTTACCCACAGCTGAGGCGATGTGAGTGCCCCAGGACAGGTCCTCAGTCACAGTTACCCCCAGGAATTTGAAACTGCTCACCCTCTCAACCACATCATTACCAATGGAGAGAGGTTGGTAGTTGTTGTGCTCTTTCATTCGGAAATCCACAACAATCTCCTTGGTCTTTTTAGTGTTTAGACCCAGGTTGTTGCTGTGGCACCATGACACCAGATGCTGGACCTCACTCCTGTAGTCTGACTCATTGTCGTTGGTAATAAGTCCGAGCACCGTGGTGTCGTCAGCGAACTTGACAATGAGGTTGGACGCAGAAGAGGCGAGGCAGTCATGAGTGTACAGAGTGTACAGCAGAGGGCTCAGAACACACCCTTGAGGCGCCCCAGTGTTAATGGTAAGGGTGGAGGAGGTGTCTTGCCCCACTCTGACACTCTGTGTGCGATTTGTCAGAAAGTCCACAATCCAATTGCACAGGGTGATGTTGAGTCCTAGATGGTGGAGTTTGGACCGGAGTTTGTACGGTCGGATGGTGTTAAAAGCCGAACTATAGTCCACAAAGAGGAGCCGCGCATAGGTGTTTTTATGCTCCAGGTGCTCCAGCAGTGCGTGCAACACCGTGGCAATGGCATCCTCAGTTGACCGGTTCTTCCTGTAAGCAAATTGGTGTGGATCCAGGGATGGCGGAATGACAGCTGTGATGTGTTTGATGACCAGTCTCTCCAGGCATTTTGCAGGGATGGAGGTGAGTGCCACAGGTCTGTAATCGTTCAGACATGTGACATTGGACTGTTTTGGGAGGGGAACAATAGTGGCAGATTTGAAACAGGCAGGGACCAGAGAGCAGGAGAGTGAGGTGTTGTATATTGAGGCGAAGACGTCCGCCAGCTCTGCCGCACAGTCTTTTAGCACCCGGCCCAGTACTCCATCTGGTCCGGCCGCCTTCATGGTGTTGATGCTGTGGAATACACACCTCACCTCGTGAGTGCTCAGGACTGGAGCGAGGTTGGTCGAGGCAAGTGGGGGCAGGACAGGATCGGTGTTGTCCCTGTCGAAGCGGGCATAAAAGAGGTTAAGGTCCTCAGCTAAGGTGGGACTGTCAGCTGAGGGTGGTGGAGATCTCCTCTTATAGTCCGTGATGGCCTTATGCCCTCCCAGACTTGCCTCGGATTTGTGGTGGTTTCAAACCTGGCCTTAATGCGACTCCTGTGGTGTTGTTTGGCCGTACTGATGCCTCTCCTCAGTTCTGCCCTGGCAGCCTTGTATGCCTCCTGGTCCCCGGAGTGAAAAGCTCTATTCCTAGCCCGGATAAGTTGCTGAACTTTGTGTGTCATCCAGGGTGGTGTATTAGGAAACACACGGGATTGTCTCCAGCTAGTAACATTGTCCACACAGAAACAGATGTAGCTCAGAACAGTGGAGGTGTAGGTGTCCAATAAAACACGATTGTCTGTGCCCTGCTCTTTAAATACATCCCAGTCTGTGTGGTGAAAACAATCCTGGAGCATAGGAATAGAGTCCTCTGGCCATGTTCTCACAGTTCTGACTGTTGTCTCCATGCTCTTGATCTTTGGTGTATACCTTGGGTGTAACAGAAGAGAGAGGTGGTCTGACAGACCCAGGTGGGGATAAGCCTGGGCTCTGTATGCATCTGCCACATTAGTATACACCTGGTCCAAAGTTCTATCTCCTCTAGTAGCACACTTCACGTTACGATGGAATTTGTGAAGTACTGATTTTAAATCCGCGTGATTGAAATCCCCAGCTGCAATAAAAACACTGTCCGGATGTGCTACTAGGCTGTTATTGATGCTGCTGCTCACTTGTGCTAATGCTAGCATAGCATTAGCATCTGGTGGAATGTAAACAGCGCAGATGTAAACACAAGAGAATTCCCGTGGGAGATAGAAAGGACGGCACTTTAACAGCAAAAGTTCTGCCTCTGGACTGCACAGTTTATCCGTTACCGCGACGTTTGTGCACCAGGAGCTGTTAATATAAATGCACAGTCCTCCGCCGATCTTTTTGCCCGAGTCCGCGGTCCTGTCCTGTAGACAGTGCGACCTGCTAGCTCGATGGCCGCGTCCGGAATGGAGCTGTCCAGCCAGGTTTCGGTGAAGATCAAACAAGAACAGTTGTTTAAAGTCCTTCGCGTGGTCATCTGTAGTTGTATTTCGTCGATCTTGTGACGAATGGAACGAGCGTTCGAGAGAAAGATAGCCGGGAGCGGCGGTTTAAAGGGGCTAGCCTTTAGCCTAGCCCATACGCCCCCGCGCTTGCCTCTCTTCTGCCTCCGCTCACAGCGCTTCCTCCTCCGGCCTGCTGCAGCGGGTGTCCCCCGGGGTGACTTGACTATCTCCGGGGGGATCAGATATTCCACTGACAACTGATATACACCGCTTAGTTGTAACAGTTCATTTCTGCTGTATTGAAAAGTGCAGATACAGTGCGAGATAATACACAGCACCACAAACAAAGTGCAATAATAGGAGCTCCGGGCCGCTGCGTCTGTGCGCGCCGCCATCCTGTTTCCACCACTTAAGTATTAGTTCAAGTTTAGTCCTAGTTTAGTCCTGGTTTTGTCCAAGTTTAGTCCTAGTTTAGACCTGGTTTAGTCCTGGTTTAGTGCAAGTTTAGTCCAAGTTTAGTCCTGGTTCAGTCTAAGTTTAGTCCAAGTTTCGTTCAAGTTTAGTCCCAGTTTAGTCCTGGTTTAGACCTGGTTTAGTGCCGGTTTAGTCCTGGTTGGCCCTGTTGCCACCAGCCCGACTCGGCTCTACTCGGCCTGGTTACGTTTCCATTAATCTTTAAAAACTGGAAACTGCCCACAAAAAAACAATATCCATGTAAACTCTGTGGTAAACTCCGTCACTCTGACCAACATGTACGTGAACAGTAGCTCACTGCATCTCAAAGCTAACTTCAATTTTATTAAAATTGGAAAACATAAAATACACAAACCTATTAATTAAAATAATGACAATACAGTTATTTTTAAATGTAGAATACTTCAGATTGCGGTGTTGTTGTAACATTTATTATGCCTCAAAATTAGCATTAGCGTTAGCATCTTTCTAAAGTGTCTATGGGGAAGTATTTATTTTATTTGTGTTGTGCAGCGATTTCCAACCTTTTTGCTCTGGCGAGATACTTTTACTACACAAATCTGCCAGAGAGCTACTAATTTTAGCGTTTCCAAGAAATTGAGCAAATATAAGAGGCACAGTCAGCCTTAGATGGGGTACAGTTAGACGTCTGTAAAACATAAACCAAACTATCCATGTATTACTGCACAAAGTTAGGCATCAGAAAGATACATTTACAGTCATAATCGGCATTTAATTAACTGAACTTGAGCACGATATGTATAATTTAGAAATTGAGCTACTCAGAAAGACGTGGAGGGCTACTGTTGGTTCCCGAGCTACAGGTTGGAGACCCCTGGCGTCGTGTTTAACCTGTCCACTGCCTGACCCTGACCCCTGACCCCTGACCCCCTAACCCACCTGCAGCTCCCTGTCCACTCTCTGATCTTTAAATATTTGTTCATTTTCACGAGACTCTGCAAAAACCTCATAGAGATACAATTAGACAGGAAGTAGTGACGCTAACAGTGAGCTAGCTAGTGCGCTGCTGTGCATAGAGCCACTTAGCAACAGTTAGAACAGTTTAGTACCTACTTGACCTAGTTAGAACCCAGGACAAGCAGGTTCTCAAGAGCAGAGGACGAGTGCAGCATACTGTCTAATCCAAAACATGCTAAATAAAAACAAAAAAAAAACCCCTGATCTAGTCTTGAGTTTGTCAAATTATCGGTAGTGATGGCCAAATAAAGCCCCATGAACCATCTGAGGCTTTCAGGCAATTGTACCAGTACAGGAGTCAATACCTCGCCAAGTGATGCAATATGTTCAACTAAACCATCTTGTAGACAAAAAAATGTTACACATGTAAAGAGATATCAAATAAAAAAGATACAAGAACAATACAAAGAACAACAAAGAACAACGAGAACAATACAAGAATATACGCAGGTTACACGGCCATTTTCTGGTAGTAAAACCAAAATGCTCTATAAATAAAAAGCTTACTTTAGCATGTGAAAGTTAGAATAAAGTGAAAGTGAATAAAAAAAGCAGTAGCCTATGAAGTGTTCCTGTGCACGTAACACAGTAAATGAACCAATTACGTCATCTTCACGAAAGCGAGGCCTCACGTTCACAGGTCACGTGTTTTTTGGCAAATCTGACGCAAGCCTCGAATCGGGGCTTCACTCGACACGCCTCCTTTTACTCCGACACGCCCCCTTTTACTCCGACACGCCCCCTTTTACTCCGACACGCCCCCTTTTACTCCGTACAAGCCTCGGTGCCTCGGCTTCAAATGACCCATCACTAATTATCAGTAGAGGTCATTTATCCTTCCGTGTTTCCTTCCATTTCATTCAGAAGACATTACATTTTGTTTTCATCACTCTGACACAGATGGATTGCCTTGGTGGAGGTTTGCGTTTTGACTCAGTCCAGTTTTGTGTAAATTATAAACTAAACCGCACAGAGTAATATCGTTATTTTCTTTGACGGGGAGAGGGTGAAATCGATGACATGTTCCTCTCAGGTCTGTGACAGATGCTTTCAGATTCAAACAGCGTCATTAAAGCAGACGTCCTCTTCGATTAAACAGCTGCTGATGTCACTGACGTCTGGACGGATGGACTGAAACACACGATAAATTTTCTCTAAACTACTAACTTATAATCCACACTCTGACTGAGATGATGATTTGATGATTTGAGGAGCAGTTAAAGCCTGAACGAGACTGATTCACGACAAACCACCTCTGCATTTGATCACGTGACTTTGTAAAGAAGTGGAATAAGTGAGTGTGACGTCACCTAGAAATGAAGCTCGTCGAGGCTAGCAGTTATAGTTCCATATTTGGAATTTCCACTGCAAGTATCATAGCAACCAAAGAGCTAATCCAAAGAGAGGATATTGAAGGTAACGTCACACTGCGTAGCAATGTAGTGATTCAAACCTGTTGCTAACGCTAGCAGGAACAACCTCAGGGAACGAAGCAGCAGTTACAAAGAGAGGGGACACAGTTTTTCAATAAAAAGTGAATTTGAGCGAAAGCCGATGCAGACGGAAATGCGCCCATGATCACTTCTTGTTTAGAACGCAGTGGCTAGCACTTTAGCTATGTCAATTTATATACAACGTTCCCTGGCGTCACGTTCTAAAAATAACCCACAATAGTTGAAATCCGTGAAGTATCAGCTTTATTTTTTACAATTATTCTATTTGTTTCTTGGCTGTAAAACCCCTCACCACACACTTTATACACTTTTCTCACACAGGCATTAACATTTTCTCACATTTCTGTCAAAAGTTCAAACCGTCGTCGTTGCCTTTGTCGGTGCAGAACGTTTCATCGACATTGTGGGTTTTGTCGGGGAGAAAACTTGCAAACATACAGCACTTCAGAGTCACACTGCGATCCAACATTTATGTACATTTATCTGACACATTCTGTACTGTACAGGAGACACGGAGGAGACTGATGGACAATCAGCCAATCAGGACACAGAACACAATGGTCTACAGTCCCTCAGCCAATCAGGACGCAGAACACAATGGTCTACAGTCCCCTCAGCCAATCAGGACGCAGAACACAATGCATGATCATACGCTTTTAAAAAAAACGTGAAAAACCGCACTTAAAAAAATTCTGCAAAACAGCGAGATCGCGAAAGATGAAGTGTATACAGTCTATATGTGCGATACATCCAGTTGGGGTTAGCTTCGTGTTAGCATTGTCTTTGCGGTGTAGTACTGAGTGATTGTGACAGCTATGTGAGCACTTTTACAAACGCTAATGCTAACACACGTCACTGTTTCTCGCTTTAAATTCTTTTCTCCGAGCTGTCAGCCTCCCCCGCGACACACACTGCACTTCCTCTGCGACATTTGTTTATTATAAATGGACAAAATGACAACATCTATTTCTGAACGCGGCAGCTAACAAGCGACTCCCGCGTCTGCTAGCACGCTCATTTGCATATAGAGATGTGCACATGCTTTTTTCCATTTTATTTTTTATTTAATTGTGGATTTTTCTCTTGATAATGATGTCGTCGCAACCTCTGAGCGTTTGGAGAGGACAGGAGCAGCGAGGAAATAGTGTAATAAAAAATATATTAAAAGTTGCAGAAGATTGGACATTGCAATGGCGTGTTTTGAAGAAAATCGTAGCAAGCCATGGTTCAAAATAGTGACGAGAAATAAGATCATTCATGTTTTCAAATGTAATAAATCCAGAAATCAAATTTGCAGAGATTTGCTTTCAACTTTTCAATGGGAATTGTCAAGGTGCAGCACATTCCTCGAGCTTCAGTTTCAATTTGGTTTGGATTTACTCAGGCGTTATGGGGAAACTCAGCTGGAATGATCAGGGGGGTCAAATGTGATGAGTTTAGATGTGTGGGGTCTGGAAATGAACCTTAAAACAAATGTTCTCTATAAAAGTTTAACCGTGAGCGAGTCAGACGTGCTGAGACTAAATGTTGGATTTGATTTGGGTAAAAGGGGCTGAGTGCATCATTCAAAGGGACTGAAGTGAGCTGCTGAATGTTACAGGCTCAACAAGCATTATACCATCCATCCATTTTCTTACAGTTAACCGGGGCAGCAGTCTAAGCAGGGACTCCCAGACTTCCCTCACCCCAGACACGTCCTCCAGCTCCACCGTTGGGATTCTATGCTAAGAGTTCTACCTACGGCATACTCTGATACAAAAAAAATCCCTCAAAATAACTAAAAAATACAACAAAAAAAAAAATAAAAATAAAAAATGTTTTTAAAAACTCAAAATAACTCAAAAATTAAGAAATGATCTCAAAATAACAAGTAAATAAAAATAAAAAAATAAAAAGTAAAAAAACAAAAAACTCAATAACTTAAAAAAAAAACTCAAAATAACAAAATAAATTAAATAAATAACAAAAAAAAACTCAAAATAACAAGAAAAAAATAAAAGGATGAACTCAAAAAACAAATAAATAAATAAATAACTCAATAACTTAAAAAAAATAATAAATAAATAATAACAAAAAACCTCAAAAATAATAAAAAAAAAAATAATGAACTCAAAATAACAAGTAAATAAATAAATAAGAAACTCAATAACTCAAAAAAACAAAAAAAAAAAAAAAAAAAAAATCCAAAAAAACCCAAAAAAAACTAAAAAAACTCAAAATAACAAAAAATAAATAATTAAAAAAAAAAAAAAAAAAAAAAAAAAAAAACTAAAACAAAAAAAAACAAGAGTGCCTGTCCTGGCAGTGTTTTCAGAGTGCTCAAAGTGCTCGGGCTTCCTAAACGTTTTGCTGCTTGTACAAGCCGCCTCTTCAGCTCTGGTCAGGTTCCTTATCACTTTCTTATATCTGTCTGAAGGGATGACTTACCACTTTACCACCACGTCGGCCTTGGAAATCCCGGGGAAGAAGGTTGTAAAATCTGGTGCCAGCAGCTCTTCCATTGGGACTCCAAGGTGTTCCCAGCCAGCCGAGAGACATAGTCCCTCATAACGTAAAAAAATAAACATAAAAAAAATAAACTCAAAATAACAAATAAATACAAAAAAAATCAAAATAACTCAAAAAATAAAACAATAAACTCAAAATAATAAATATATAAATAAAAAAAAAACTAAAAATAACTTATAATAAAAGAATGAACTCAAAGTAATAAGTAAATAAATAAAATAAAATAAAAAAAAAAAATTAAATTAATAATTAATTAAATAAATGAACCCCAGGATCATGTAGGGCGGGTTAATACGAACATTTAAGACAATTTTAAGACCAAAGGGGCAATAAGTTTTGAATATAAAGTGAATTAGAGCCAGAGCGCGCACATGCTCACTTCCTATTTGGAACATTGTCCATTTCCACAAACTCAGTCTATGCCTTAACCCTGTGTTTACTTTTTTATGAGTCTTTCTGATTTTTTTCTAGCTGTATTTTCTTGATCGTTCGTGATCTCCACAGTGGGTCTTAATCCTGAGGTGGAGTCGTACCTGCGGGGCTCGGTCCGTGGAGAACTGCTGCTCTTTGAAATACATCCATCAAAAGAGTTCACAAACCTCCAGCTAAGCACCGATCACGTCAGAGGCCCATATTGTGCGAAATAAAAGGGAGTGATCATAATTTCATCATGTTTGTGGCGTTTGAAGTGGTGGAGGTGAGTATTGATCTGAGGAGGGATCGATACTCACGCCCAGGGATCAGACGGCTCTCGGCTTGCATCAGGATTCAGGATTGGGATTTGGATTCAAAAAGTTTCACACGAGCAGAGAAATGACAAAGTTTTGAGGAGGTAATGAGGGACTGGCTCGGAGTCATCTTTGAATTCACCTAAATTAAATTTTCTTTTAAATTGGTAATCAGTTTTTTGTGCAGCTTTTTCCAAATAAACAATAGTAATGTGTTTATGTGTTTGTGTCTCAAATATGAACATTCGACTGTGGGTTCTGTCTTAAACCAGGACTAAACCAGGACTAAACCAGGACCTAACCAGGTCTAAACCAGGACTAAACCAGGTCTAAACCAGGACTAAACCAGGACTAAACCAGGTCTAAACCAGGACTAAACCAGGTCTGAACCAGGACTAAACCAGGACTAAACCAGGACTAAACCAGGTCTAAACCAGGTCTAAACCCAGACTAAACCAGGTCTAAACCAGCTCTAAACCCAGACTAAACCAGGACTAAACCAGGTCTAAACCAGGTCTAAACCCAGACTAAACCAGGTCTAAACCCAGACTAAACCAGGACTAAACCAGCTCTAAACCAGGACTAAACCAGGACTAAACCAGGTCTAAACCAGGTCTAAACCCAGACTAAACCAGGTCTAAACCAGGTCTAAACCCAGACTAAACCAGGACTGAACCAGCTCTGAACCAGGACTGAACCAGGACTAAACCAGGACTAAACGAGGTCTAAACCAGGACCAAACCAGGACTAAAGTAGGACTTAATCAGGATCATATTAGAACTTAACAAACTCTTAGCTCTAGGACCACAGTTTGAACATATGAAGTTCTTCAGAAGCTACATGTTAAACTTTGAGCTGAAACGTTCAGAGTGGATCTCAGATGTTTTCTCTTTTTCTCTCTTATTTCTACAGGACACTGCAGCTCTGCCGCTACTGCGTCTGGGAAGGGTCAAAGGTCATTGGCCAGTAAATAAAATCTTAATGTTTGGACTAGAAGCAGTTAACACGAGCTAACACTGTGTCCATGGACTGAACTGGACGGTCTTCAAATGCCCCAGTTATTACTTTAGTGCCCTCTAGTGGCTGGAGTAAGTATCTGTGACCCTGTATTGATTAAAATATGAAAAATAAATCATAAATACACACATGTACAGGGAAGTAGTAATATTTTCTAACAATAAACAATGATGACATAATCCTAACATTATTGTTACTTTTTTTTTTTTTTTTGAGTTATTTAAAAAAAAAAAAAAAATTTTAGTTATTTTGAGTTTTGTTTTTGTTTTTTTTAAGTTCATTTTTTTCATTTTTAGATTTTTTTTTTATTATTATTTTGAGTTTATTTTCTTTTTTTTTTAATTATTATTATTATTTTGAGTTAATCTTTTTTTTTTTTTTAATATTTAAAGTAAATCATAAATACACACACCCAGGTATAACTGTACCTGGGTTTTTATCGTTTTGTTTGTACCTTGTTTTGGTAAAAGTTGTTGTTTTTTTTATCGTTCCCTGATTGGCGCCTCCTGAAGCTCCATCACCACTGAATGTGCGTTTGTCGACTGTTAAACTTTTATATCTTAATGCTTGTGTTGCCAGATCCAGGATGAATCCACATTAAAAATAAAGTCTGTCTTGGCGGTGCAGACTCGGGCCAATATGAGAATCTCGAGCTTCTGTTTTATTTTTAATGTGTTTGAATTTAACATGAAGCAGAAAGAGCAGCAGGCCGAGTTTATTCTTAAGCTCCAGAAGATCGTAAAAAGTTTCATAATAACTTGGCATCGTCTGAGTTACTCTGAGGCAAAAGTTTGGACACGTCGCCTCGTTCTGTGTTTATCACTTTCCACATGTTCCACACAGAACAGGTCCCGTTTGAAACAAGATGTATGGAATTATGTATAAAGAAAACAAAGTTAAATAACTCAATTACTAAATCTTTTCTTGTTGTAGGAGCTGATGAGCTCTGGGCTGATGACCCACAGCTGCATGTGGTGTTAAACCATCACTCAGGTTTTGTTTTTGTTTGGGTTTTTTTTTGGGGGGGGGGGGTATAGTTATGTAATTTCTTTTCTTTGAGGGTTTTTTTTTTTTTCATTTTTTAGTTTTTTGTTTTGTTTTTTTGTTATTTTGTATTTCCTTTTTCATTTCTTGAGTTAATTTTTTCTTTTTCTTTTTCTTTCTTTTTTTTCTTTCTTTTTTTTTTTTTTTTTTTTTTTTACTTTTTTGAGTTATTTTTGAGGTTTTTTCTTTTTTTGTGTGTGTGTGTTATTTAGATTTTTTTTCCCATTATTTTTAGTTTTATTATTATTATATTTTTTTTTTTTTTCATTTTGAGTTATGTTAAATTTCATGATTTATTTATTGTTATTTTGAGTTTACTTTTTATTTATATTTCTGAGTTATTTTGAATGCATTTTTCTCATTTTTTTCTCTTTTTTTTTCTTTTTTGAGTTATTTTTTAATTTTTTTTACTTTGTTTCAGTTGTTTTTCATTTCTTTTTTTTGCGTTAAGTTTATTCATTTATTTATTGTTATTGTGAGTTTATTTTTTGTTTGCTCATTTGCTTTATTTTTTCTTTGTTTCTCTGTCTGTTGGGATGTTTTCCACTTTCCGATCTCCCCGATTTAGACTTTTATTACACAAATCTCAAAGCTTCTTCTTGATCCAACCCCCGACTGTGAACGAGGAAACACAGAAACGCTGCAAACTCTCTGTATATTTAGAGTCTGTGGAGTAAATGTGTTTCTTGTTCCAGTTTATATGGAGTTTATGGAGAGTATGTAACATGATCACACAACAAATCTGTACACGATCAATAAATAAATAAATAGATAAATAAATAAATAAATAGATAAATAAATAGATGAATAAATAAATAAATAAATAAATAGATAAATAAATAGATGAGAATGAATAAATAAATAGATAAATAAATAAGTAGATAAATAAATAAATAGATAAATAAATAGATGAATAAATAAATAAATAAATAAATAAATACATAAATAGATAAATAAATAAATAAATAGATAGATAAATAAATAGATGAATAAATAAATAAATAAATAGATAAATAAATAGATGAATGAATGAATAAATAAATAAATAGATAAATAAATAAGTAGATAAATAAATAAATAGATAAATAAATAGATGAATAAATAAATAAATAAATAGATAAATAAATAGATAAACAGATAGATAAATAAATAGATAAATAAATAAATAAAATGAAATACAGAGATGATCCTTCCTCTGAGAACGTGACAAAGCAAAAAAAAAAACAAAAACCCAAAAAACAACAAACAAAACAAAAACAACAAAACAAAAATAAAAAACAGTTCTGAAAATCCCTCTTTTTCAACCCGCTCTCTGTTCTTTCGTGGTGCGGTGTTTGAGTTTTTCCCAGCATGCACCAGCAGGCCCGTGTTGAGACAAAATGAGGCTCTTTCTCTTCAGTCACAGCTCACGTCTGACTCTGCTCTCCTCCAACTCCGACTCCTGCAAATGAAAACAGTCTCACCGAGGCTCAGTACGAGTGAGTAAACACCCAGAGAGGACGAGAGCGCAGGGGGAGCAGAGGGGGGAGCACAGGGGGGAGACGGGGGAGAGGCAGGGGGGGAGCGCAGGCAGGGGGGGAGGGAGCACAGGGGGGGGGAGCGCATTGGGGAGCAGGGAGGGGGAGCGCCCAGGGGTGGAGCGGGGTGGAGCCGCAGGGGGAGCGCAGGGAGCACAGGGGGTGGCAGCGCAGGGGAGCGCAGGGGGGAGCACATAGGACGCGGGGGTGAGAGCACAGGGGGGGCAGGACGGGAGGAGGGAGGGGGAGCAGAGGGGGAGCGCAGGGGGAGCGCAAGGGGGTAGGAGGGACAGGGGGAGCGAGCAGGGGGAGGACAGGGGGAGCGGGGAGGACCTCGGAGCGGGAGGGGGAGGGCAAACGGGAGCGCAGGGGGAGCGCCGGGGCTTCAAGACAGGGGGAGCGTCAGGGGGAGGACAGGGGGAGCGCAGGGGGAGCATAGGGGGAGCACAGGGGGAGGACAGGGGGAGCGCAGGGGGAGCGCAGGGGGAGCGCAGGGGGAGCGCAGGGGGAGCACAGGGGGAGGACTCGCCTTCTCTCTCTCCTCTGCTGCTCCTCCTTTTCCTCCTCTCTCCAGTTCTCTGTAGAGTTTAAAAACACAGTGGAGCACTTCCTGTATCACCACATGATGACATCACAAGGTGGAACACAGTGTTTTCAGTGTGAGAGAAAATCGTTTCCTGCATGAGTCGTGTTTGTGGACGTCCTCAGGTGACCTCGTGACCTCGTGATCTCGTGACCTCGTGACCTCGTTATGTCACTGTCCTCAGTCTTTTTTACTCACAGAAATAATCCCAGAGAAGATTACGCTGCACTTTCACAGATTATTCCAGATTATTCTTTAAAACAAAAACATTTTACACAAAGTCTGAACCTCAGACATGGAGAACATGAGCGTCACATGACCTGTTCTCCTCTGTGCAGAGAGGAGCAAGAGGAGGAGACGCAGGAGGAGGAAGGAGAGAAAGGAGCGCGAGAGAGGAGGAGGAGAGGAAGAGAGCAAGAGGAGGAGAGGAGGAGAGAGAGAGGAGGAGAGTGAGAGGAGGAGAGCGAGAGGAGAGGAGTGAGAGAAGAGCAAGAAGAGGAGAGCTAGAGGAGGAAAGTGAGAGGACAGGGAGAAGAGGGGAGTGAGAGGAGGAGAGTGAGAGGAGAGCAAGAGGAGGGGAGTGAGAGGAGAACGAGAGGAGGAAAGTGAGAGGAGGAGAGTGAGAGGAGAGCAAGAGGAGGGAAGTGAGAGGAGGAGAGTGAGAAGAGAGGGAGAGGAAGAGAGCAAGAGGAGGGGAGTGAGAGGAGAACGAGAGGAGGAGAGTGAGAGGAGGAGAGTAAGAGGAGAGCAAGAGGAGGGAAGTGAGAGGAGGAGAGTGAGAAGAGAGGGAGAGGAAGAGAGCAAGAGGAGGGGAGTGAGAGGAGAGTGAGAGGAGAACAAGAGGAGGAGAGTGAGAGGAGGAGAGCGAGAGGAGGAGAGCGAGAGGAGAGCAAGAGGAGGGAAGTGAGAGGAGGAGAGTAAGAGGAGAGCTAGAGGAGAAGAACAAGAGAAGGAGAGCGAGAGGAGGAAACGCAAGGGAACCACATGTCTCCTCCTCCTCCTCCTTCTCCTCATTCTCCTTCTCTTCCTCCTCTCCTCCTTCTTCTCCTCCTCCTTCTAGTAATCCTCCTCCTTCACCTCCACCTCATCCTCCCCCTTCTCTTCCTCCTCCGCCTCCTCCTCGTGTTTATTTTACACTATAATGTGGCTCAAAATCACACCACTTCAGTCCATCTCGTGCAGTATATGCCTCAGCGTTTGACACAGACACTCACATGGCCTCCTCTCTCCTCCTCTCTCCTCCTCATCTCTGTTCTCCTCCTCCCTCTCTGCTCCTCCTTATCTTTTCCTCCTCCCTCTCTGCTCCTACTCAGTGTTTGACACAGACACTCACATGGCCTCCTCTCTCCTCTTCTCTCTTCCTCCTCTCTGTTCTCCTCTCCCTCTCTTCTCCTCCTTATCTCCTCCTCATCTCTCTCCTTCTCCTCAGTGTTTGACACAGACAGTGACATGCCTACAGCTGTACAAATCCACATTTCTGTGACTGTGCTCTGGGCTTACAGTTCAAATGTCACAAAATGCCAAACCGAAAGACCCCACACCTCTGTGCATAATCACATATTCATGAATCCACTGAGCCAGAGTCGTCCTGTCGTCTGAGGGCCAACGCCGGGGGCCCAAACGCGACGAGTCCGACGACGCCTTCCACACGCCGCGGACGTGAAGCTAACGAAGACGCCGCAGACGGAGCGCGAGCCGACAGAGCCACAGGGCACGGCTCACACTACTGAGACTCACACTGGAGAATATTTAGAGTCTGAGCGTCGGGCGGAAAACACTCAACAAAATGTGACAATTTAACCAAAAAAACTCACCACCATCTCACTCGTTTATTTCGTATCGTATTTTCCTCCCGAGACGATGTGAAGTTATATATTTCAATAATTTCACACATAAGTCACATCACAAAACCTGCGGCTTATACTCGAGTGCGGCTTATATATGTACTGAATTTTTAAAGAGCTGATGCGGCTTATATTCAGGTGCACTCAGCGTTTACGTATATATCATACAAACATTTAAGACCAAAATGACGAGTCTGACAGCAGCAGTTACAGAGAGAGAGGACATGGTTTTTCAATAGAAAGTGAATTGGAGCCAGAGTCGATGGAGCAGGAAGCGCGCACATGATCACTTCCTGTTTGGAGTACGACTTCTAGCAGGTTAGCTACATCCATTTATATAAACAGTCTGTGATTCTTACAGGCTGCATAAAACCAGGTAATTTTCACTATTTTCCATTTTCACTGATATTAAAGGCATCTCAGTCAAAGCAAATAGAGTCTAGACAGTTTCTTTTTTGTTTTTTGTTTTTTTAACACAAGTTATCCTTGAATTTGCTGTACCTTAACTCAAAGTTTCTGTGAGAGTTTTACTTCTGCATTACTTACTCGTTTCTCTTGATTCTGTAGCTTAAGGCTGCGAGTTCTGCATTTTTAAGTTTAAATTGAAACTGCTTTTTATGCACAAATATTGTTCTGCACATTGTCACGCACTGGATAAAGAATTATGCAAACGTTATGAAGAAGCGGCTTTTTCCCTGAGGCTTTTGGGATCTGCATATGGTCAGAATCAGCAGCAGAACCAGGGCATGAGCCGATCTTTCACTTTATTAACTCAGGGTTTGGAGAACAGTATCTTTGCCCTTTTCATTCGTCTAATTGTGCCGATTCTCACAACTCGCTAATTAATTTCTGCTGTATTTTCCCAATCTCTCCACCCATCTGCCCATTCGTTTGTGCTTTCTACACCTCCATCTGTCCGCCAGTGTCTCCAGTCTCTGTTACTGTCAGCAGCATTCCCTGGAGGTGTGATGCTAGCTGTAAGCACTGCTCTGTCTGCGGGTTTTTCAGACGTTAATTTGAGCTTTGTTTGAACAGAATTTAACCCGAAAGAGCGTACTTAGTTGGAGCTGCAACAGGTGAGCTGATCTGTCGAATGAGTCTCACACATTAACACAGTAACATTACGGTCACAAGCTAGCCAGCATTAGCCAACGAGTTTTTAGTGAGTCGCTCTCATGTTTTTGTTGAAAATCAAACTCCATGAAGGCTCGGATTGATCACAAGCTCCTGAAAATGTGCTGTTTGAATCTATTTTTTTATTTTTCTCTTGATTTTGCAGACTATTTTTAAACTGTTTTGGCAGTGTTTGCTAATCCGCGCACGTGTTATCACCATGGTAACATTGCACCAATAGAGATCCATGTAAAACACCCCCAGCCAGAGGTTTTAACACAACAAACTGAATTTTACATCAGAAATGAACCATTATCAGTCGTATCAGCTGGTTGATATATGAGGCTGATGGTTCAAAGTGTTTTACAGAATAAGAAAGACATTAAAATCACAATATAACAAACTGAAACTAATAAAAAAAATAATCATCATAAAAGTAACATTAAAAGAGAAGAGGCAGAATAAAACCCTTTCAGTCACAGATAAACAGAACAGAGTCTGGATTTAAACATTGTCAAAGTCGAGGCCTGAGTCACATCTTCAGGAAGAATGTTCCTGGTTTAAACTGAACAAAACTCAAACACTGATTCAGCAGGTTTAGTCCTGAGTCCGGGACTAAACTGGGACTAAACCGGGACTAGACCAGGACTAAACCAGGACTAAACCGGGACTGAACTAGGACTAAACCGGGACTAAACCGGGACTAAACCGTTGCTTAACTGGGACTAAATCAGGACTAAACCAGGACTAAACCGGGACTGAACCGGGACTAAACTGGGACTAAACCGGGACTAAATCTGGACTAAACCGGGACTAAACCGGGACTAAACCGGGACTAAACCGGGACTAAACCGGGACTAAACGGGGGCAAAACCGGGACTGAACCGGGACTGAACCGGGACTGAACTGGGACTAAACCGGGACTAAACCGGGACTGAACCGGGACTAAACTGGGGCTAAACCGGGACTGAACCGGGACTGAACCAGACTAAACCGGGACTGAACCAGGACTAAACCGGGACTGAACCGGGACTGAACCAGGACTAAACCAGAGACTAAACCGGGACTAAACCAGGACTGAAACAGGATCGTTAGTCTTACTTATCCTTTATGCAGAGCAGTTCACTCTATCGACAGTAACTGAGTTTGTAGGAATTTCAAATCATGCATTTTGGAGAAAATAGTTCAAATCGACCTTATATTTTCACCCAAAAACTATCGGCAGGTACTATCACTTCTAAAACATCGGTATCGGCCGTGAAAAACCCATATCGGTCCATGTGTATTTCACATTCCCCACTCTTTCTTTCTTTTAAGATATTCCTGTTCCATCCTCCTCCTCTTCTTGCTCCTCACCTGCATCTGTTTTTCCACATGGCTACATTATCATTTCAAAGAGGGGCAGTGGCTCTTGGCTCGCTCCTCCTTGGAATAATGCATATAGGGTTTAATTCAGGCTCTTGGTGGACCAGGGCCGAGCTGGTCATGAAAAATGCAAAAGGAAAGGACACATCAGTGAAGCGGCCGTGTGGGGAGCGGCTCAGGGGGTGGACTGAGATCTTAGGGTTTGAAGAAGATCAACAGTTTCCACGAGGAAGTGAGAAGATGAGAAGAGACTGGAAGGTTGACACAGCACTGGCCACTGGACCAACGATTGGGATTATTCTATATGTTTCTTGGCTGTAAAACCCCTCACCACACACTTTATACACTTTTCTCACACAGGCATTAACATTTTCTCACATTTCTCTCTCGTTTAAACTCTCTCAAAGTTCAAACCTTCGTCGGTGCCTTTGTCGGTGCAGAACGTTTCATCGACATTGTGGGTTTTGTCGGGGAGAAAACTTGCAAACATACAGCACTTCAGAGTCACACTGCGATCCAACATTTATGTAAATTTGTCTGACACATTCTGTACTGTACAGGAGACACGGAGGAGACTGATGGACAATGGTCTACTGTCCCTCAGCCAATCAGGACGCAGAACACAATGGTCTACAGTCCCTCAGCCAATCAGGACGCAGAATACATAGTGAGGGACACCTGTATATATAAATGGACGTAGCTAACCTGCTAGCTGCCGTGTTCCAAACATGAAGTAATCATGGGCGCACTTCCTGCTCCATCGACTCATCATTTTGGTCTTAAATGTTTGTATTAACCCTCTACATGATCCTGGGGTTTTTATTTCACTATTGTGTCTGTAAATCAAGATATGAACATTAATAACAGACAAATCAGACGCCTTCTTTCCCCGAGGTCGCTCCTGTTAGCGTTAGCAACAGGTTTGATTGACAGCGTTGCTAAGTGCCTGCTCCCTGCTAAACCAGAGGTGTGAGCGGGACAGGGCGTTACCTTCAACATCCTCGCTCTGGATTGGCTCTTTGGTTGCTATGATACTCGTGGTCAGAATAACTGCTGCTGTACCTGCTCTGGCCTCGATGAGCTTCATTTGGAGCTGAAATCCGTGGGTGACGTCAGACTCACTCAGTCACTTCTTTTCACAGTCTGTGGTGTGTGTTTTTTGTGGTTTTGTCTGAGGTTGTTAAAAGCACAAATAAAAGATTAAAGACAGTAGCAGTGGTGGAAGTACAGTCTTAGGTCTATATATAGGTTTCAGAATGATGGAAAATCAAGAACGTTTCTATAGCGATTGACAATTTATAGCAAAAATCTCTAGAATGGAACTTGAAGCTGAAACCCAATAGGTCTGTTTTTGTAAGTATTAAATAACAAAGATCCTGGGTTCAATTCTTAGATGAGAAATAAAAAACGTAGTGGATGACGGTGATGGGATGAGGTGAGATGTGAGAGTCCATTCGCACGATGGAGAAGAACAAGACGTGCAGCAGAATAAAAAGTCACTACACATTTGAAATATCTCTGTTCAAACTCAGACTGTTCATGCATAATGCCGTTGAGCAAGACACTTCCCCGTCTCACCCGTGTAAATGCAGTGTGTGGTTTGTGGGGTCGTCTGCTGTGTCAGTCAGATTATTTTACAAAACTAATCTGATTACTCAGTCTAAAAGTAATTTATTTACTACTCTGATGACTTTAACTCATTACTGTAAGTTACTTTGAATAAAATAGAATAAACAGCTCAGGAACCAAACATGAATTCTTCAGACTAATGACACTTTCACTTACAGAGTCTCACAGAAAAGACTCTGCTCTCTATAAACCAGAGAGTGAGATGTTTCGGTTCAGATCTGACTCTGAAGATCACATCCTGGACTGGTTTATGTTTTCACTGTTTTATGGCACAGTTCTGACGTCGTTCTTCAGAATCAGAATCAGACTTTTATTGCCATTGTCAGTGAACACAGCTCACAAACCTGGACCTTACTTTGGCGATAAAGTGCAGCATAAAACACTGAATAAATACAAATAAGGGCATGCACAAAGTTGAAAAGATATGCTTAAAAATAAAATAAAATAGGTAGAAAATATATACAACAGCAGCATATTTTTAGTTTATTTTTAAGTCTATTTTTTAAATTATTTTAAGCTATTTATCTATTATCTTGTTTTATTGCATGTACCATTTTCCTTCTGTTCTTTAACTGTGCGGTGCAATACTGGAATTTCCCCACTGTGGGACTAATAAAGGCAAATCTTATCTTATCTTATCTTATCTTATCCTATCTTGTCAGAACAACAGAGCAACATGGCTTAGAGGAGTCGTTGTTCTGATGTTTAAGATCACGCTGACACACGACACAAAATCAAACACATAGCGAACCAAATCACCAGGGCGACCGTACGTGGCGCCATCTTTTTTTTTTGGAAAAGGTCACTGAAAGTTACCAGGGCGAGTAACATTAACCTAATTACTCAATTTTCATTTGTAACTAGTTATCTGATTACAGTACTCTCTTACTTTGTCACTACTGCCCACCTCTGGTCTCATGATGCAGGCAGCACTACTGTCCCAGGGCAGCTGTGGCTACACTTACATAATCGGTAAATAGTAATGATGTGACGTTCCGTATCGAGGGGAGGGGGCGTTTCCGCGATGCGTGTATCGAGGCTTGCTTCATTTAGGGGAGGAGCTGAAAATGATGACGTAACTTTAGCTGTAACAAAAAAAAGAAAGTGTAAACTATAAACAATTAAAGCATTGAAACAAAATACATAAGACATTAAAACAAAAGAAATAAGTGGACTTAAACCAGTTCTCCCTCCACATGGTCCGGCCCACAACCACACCCATGGCAAAAAACATGGCCGACATAGGACACGCCCACTTTTTGTCTGGACCATGTGGAGATTTTGTAAGTGGATGAATGTATTAAACTGAACCGGCAACATTTAACCAAATAAAATAAAGTAACGTGTGTGTGGTGATTAAATTAAAGGTAAACTAACTGAAAACAAAAACCGGGGACAGTTCTGCTTAGTTGAACATTGCAAAAATTGAAAATGACCAAATATGTGAATAAACAAAATGATGTTGATCTTAAAATGGACAAACGCTCCACTTTGTCACAGCTACACACTTGTTATTTATTCAGAGATGATGAAGCTAAACCTTTTTTCCTGTTTACACTGACTCTCTGTGCAGGAGTTTCCACAGACGGCCCATGCATCTTCATCATCATGTGCTTCAGCTCATTAATCACGTTTAAAAGTGAGACTCAGGTGTGTCTCTGTTTAACGACTCCACCAGGACCTGAGCCAAGTCACCCACATCACGCACGGTACCTCCACGTTCCCTCCGAGTTCCCCCCGAGTCAGCAGAGAGCTCGATTCAGCTCCACGCCGGAGATTTAACGAGGAAACTAAAATATCTCTCCACAAAACTCTTCATCATCATGAACAACAACAGTAATGTGCCACTTTTTACCAAATCAGCTAAAATAAGTAATGTTTGCACTGGTATTTTTACTTTACTGCCAAAGTAAGAGCCACTGGAGTTACATTTTTATCGTGTGTGTTGGCTAATATTACTAATTACTTCACTAATTGGGGCTAATGTGTGCAGAAATATCAAGGATTACACTAATGTCCATCTCTAGAGCCGCAGATTAGCTTTATAAAATGCATTAGTCTTTAGGTTTAATGGCTGGTTCATGTGGTGCATGTGAAAGGCGCTTTTACTGACACACAGAGTCACTTTTCATACAGTTTCCTGCATTATTCACTCCCTGCACTCGTGGTTAGCTGCTTCCCATCCCATTCATGTATATAACCATAGACTATATAAAAACTGTGTCTTCTCTCTCTATCCTCCTGACTACCAGTAGTTCAAATTTGTCCTCTCTAGAGGACATAAGTAAACCTGAATATCTCCAACGCAGTGCATACAACTGAAATAAGTCCTTTTGACATCTACAGAGGACGTTTAGGGCTTTTCAATGATACCAAATGTGAAGGGGTGGGGCTTTGGTACCTGTTTTTTTTTCCATCAAGGAAAATGCCATCCATCACTCCAAGCACATTTCATGGGAACAATAAAAAAATAAGTGGGAATGGGAACAATAAGTGCATTTTACTTTTTATTGAGCAAATTTTGGCTTGAAATGTTGATGGCATATTTAATATAAGTCTTTAAACAACACATTTTAACATGTCTAATTAATTTTAACAGTTTTTTAGTGTAGTATGAAAGTGTTTCAAAAATGTAGTGGACAGATGATATCTGGAAAATAAAAACTTTTTTTTTTTGAAAAAAAAAAATGTTTTCAGTATTCTAATTACCTTACAAAGATGAGAGAATTTTAAAATAAAGGTGATTGGACAACATTTTTTTCTTCTGGTAGTCAGGAGGCTATAACTGCTGCTGTCAGACTCGCCATTTTGATCTTAATAAACCCTTTTACAGGATCCTGGGGTTCATTTTTTTAAGTTTTTTTTTTTTTTTTTATTTTAAATTTTTTTGTTATTTTGAGTTTATTTATTTAATTGTATTTTATTTCTAATATATATATATATTTTATATTTTCTTTTTATTATTTGAGAGGGTTTATTTATTTTTGTTATTGAGGGGATTTTTTTTTTATTATTTTGATTTGTTTGTATTTAATTTTATTTGTTTTATAATTTTTAATTATTTTGAGGTTGTTTTTTTTTAATTCTTGAGTTATTTTGAGGTTTTTTTATGGGTTTTTAAAAAATTATATTGAGTTCTTTTTGTTTTAGAGTTATTTAAAGTTTGGTTTTATTTATTTTTAATTTTTATTTTTATTTATTTATTTTTTGTTTTTTGTTATTTTGAGTTTATTTATTTCATTTTATTTTATTTTTTATATTTTACATTATTGAGGGGATTTTTAAAAATATTTTTTTTTTTTTATTTTTTGTATTTCATTTTATTTATTTTATAATTTTGTCATGATCCACACTTCCCTGCTCCTGTTTCGCCTCCTGTGTTCTCCTCTCCCCCTCCCTCACCTGCTTGACTCCAGAGCTGGGTGGAGCCCTGGCTCCTCCCACACACACCTGCAGCCCATCAGCGCAATCAACACAGCTGCAGGAGCTTAAAAGGAGCCAGGACCCAGCTCTCTTTGCCAGGTCGTCTGCTGATCATCACCGTGTGTCTTCGTGCTGCTCACATCACTGTTGGTCCTCGTGTCTCTGCTGTGCTTCCTGTCCATGTCCTGCCTGGTGTCCTGCCTGTGTCCTGCCTGTGTTCTCCGACCCTGTCTCCCGGTACCGGCTGTGTTTCCCGTCTCGTGTCTTCCCTGCACCTCTGGACCCTGGTCACCTGTGTTGTCTTGTTCTGTCATTAAACACCCTTAAACTTGCCCCGAGTCCCGCGTCTTTGGTCTGCCTCACACCCCACATTACAACAAATTTTTTTTTTTTTTTTTTTTTGAGTTATTTAGATTTTTTTTTTTTATGTTTTTTTTTTTTTTAATGTTTTTTTTTTATTCTTTTTTTTTTGTTTCTAAGCGCCTGCTCCCTGCTATACCAGTGGTGTGGGCAGGAAGGGGCATTACCTTCCACAGCGAGGCTATTGAAGATAATGCCCTTTGGTTCTTTGGTTGCTATGATACTTGGTCAGAATTCCTAATGTTTACACTCTGCTCCAGATTAGCCGCTGTACCTGCTCAAGCCTCGATGAGCTTCATTTGAAGCTGTGGGGGACGTCACATTCACTCAGTCACTTCTTTATAGGAGAGCAGGGTGGGCACAGACGCTCCTCGTGTGGGTGCATGAGGAGGAGGGTGGGCACAGATGCTGGTCTCCTGCAAACACAGCAACTTTTCTGCTTTGGTGATTTCAGCCTGATGCGACGAGGAAGGAGGCGGTGGGCTCCTTCTGTGTTATGGCTTTGTGCACATTTGCAATCAGGTTTTCGGCAATCAAGTGTCCGAAAACAGCCTGTGTAAGCATTTACATTAAAGCTAACAACAAACGGAAAAATTAGGACTGGTCAGGAGAAATTTTCATAATGTGTTTTATCTGTGGAGTCTGTCAGTCGTACAGATCCATCTATGAACAAGAATGGGCCTTAGACATCATTTACCTCCTATTTATAAAACCATCCTCAGACATAAACCTAAACAAGAAAAACAGAAGAGCTAGCCAGTATGCTAACTGGTGTGAGACTGTATAAAGGAGTGGACTGAGTGAGTGTGACGTCACCCATAGCGTTCAGCTCCAAGCTCATCGAGGCGAGAAGCTGGAGCAGATTGAGCGTGACATTGACAGGTCGGGGCAGCGTCTGCAGTGATGCGGTCGCTGTATCGGTCTGTCATAGTAAAGAAGGAGCTGAGTCCAAAGGCAAAGCTCTCGATTTACCGGTCAATCTACGTTCCTGCCCTCACCTCTGGTCATGAGCTCTGGGTAATGACCAAAAGGACAAGATCGTGGAAACAAGCGGCCGAGATAGAGTGAGGAGCTCGGTCACACGGGAGGAGCTCGGAGTAGAGCCGCTGCTCCTTCACGTCGAGAGGAGCAGCTGAGGTGGCTCGGGCATCTGTTCAGGACACCTTACTATCGAGGTGTTCCGGCCATGTCCCACTGCGAGGAAGCCCCGGGGAAGACCCAGGACACGCTGGAGGGACTTTGTCTCTCTAGCCTGGGAACTCCTTGGAGTCCCACCGGAGGAGCTGGTGGACGTATCTGGGGTGAGGGAAGTCTGGGAGTCTCTGCTCAGACTGCTGCCCCGGATAAGAGGAAGAACATGGATGGATGGATGATCTATGGTGAGCACCTGTTAGGGGCCTGAACCATGATGTGGGGGTGTCCTCTGTCTCCATGGAAATGTGGAATTTATTGTCCTGGATTATTTCACAGTTTGCATAAAAGATTAGTCCAGTACATGTGTTATTATTGCTCAAAAATACATTGAAAAAAATAAACTCTGGTGAATAGGCCCTTGACAGGAAATACTATTTTTTCATTTATTATTTATTAATTTTTAAGGCAAGGCAAGGCAAGGCAAGTTTATTTGTACAGCACAATTCGTACACAAGGTAATTCAAAGTGCTTTACAGAATAAGAAAAAACATTAAAATCACACAAATCAAACATGAATAATCACAAATAATCATCATCAAAAATTGACATTAAAACATTAAAACAAAAGAGTGCAGAATAAAAATAAAACCCTCTCAGTCATATGCACAGATAAACAGAACCGTTTTGAGCCTGGATTTAAACATTGTCAAAGTAGAGGCCTGTCTCACATCTTCAGGAAGACTGTTCCAGGTTTTAGCTGCATAAAACTGAAACGCTAATTCCCCATGTTTAGTCCTGACTCTGGGCACCAGCAGGAGGCCGGTCCCTGAAGTCCTCAGAGTGCGAGATGGTTCATATGGCACTAACATGTCAGAGATGTACTTTGGACCTAAGCCATGAATAGACTTGTACACAAGCAGAGCTGCTTTAAAGTCTATTCTTTGAGCTACAGGAAGCCAGTGCAGAGACCCTGAGCACAGGACTTATGTGCTCGTACTTCCTGGTTCTGGTCAGGACCCGAGCAGCAGCGTTCTGGATGTACTGCAGCTGTTTTAAGGCCCGTTTGGAGAGGCCAGTGAGCAGGCCGTTACAGTAGTCTAACCTACTGGAGACAAATGCATGGATAAGTCTCTCTAAGTCTGGTTTTGACAGTATACCTTTAATTTTTGCAATGTTTTTTAGATGGTAAAAAGCTGCAGATGTTATTGATTTGATGTGGCTGTTAAAGTTCAAGTCTGAGTCCATTATTACCCCCAAATTTCTAGCCCGATTTGAAGGTTTTAGAGAAAGAGACTGGGGGTGACCGCTGACACTTTCTCTATGTTTCTGTGGGCCGAAGACTATGACTTCAGTCTTGTCTGAGTTTAGCTGAAGAAAGTTGTTTTGCATCCACTCACTGATCTGTTGGATGCAGTGGCAGAGTGAATCCACTGGTCCATATTCACCTGCTGCCAGTGTGACATAGATCTGAGTGTCATCTGCATAGTTGTGGTAAGACACATTGTTGCTGCGTATTAACTGACCTAGCGGCAGCATGTACAGATTGAACAGCAGGGGTCCCAAAATTGACCCCTGGGGCACTCCACAGCTCAGGGACATTTTATCTGAGACACATTTTCCAATTTCAACAAAGAACTCCCTGTTTTCTAGATAGGACTTGAACCAGTTTAGTGCTGTACCAGAGATGCCCACCCAGTCCTCTAGTCTCTGTAAGAGGATTCCATGATCCACAGTGTCAAAAGCAGCACTCAGATCTAACAGGATCAAGACTGAGACTTTGCCTGCATCAGTGTTCAGGCGGATGTCATTTGTCACCTTGATAAGAGCAGTCTCAGTGCTGTGGTGGGGTCTAAAACCCGACTGGAAAGTATCAAAAGAGTTGTTAATTTGGAGGAAAGTTAATAAGCTGTTGGTAAACAACTTTTTCAAGGACTTTGCCTAAAAACGGCAGATTAGAGATTGTCGGTAATTGTTCAATATTGTGGCATCAAGACTGCTCTTCTTTAGGAGAGGCTTGATAACTGCAGTTTTCAAAGCTCTTGGGAATGTTCCAGATTGACTATGCAAGTGACTGGTGACAGCAAACTGTTGAGCACAGACTTTAGAAATTTAGTGGGTAACACATCGAGGCAGCATGTAGATGAACTCAGACTGGTGACGATCTCTTGAACAGTTTTGTCAGTTACAGGTGCAAAGTGAGTCAGCTCTAAGTGTCTAGGTGGCTGCAGGGATGTTATTTGCTTTGTGGGATTGATGGCATTTTTAATGGCCTGAACCTTGTCATTAAAGAATACTGCAAACTCATTGCACTTAGATATGGAAATTAGTTCTAATGGCAGCGGAGCTGGAGGGTTTGTTAATCTGTTTACTGTTGCAAACAGGACACGAGAGTTGTTACTGCAACTTCCAATAATGTCAGAGAAATATCTCTGCCTTGTTCTACATAAAGTGTGGTTGTACATGTGCATCTTTTCTCTGTAAATCTCATAATGAACCTGGAGCTTTGACTTGCGCCATTCCCGCTCGGCCCTCCGGCACTCCCTTTTCTGTGCCCTGACCGAGTCATCATTCCTCCATGGCGCTTTCTGCTTATCTTTAACCATCTTTAAAAAACATTTTGAATATTTTTTGAGGCTAATTCCACTTTATGTTCTGGTTTCAATATTATCGCTTATCTTCTATATTTACAGGAGCAATATGTCAAACTAAAATGTGTCAGTGTGACGGGTTTACGTCTGAACACTGTGTTATAAAACATCTAAACAGGTTTGGAGAATAACTCGGATTTGAGAAACTGTAACAGCATCAACAGATCGACAAAAGGTGAGATGTTTTTATTACCTGCAGCTCACTGAACGGAAACAGTCTCATAAAGAAATCAAATAAAATCCTGTAGGTCAGATTGCTGCATCTCGACACTTTTCTTTCTCTGAATCCTGCTGGAGTTTGACCTGTTTTGCTCGTAAATGATGTTTTGGCCCCTGACAGCTGTGTGACGTGTGGGGCCCTCGGGTTCCGTGCTCTGGCCTTGTCCCACATCGGCGCTGTCCCTCGTGGCTCCTCCTCGTGGTCACGTTCGCTCGTAAAAACACGCCCCAGTAATTTTCATGGTTCCGCTGGGAATGTGACACCTTCACTTTGCTGCAGGAAGAGAACGAACATCGGGCTCACGGAGATCGGTGCGAGCGCCGGAGGTCACTGCGAGCGACGGCATGAGCGCGGGACTTTTACATTAAAGACGACAAACTGTGTAAAATCAACTCATTCAGTGATTTATGAAGGTTTGAATAATACTGGACTGTCCTGAATTTGAGACTCGAGTGACCAGAAAATGTTTGTTTTCACCTACCCCCTATCTCCACCCACTTCTCTATGGTAACAAAACTAAACCAGGACTAAACCTGGACTAAAACAGGATTAAAACAGGACTAAACCAGAACTAAACCAGGGCTAAACTAGGACTGAACTGGGTCTGAACCAGGATTAAACTAAGACTGAGTCAGGACTAAACCACGACTAAACCAGGTCTAGGCCAGAACTAAACCAGGACTAAACTAGGTCTAAACCAGGTCTAAACCAGGACTAAACCAGGACTAAACCAGGACTAAACCAAGTCTAAACCAGGTCTAAACCAGGTCTAAACCAGGTCTAAACCAGGACTAAACCAGGACTAAACCAGGACTAAACCAAGTCTAAACCAGGTCTAAACCAGGACTAAACCAGGACTAAACCAGGTCTAAACCAGGTATAAACCAGGACTAAACCAGGTCTAAACCAGGACTAAACCAGGTCTGAACCGAGACTGAACCGGGACTGAACCAAGTCTAAACCGCGTCTAAATCGAGATTAAAACAGGATTAAAACAGGACTAAACCAGGTCTAAACCAGGACTAAACCAGGTCTACATCAGGAGTCGGTTCCTGAAGTCCTCAGAGTGTGAGATGGTTCATGTGGCTCTAACATGTGGGAGATGTTCACGGGACACATGTGTGAAGTATTTCCTGGTTCTAGTCAGGACCCGAGCAGCAGAGTTCTGGATGTTCTGTCTTAAGACTTGTTTGGAGAGGCCAGTGAGCAGGACGTTACATTAGTCTAACCTACTGGAGACAAATGCAGGTTAAGTCTCTCTAAGTCTGGTTTTGATACTGTTTTTATCACATGGTAAAAACACTTAGGTGGAAAAGTCTTGTGGGGAAGTGTCCTGAGTGCTCGAGATCTCTGTGTCCTGAGTGCTCGAGTTCTCTGTTCTCTCTGACAGCGGCTCATGAGTGAACTTGACGGCTCTGTGAGTAAACCTGATGCACGGGGCCTGTCACATCAGACTGACAGCTCCAGAGGACACGCCCGTCACAGGAGACGTCCAGGGGACAGACGACCCCAGACTGTGGGACGCAGTGACACACAGGGATACACGGGGACGAAAGGACACTCTGAAAATGTGTTTAGTTACAAAACTGAATAACTGCATTTAAATGTATTTCGTAATGTAATGCATATACTGTATATACTGAATACTAAGTATAGAGTAAAGTATAGAGTAAAGACAGAAGGAATGTTTGTTCCATCATTTGTTCTTTTTCTTGTCACTGACTGAAGAAGTAAAAATCTCACCACATTTTGCGATAAAATACTGCAGTGTTTTCAGTCTTTTTTGGAAAGTAACTCTGAATATCACCAAATGACAGGGACTAAACCGGGACTAAACCAGAACTAAACCAGAACTAAACCAGGACTTTCATTTATATTTATTTCATTTTGATGAGTAGAGTTCTTTTCCTTGAGTATTATTAACCGTGTTTTTGCAGGGGCGGCTCTAGGGGGCGCCAAATTGCATCCTTAAAAACTTAAAATGTTACACAGTACAGTGAAGATTTGGTGTTTTAGTTTGTTTTTCCAGGACATTTGGAGAATGGATTTATAATAATATAAGAGTTTATCATTTCAGAAGTAAAAACATTTAGAAACTGATTCTGCGTTGCTGTGGAAACCAAACTGTTTTATCTCATGTTCCCCCAAAGTGTCTCATACTTTTGTTTTGTTTTTTTAATTTCTTTTTTACTTTTATACTAAATAATAACCATTCTGTTTTCTATTTTCTTCTTTCATAGAAATATTATTCAGCCTCTAAAATATATCAGAACATTTTAGACTTAAACATCTTTTAAATCTGAAATGAAACAAGTTCCTCCAGGGTCCTCTTTCCCCTGAGGTCCCTGTTCCCCTGGAGGTCCTCTTTCTCCGGGAGGTCCCCGTTCCCCTGGAGATCCCTGTTCCCCGGGAGGTCCCCGTTCCCCGGGAGGTCCCTGTTCCCCAGGAGGTCCCCGTTCCCCGAGAGGTCCCTGTTCCCCGGGAGGTCCCTGTTCCCCGGGAGGTCCCTGTTCCACGGGAGGTCCCCGTTCCCCGGGAGGTCCCTGTTCCCCGGGAGGTCCCTGTTTCCCAGGAGGTCCCTGTTCCCCAGGAGGTCCCCGTTCCCCTGGAGATCCCTGTTCCCCGGGAGGTCCCCGTTCCCCGGGAGGTCCCTGTTCCCCAGGAGGTCCCCGTTCCCCGAGAGGTCCCTGTTCCCCGGGAGGTCCCTGTTCCCCGGGAGGTCCCTGTTCCCCGGGAGGTCCCTGTTTCCCAGGAGGTCCCTGTTCCCCTGGAGATCCCTGTTCACCGGGAGGTCCCTGTTCCCCGGGAGGTCCCTGTTCCCCAGGAGGTCCTCGGTTGGGAGACACTGGCCTGGGGCAGTTGCCTCGGGGACGATTCTGTTTTTATTAAAATTCTCTGAGTCTCGTCTCACGTCTGGGATCATTCTCACAAAACAAAAGCAAAACATCATAAAAAACAGTGTGATGTTTATCTGAAATGACACCTCCTCTTCTTCGTCCTCCTCGTCTTCTTCCACCTTCTCCTCTTCTTCCTCTTCTTCTTCTTCCTACTCTTTTTCTTCCTCCTCCTCTTCTGCCTCATCCTCTTCTTCCTCTTCTTCTTCCTTCTCTTTTTCTTCCTCCTCCTCTTCTTCTTCCCCCTCTTGTTCTTCTTCTTCCTTCTTCTTTTCTTCCTCCTCACCATCTGCCTCATCCTCTTCTTCCTCCTCCTCTTCTTCCTATTCTTCTTCCTCCTCTTCTTCTTCCTCCTCCTCTTCTTCCTCCTCTTCCTATTCTTCTTCCTCCTCCTTTTCTTCCTCCTCCTCTTCTGCCTCCTCCTCTTCTTCCTCCTCCTCTTCTTCCTCCTTTTCTTCCTCTTCCTCTTGTGCCTCATCCTCTTCTTCCTCTTCCCCCTCTTCCTATTCTTCTTCCTCCTCTTCTTCCTTCTCCTTTTCTTCTTCCTCCCCTTCTGCCTCATCCTCTTCTTCCTCCTCCCCTTCTGCCTCCTCTTCTTCTTCCTCCTCTTCTTCCTCCTCCTTTTCTTCCTCCTCCTCTTGTGCCTCATCCTCTTCTTCCTCTTCCTCCTCCTCTTCCTCACTCCTCTGTCATGGCCGTTCATCCGTCACCATCAAACTCTCGAGTCTTTTTAACAAATATTAAGAGTAAAAACACCATGTAAGAGTGTTGTTTTGTTCATAACACAAAGTCTCCTTAAATATTCAAAAAGACCAACTGAACAATAATCACAGTAATTAAAACCGGCTCTAAATTAATGCTAATCGCTAACGTTAAATACCAACTCACTGCAAATGCCATTAACGAAGTGAAGGTGAACAGCCTGAACTTATCCTGGGGATTGTTATTACTTAACGTTAAAAGCACTTCCTGCTTCCTGCAAAAAATCCACAGTGTTCGGCTCCAAATGAAGCTCGTCGAGGCTCGAGCAGCTACAGCGGCTAATCTGGAGTCGAGTTACGTATCGGGAAATCAGACGAGTATCATAGCAACCAAAGAGCTAATCCCGAGCGAGGCTGTTGAAGGTAACGCCCCTTCTCGTCCGCACCACTGGTTTAGCAGGGAACAGACGCTTAGCAACACTGTCAATCAAACCTGTTGCTAACGCTAACAGGTGTGACGTCGGGGAAAGAAGGCGCCTGATTTGTCTTATTAATGTTCATATGTTGATTTACAGACACAATAGTGAAATAAAAACCCCAGGATCATGTAGAGGGTTAATACGAACATTTAAGACCAAAATGACGAGTCTGACAGCAGCAGTTACAGAGAGAGGAGGGACAGTATTTCACTAGAAAGTGAATTGGAGCCAGAGTCGATGGAGCCAGATGGATCACTTCCTGCTTGGAATGCGGCGGCTAGCAGGTTGGCTATATCCATTTACATGAACAGTCTATGCTTTGAGTGCTTCTCACTCAATGTGTTTTTTTTTTTTTTTTTTCCTTTATTTTAACTATTTTCTACATTTTATACACAAACATAAAACTTCAGATATATGATGCAAGATATATGGAATTATGTAGCAAAAAAAAAAAGTTAAATAATTACTAAACATTTTTTGACAAACTGAAATATACTTTAAAAATTCCATATTTCTTGTTTCATATATTTCATGTCTTGTGTGTCTTTATAAAAAATTCAATAAAGTAAAACCTGACTGAGATGACGGGTCTAAACTTGTGACTGGAGCTGCGGGTTTTGTGTATTTTAATATTCAAACTTCATTAATCTCCGCTGAGTGAGTTTGCGACAGGAAAAGCATCTCCCTCTCGCTCAGACTGAGTGTCGTGGCATTGTTCCGGCAGGTAGAACGTCTCATTTGCATAATTATTAATAACATGAATGAAATGTGCTCACAATGATCCGGAATCACCTTTAATATGCAAATAGCACCTTTTCATGGGATAAATGAATACATCACCACAATTATTATCTAAAAGTAGTCCAAGCAGGAGCGACTTAAACGCGGTAAACGAGTGGGGAGAGGAGATTAGTCTATTGAGAGGGTGACCTTTGACCTCTGCAGGCGGCGTGTGATGGATTTGAGAGAGAACGAGGTGTAGACGACACGCTGCTCTGTGCACGAACATGGTCAAAATACAAAAATACCATTATAGCACTCATCCACCAACCCCAAGGTTCGACTCCGGCTCAGACCTGTCCTGTCGTTGTGTCTTTAGGCAAGACACTTCACTAGGCGTGTCACAGTAATCACTACATCGAGTTATTATTCAGTATATGAGAGTTGTAACTGTATATTTTTGAGCTCAATATGTTTCTTGTGGACTTTTTCTGTGTAATAATGGGGAGATTTCCTGTTCTGTGGACCTGGACCCGCCCTCACCTGACGGATTGACCCAATACCAGGCTTGGATGACCACTACTCTACTGTGGATGAGCCTCTGTCCCTTAGTGGACCCTTGTGACTCTGGCCCTAAAGATTTGAAGTCTGTAAATATCTGGAAATTAATGCACATTGGATGGAAACATCTGCAGTCTGCCCATCCTGGTTTAGACCTGGTTTAGTCCTGGTTTAGTCCTGGTTTAGTCCTGGATTAGTCCTGATTTAGCTTTGGTTTAGTCCGGATTTATTCCTGGCTTAGTCCTGATTTAGTCCTCATTTAGTTCTGGTTAAGTCCTGGTTTAGTCTTGGTTTAGTCCTGATTTAATCCTGGTTTAGTCCTGATTTAGTCCTGATTTAGCCCTGGTTTAGTCCGGATTTAGTTCTGGCTTAGTCCTGATTTAGTCCTGGTTTAGTCCTGGTTTCGTCTTGGTTTAGTCCTGGTTTAGACCTGGTTTAGTCCTGATTTAGTCCTGGTTTAGACCTGGTTTAGTCCTGATTTAGTCCTGATTTAGTCCTGGTTTAGTCCTGGTTTAGTCCTGGTTTAGTCCTGGTTTCGTCTTGGTTTAGTCCTGATTTAGTCCTGGTTTAGACCGGGTTTAGACCTGGTTTAGTCCTGGTTTAGTCCTGGTTTAGTCCTGCTTTAGTCCTGGTTTAGTCCTGGTTTCGTCTTGGTTTAGTCCTGGTTTAGTCCTGGTTTAGTCCTGGTTTAGTCCTGGTTTAGTCCTGGTTTCGTCTTGGTTTAGTCCTGATTTAGTCCTGGTTTCATCTTGGTTTAGTCCTGATTTAGTCTTGGTTTCGTCTTGGTTTAGTCCTGGTTTCGTCTTGGTTTAGTCCTGGTTTCGTCTTGGTTTAGTCCTGGTTTCGTCTTGGTTTAGTCCTGGTTTCGTCTTGGTTTAGTCCTGGTTTCGTCTTGGTTTCGTCTTGGTTTAGTCCTGGTTTCGTCTTGGTTTAGTCCTGGTTTCGTCTTGGTTTAGTCCTGGTTTCGTCTTGGTTTAGTCCTGGTTTCGTCTTGGTTTAGTCCTGGTTTCGTCTTGGTTTAGTCCTGGTTTCGTCTTGGTTTAGTCCTGGTTTCGTCTTGGTTTAGTCCTGGTTTAGTCCTGGTTTAGTCCTGGTTTAGTCCTGTTGCTTCGCTCATGCATTCATTGTTGGAAACTGTCTTGCCGAAGTTGTGCGTGGAACAACACCACATACGTCTAATAGAGTTTTCAAGGTTAAGGTTTATTCATAAAACATATTTAAAACACAGTTTGCCCAAAGTGCTGCACACATTTCAAATTACTAGAAAAACACTGAATATGATGTAATAAACATAAAGATATATAAAATTAATAAAAGAACATGAGATAAAACATGAAGTGTCTTGTGTTGTATGGGCTTGTGTTGAACGCTGTTACAAAAAGGTGTATTTTTGTAAAGACCGCTGACCTGGGAACGCCTTAGAGTCCCACTGGAGGAGCTGCAGGAAATGTCTGGGGTGAGGGAAGTCTGGGAGTCCCTTCTTAGACTGCTCCCCTCACATCCCAGCCCTATAAGCGTAAAAAAAAGTGAATGGATGTATTGAGCAAGGGCAGAAATCTGAGTTTTCTGTCGGTTGCCATGTTGCATAATCAAAACTAATGAAACCGTGCATCGTTTTTATCATCTTGTTTTCCGTAATAGTTTCCTCGCTCCACATTTACATACACGTTTTGAATAATGAATGTGTGTGTACAATATTTAGCCCCTCCGCCTCTATAAGGACACATTATTTATGCATGAAGCTTAACCTATTAGGCTCTGAACACATTTACACTCACAGATGTTTGCAGATGCTAGTAGCTTCATTAGCTAACCTCAAATGTGTATTTTTAGACATGGAACATTGGAGCCGCTGCTTTTCCACTTTGCCTGAGAGTCCTGAAGATGCTGCTAAAGTTTGGGCTTGTTTGGGAGGTACAGGAAGTGATTTGAAGTACATAATGTTTATATAATCCCTCAGTCGTCCACTTTTGGTCCATAGCAAAAGAAAAAAAAAAATTCTGTCAACTGGACAAAGGTTTTTATCTCGTCCAAGCCGCTTCTTCAGCTCTGGTCAGACTGCTGCTGGACACTGCCTTATATGTGTCCCAGGGATGGATTGTCCAAACAAAAATCGCCTCGTTACTTCCTCTGAAAAAAGAAAAGAAATGGTTTGAGAGGGAAGTTAAAGAGGCAATCCATTTGAACAGGAGCGGGGCGTTAGACCTCATCTATCTGCTATTTATAACTGCATCCTCAAACCTAAACCCAAACAAAGAAAACAACAGGGCTAACCAGGAGAATAATAGCTGTGAGTGAACCATTAAGGGCCTGAATGATTATGCAAAATATGACAGTTCACCACAAGCAGAAACTGTAAATGAACAGGTGAGTTAGCTTCAGTGTCATTAGCTCCTCCTTCAGACAGATATAAGACAGTGTCCACCACATAGACTGTATATAAATGGACATAGCTAACCTGCTAGCCGCCGCCACATTCCAAACAGGAGGTGATCACTTCCTGCTCCATTGACTCTGGCTCCAGTTCATTTTACAATGAAAAGTTGTTGCCTCTCTCTCTGTAACTGTTGCTGTCATTTTTAATTTATTTGAGTTATTTTGAGTTTCTATTTTACTTTTTTTTTAAGCTACTTTGATTTTTAATTTTTTAATTTTTATTTTTAATTAATTAATGAATTTTTATTTATTTTTTTGCATTTTTTTATTTTTTGTTCTTTTGAGGGTTATATTTTTGGGTATTTTTATTTTTTATTTTTTTTTTACTATGAATTCATTTTTCTCTTATTTTTTATTGTTTTTTTATTTTTATTTTTTTGAGTTATTTTGAGGTTTGTTTTTTTCAGTTATTTTGAGTTTATTTAGAGTTTTTTGTTGTTATTTTGAGTTTATTTGTTTTTTTGAAATACTGTGTCCCCTCTCTCTGTAACTGCTGCTGTCAGACTCGTCATTTTGGTCTTAAATGTTCATATTAACCCTCTACATGATCCTGGGGTTTTTATTTCACTATTGTGTCTGTAAATCAAGATATGAACATTAATAACAGACAAATCAGTCGCCTTCTTTCCCTGAGGTCGCTCCTGTTAGCGTTAGCAATTGACAGTGTTGCTAAGCGCCCACTCCCTGTCCTTGGTGTGGGTGAGAAGGGGCGGTACCTTCAACAGCCTCACTCTGCATTGGCTCTTTGGTTGCTATGATACTGTTGTAATGTCTGGGGGATCAAAGATACAGACTCTGGGTAAAATTTGTTATCTATAAACACGGAAAAGTAAATGTAGATTGACGGAGCAGATAATGGAGAGCAAGGTCGTAGGCTGACGTCTTCAAGCTGATCGTAGGTAGCGTAGGTCAGAGGGTGGGGCGTGCGTATCGGTCGTGGGGAGCTGGGTCGGTGGCGGAGGTGCAGGGTAGTTCCAAGGAGCAGGATCTGGTGAAAAACAAGAAAAAACAGCTGAGAACTGAGATCATACGCACGAAAACTAGACTAAGCGGAGGATACACGGACGATCTGGCAGAGTTTGTAGGATCCTCAGCCCCTTTGTGCTCCCGAGGTGGAGGCTTGATCGCTCTGGGGCTGCAGGTGTGAAGTTGGTGGTGCCAGAGTCTCCGCCCATCTCCAGACAAGGACACAGACTATGGTCCAGCAGTTATCTAACCAGAAGTGAAGAAGCTGCTTGGATGATCGGCAAAACGACTTAACTCTAAAACATTTGCGATTTTGGAAGACTGGAGTCACAATTCATCATTTACCCGTTAAATATGCACAGAAAAAACACTGATCACTGCTCTTTAAACCGTTACCACATCAACACAACACTTTTACAACTCGGAACCGCTAAACTTTTTGTTTATCGAGGAACAAAAAGTCTGGAAACCATCTCCCCAGAAACGTCGAGCGGGATTGGAACGTCACACACTGGAGAGTCGCAGGAAATTGCCGAAGCGCATTGTATAAACAGTAGGATGTGTGATTAAACGTCTACAAACCAGAGGGATCTATCTCCCCTGTCGCCGCGGAGTCACACGAATCCCACCAATCACGACGCAGCGCATGCTAATTGCCAGTTAGCGTAGCTGTCAGTCACGGCGTCGGGATTTCATTTGCATAATTTCTCATCTCTCCCCGGCCTGCCGTCGAGGAAGAGGGTTTGTGTTGTCACATTTGAGTTTATTGGAGAGAATTTTACTCCGCCAGCCCGATCCCCTCCATCTCCAACCCCCTCGGTGGTGCGTAGCTCGAGCGTTTGTTGGTTTGTGTGTGTGTGTGTCGGAGAGCGTGGGCCCCGGTGACGTTCGATGGTAATAGAGATGAGAGGGTTAATAACAGCGGCGTTAGACAGGCCTGGCTGAGCGCGGATGTGTTCATTAGGATGCATGGTGGATCATAACACGCAGCAGATTCGGGTGGAGGCGGAGGTGTCACGGTTGGAGAATTACGTAATGTGGGTTTGAACTCAGGGCTGAGATGTGATATAGCGATCTGTTTAGGCTCATTCACTGCGAATGTGCGGGGTCACGGGTGGGTTTACTGGAGATTTCAGAGTATTGTTGTGATCAAAGATAAATGACTGAATTGTGAAAAAAACAAAAAACCTTGTTCAGCTCTGGTTTAGTCCGGGTTTAGTCTTGGTTTAAACCTGGTTTAGTTCTGGTTTAATCCCGGTTCAGTCCTCGTTTAGTTCTGGTTTAGTGCCAGTTTAGACCCGGTTTAGTCCTGTTTTAGTCCTGGTTTAGTTTCGGTTCAGTCCTGGTTTAGTTCTGGTTTAGTCCCAGTTTAGACCCGGTTTAGTCCTGGTTTAGTCCTGGTTTAGACCCAGTTTAGTCCTGGTTCAGTCCTGGTTTAGTCTTGGGTTCTGGTTCAGTCCTGGTTTAGTCCTGGTTTTTGTCCTGGTTTAAGCCTGGTTTAGTCCTGGTTTCGTACCAGTTTTGTCCCGGTTTTGTCCCGGTTTAGTCCCGGTTTAGTACCGGTTCAGTCCTGGTTCAGTCCGAGTTTAGTCCCGGTTTAGTCCTGGTTTACTCCCGGTTTAGTCCTGGTTCAGTCCTGGTTTAGTCCCGGTTCAATCCTGGTTCAGTCCCGGTTCAGTCCAGGTTCAGTCCCGGTTTACTACCGGTTTAGTCCCGGTTCAGTCCCGGTTCAGTCCCGGTTTACTCCCGGTTTAGTCCCGGTTCAGTCCCGGTTCAGTCCCGGTTCAGTCCCGGTTCAGTCCCGGTTCTGTCCTGGTTTAGTCCCGGTTTAGTCCCGGTTCAGTCCCGGTTCAGTCCCGGTTCAGTCCCGGTTCTGTCCCGGTTTAGTCCAGGTTCAGTCCTGGTTTAGTCCTGGTTTAGTCCTGCTTTAGTCCTGGTTTAGTCCTGGTTTAGTCCTGGTTTAGTCCCAGACTCAGGTCTAAACATGTTGAATCACTGTTTGACTTTTTGTCATGATCTCTGCCTGCTCCTGCCTCCTGTGTCTCCTCTCCCCCTCCCTCACCTGCTTGACTCCAGAGCTGGGTGGAGCCCTGGCTCCTCCCACACGCACCTGCAGCCCATCAGGGCAATCAATGCAGCTGCAGGTTGTTAAAAGGAGCCAGGACCCAGCTCTCCTTGCCAGGTTGTCTGATTGTCACCCTGCTGCTCTTCACCGTGTGTCTGCGTGCTGTTCACATCACTGCTTGTCCTCGTGTCTCTGCTGTGCTTCCTGTCCGTGTCCTGCCCGATGTCCTGTCCGTGTCCTGCCTGTGTTCTCCGACCCTGTCTCCCGGTACCGGCTGTGTTTCCCGTCTCGTGTCTTCCCTGCACCTCTGGACCCTGACCTGCACCCCAGCACCCAGCTCCTCGTATGTTCTCCCGTCACCTGTGTGTCTTGTTCTGTAAATAAACACCCTTAAACTTGCCCCGAGTCCCGCACTTTTGGTCCGCCTCACACCCCACATCACGACACTTTTGTTCAGTTTAAATCTGTCTCACTTCCTGAAGATGTGAGACAGGCCTCGACTTTGACAATGTTTAAATCCAGACTGAAACGTTTGTTTATCTGTGACTGAAAGGGTTTTATTCTGCCTTTTCTCTTTTAATGTTCATTTTATGATGATTATTTATATTTTGATTTGTTGTATCGTGATTTTAATGTCTTTTTTATTCTATAAAATTCTTTGCATTACTCTGTGGACATATTGTGCTATACAAATGCGTTGTCTTGCCTAATTAGGTCCTTCCTTAGCTGAGGATATTTAATTCAGATATTTAGTCTTACCAGAGCCCTGTCAGAACCTATTTTTTCAACATGTTTCTGACTTTTTGCAACATTTACTAGGGTTGAATTCTGCAAAACTGAAGAAATATTTTGGGGTTATTTTTTGTCTCTGCTCCGAAAAGCTTCTGGACTTGGAAGTGAAGCGACTGACACCTGCTCTTTGACGACACACATGTATCAGTGAGTTTTAAAGCCCCAGTCTGCCTCTCACTCCCCCACACCCGACATACACGTTAACGCTGTGCTGTTTTCCCTTTGACAAGTGCAACAAAACACCATCCTCTGCCGTCAATCAAACCATGTCCCCACATTCTTCTCCAAGTGACCTCGAAACTGCCAAATCACTGTCATCCAGAGCAGAACAGCTGTGTATTTAGTCATCAGCAGCGTGGCAGAGTGATGAACGCACTCGCTCGGTACAAGGTAGAATGAGGCAATCTAAATATAAATGGGGACGAGGGATGAGCGAGGGTCAGAGGTCACGGCGATGCACTAAACAAGTCTATTTTTCTCTGCGCTGAGGCCCCAAGGCAAATTAACATTTCACACCTGGATGTGCTCATGTACGCAGGGGGATTAGCTTTAGCGCTAACACGAGTAACGCATAGCTCCCTGTTTAAAAAGCCAGTGTGCAGCAGCTATAGCTTTTGTTGAGCCGTACTGAGGCAGAGGAGCGAGAATATATAAATAGAAATGGGATGATGCCGATTTATCATGTGCAACATTCTTAGACAGTTTAATATCTCAGGGAGGAAGTGAGCAGAGCAGGGGGAACATACGGAGGAATGTTTGTGGGTGAGTTTTACCAAAGGAGAGTGTCTTTACTGGTTTAAGATGACATCATAATGGCTCCTATTTCATCAGGTCAATTCAAATGTTTAAATGTGTGGGCTCTGTAGGTCCAGTCTGCGCTCTATGGGTCCAGTCTGCGCTCTGTAGATCCAGTCTGCGCTCTGAGGGTCCAGTCTGCACTCTGTGGGTCCAGTCTGCGCTCTGTGAGTCCAGTCTGTGCTCTATAGGTCCAGTCTGCGCTCTGTGGGTCCAGTCTGCACTCTGTACGTCCAGTCTGCGCTCTGTAGGTCCAGTCTGCGCTCTATGGGTCCAGTCTGCGCTCTGTGGGTCCAGTCTGCACTCTGTACGTCCAGTCTGCGCTCTGTAGGTCCAGTCTGCGCTCTATGTGTCCAGTCTGCGCTCTGTAGGTCCAGTCTGCGCTCTATGGGTCCAGTCTGCGCTCTGAGGGTCCAGTCTGCGCTCTATGGGTCCAGTCTGCTCTCTGTAGGTCCAATCTGCCCTCTATGGGTCCAGTTTGCACTCTGTGGTCCAGTCTGCGCTCTATGGGTCCAGTCTGCACTCTGTAGGTCCAGTCTGCGCTCTATGGGTCCAGTCTGCACTCTGTAGGTCCAGTCTCCGCTCTATGGGTCCAGTCTGCACTCTGAGGGTTCAGTCTGCACTCTATGGGTTCAGTCTGCACTCTGTAGGTCCAATCTGCCCTCTATGGGTCCAGTCTGCACTCTGTAGGTCCAGTCTGCGCTCTATCGGGCGACAGTGGCTCAGTTGGTTGGGTGTTTGTCCACTGATCCGAAGGTTGGCGGTTCAAATCCCGCACTCTACATAAACATCATTGGTTGAGTGGTTAGATCCACTGACTTGAAGGTTGGCGGTGCAATTCCAGCCCTCACAGATGAATGCTGTCGTTGTGTCCTTGGGCAAGACACTTAACCCACCTCGCCCCCAGTGTCTGCGTACACTGGTGTGTGAATGTGTGTGTGGATGGGTGACTGGTTCCTTGTTGTAAAGCGCTTTGAGTGCCTTGAAAGGTAGAAAAGCGCTATAAAAAAAATGTGACCAAATGTGACCATCTATGGGTTCAGTCTGCACTCTATGGGTCCAGTCTGCACTCTGTAGGTCCAGTCTCTTTATCTGACGGAGTTACTGCAGCCTTATACTCCACCCAGAGCCCTGAGGTCAGAGGCCAGCTCCTCCTTTCTCTGGCAGCGGCCAGACTATGGAACAGCGCCCTCTGCCTGTCAGATCCTCTCAGTCTTTAACACAGTTTAAGACTAGACTGAAAACACACCTCTTCTCCCTGGTATTTAACACTACAGAGGATATACAGCATTTTAATTTTGTGTATCGTGTTATCTTTTTATATGTTTTATGGGGCACTTTGGTTCAGCTTAACTAAAAATTGTTTTGTTTTTTATCGCTTGTTTTCTTGGTTTAGTTTCAGGGTTTAGGTTCTGGTTGATAAGTCGGCAAATTCCAAAGGGAAAACCAATAATAAAGGGTAAAGAGTCACTTTTTTATATAGCACTTTTCCACCTTCAAGTCCCTCAAAGCTCTTTACATCTCACACAGACACTGGGTGCAAGGAGGGTTAAGTGTCTTGCTCAAGGACACAATGACAGCATTCACCTGTGGGAGCTGGAATCGCACCACCAACCTGTGGGTCAGTGGATCGGATCACTCTTCCAATATTGTTCATGTCGAAGGCAGGACTCCAACATTTGGGTCAGTTGACGACGGTGCTGATAGGCACTTTGGGTGAAGTGTCTTGCCCAAGGACACGACAACAGGTTCCATTAGAGCTACCGCTGCCCAACGGTGGCGCGTGTTATTCCCAGTGCTCCCCATCCCAGTGCTAACCAAGACACGATCAGGCATTTACGAGCAGGTTTAATCCCCTCAGCAGGACTAATCTCGCTCAGGGCCGTGTACATTTCTATTTCCTCTGACCAGCTCCGTTTTAAGATTGAAAATGACTTCCGAAATGTCTTGATTAAACGAGCTGAAATTAAATTGTCCAGGTGACTACCTCTGAAACCTCTGCTACCATTTGCTCCATGCTGTGTGCTGGTAAGTGTGGAAGAGTGGTCGCTTGGGCGCTCCCTTTTTTTTTTTTTTTTTTTAAATTTAGCTGTAGTAAAATATAATTGCCAAACCACCTGAGATCGGCTCAAATGAGGATTAAATTGGGTCATGTAAGTTTGTTGTTGAGTCGACAGAGGCCAGGTCTAAGTTATGCACAAGAGGATTTAGTCTTTAAATAAGTTAGCTAACAGTTCCATCCTGTTCGTCACAGTTCAGTCCATCTTTCTTGAAATTTGTTGTACATCAAGGACAGACGGCAGGTAAGATCTCCATGATGTATAAAGGTGGGTTATTACCGTAGACTGTGTATATGAATGGACGTAGCTAACCTGCTAGCTGCCGTGTTCCAAACAGGAAGTGATCATGGGCGCACTTCCTGCACCATCAACTCTGGCTCCCATTCACTGTCTTTTGAAAAACTGTGTCCCCTCTCTCTATAACTGCTGCTGTCAGACTCATCATTTTGGTCTTAAATGTTTGTATTAACCCTCTACATGATCCTGGGTTTTTTTTATTTCCTCCTCCTCTCTCTCCTTCCCCTCCTTCTTCTCTCATCCTCCTCCCTCTCCTCCTCCTCATCTCCTCCTCCCTCTCTTCCTCCTCCTCCCTCGTTGTCGTAACGTGCAGACTGGCGGACCAAAATATGCAGTACCCAGGGAAGGTTTAACAGTGTTTATTGACAGATTGTGAATAATAGTGCAATACGGGGAGCAGGGGTAGCGGGATACGGTGCGCGGTGAGGACAGGGAAGGAGAGTTGAGTGCGACGCCGAGGTCCGGGAGCAAGGAGTGCAGGTACAGGAGCAGGGCTGGAGCGGGACGAGGAGAGCCGGGACGAAGAGCCAGGTGCAGGGTGAAATCCGGAGACGAGGTGAGCAGAGTAATCAAGGTGCACTGTACCAGAGAGCAGGGAGAGCCGCAGCTGAGCCAGGAGCGCAGGTGCAGGAGGATTCCAGGAGTCCCATGCAGTAACCATGCAACGAGCAAAAGGCAAAAAGGCAAAGAGCTAGGTAGTCACGTTGGTAACGTTGACGATCTCGCCTCGACTGTCTGTCTCCTGGGCTTCTTATACTCGAGCAGGTGCAGGTGATTGCCTGATGAGCCCCAGGTGCGCGTGGGAGGAGCAAGACGCTCCGCCCACGACCGGCAAATGACAGACAGCGGGAGGAGAGGGGCAAGACAGGAGACAAACAGAGGCACAAGTCACGTGATCGTGACACTCGTTCATTCACCAAAATGTGAATGAACGAGGGAGTTTTTATTGCGTTTTTTATTTCGCTATTTCGTCCCTAAATCAAGATATGAACATTAATAACAGACAAATCAGGCACCTTCTTTCCCCGAGGTCACTCCTGCTAGCGTTAGCAACAGGTTTGATTGACAGCATTGCTAAGGGGCGTTACCTTCTACAGCCTTGCTCTGGATTGGCTCTTTGGTTGCTATGATACTATAACTATACTATAACTGCTCTAGCCTCGGTGAGCTTCATCTGACTGGACTAGATTTTACTTGGAGTTGAAGGCGATGACAAAAAAGGCAGACCAGAAGTGTGTGAGGTCAAAGGTCAAACACCATTGAATGAAGCGCTTATACTGACTGACATCTGATATAAATGACCAACGAAAATTCAGCTTCTAAGCAACAGAGCCCGCCTCCAGACTACACTCCCACATGAGGCATCTCTGTCTCCGCTGCCCTCAGGTACACTGACAAAAAGATGTTTTCACCACCAACCTCTCACTCAAAGGTGGTTTGAAGTGTCTTGCCTAAGGACACAACAGCGGCATGCCCTGGTCAGAGTTGGATTTCAAACTGTCAAACTTTGATTTGGCGACAGAGCCTGTTAATAAATTATTAACAGGTTGAAAATATCTCCTCTGTCTCCTGTGAGCCTCTCTCCTGCAGACACGGTTTTGAGTCTGAAAAGAAAATCGCTCGTCCAGGTTTAGCTCCAATTTGACGTAAAGAAACATAAAGAAACATAAAGAAACATAAAGAAACATAAATTAGCATCATATACAAACTACCTATCCCATTAGAATGAAACAGTGAGGGACACATCTGAGATACAGATGTCCCTCACTATATTGTGGTTCACTTTTTGTGGATTTTTTTAGTACAATTTTTCATGCTTTTTTACAGAGTATGAACATGCATTGTGTTCTGCGTCCTGATTGGCTGAGGGACTGTAGACCATTGTGTTCTGTGTCCTGATTGGCTGAGGGACTGTAGACCATTGTCCATCAGTCTCCTCCGTGTCTCCTGTACAGTACAGAATGTGTCAGACAAATTTACATAACTGTTGGATCACAGTGTGACTCTAAAGTGCTGTATGTTTGCAAGTTTTCTCCCCGTCAAAACCCACAATGTCGATGAAACGTTCTGCACCGACAAAGACACCGACGAAGGTTTGAACTTTGAGAGAGTTTAAACAAGAGAGAAATGTGAGAAAATGTTAATGCCTGTGTGAGAAAAGTGTATAAAGTGTGTGGTGAGGGGGTTTACAGCCACAAACATATATAATAACTGTAGCCTCTGTTAGTGTGCGTGGGGCTGTGTTTGCAGATGTTCCCTGGGTCTTCTGCAGTTTGTGCTGATTTGACTCAACAATCCCGAGGACGCCAATTAATGTTCCCCCACAACATGGAGTCATTAATTAAGTACAGTCGGCTTCTTCAGCTCTGATTTGTGGAGCTCCAGATAAGCACAAATGACTGGGACGCACCTGCTTTTCTCCGCCGTCGACAGGGAAATGTTTAAGAGGATTCTGGGATTTGAAACATGGTGAGACTAGCACTGGAGTGAGCTGTGCCTTAATTACTGTTGAGAAAAGCCAAGAGATGCAGGCCCGTCAACAGAAATGTGGGGTCTGGGGCCAAGAAAGCTCACATGGACCCCCCTTTAACAGATCCTGGGGCTATCAAAGCAGGGACTACAGACACATGAGCAGAATGTGGTGCATCAGTAACTCTTCAGAGGAGAGTCCGCCACCTGCTTGTCTCCTCATCGCCATAGACTGTATATTCAAAATTGATATAGCTAACCTGCTAGCTATCGCGTTAAAAATCACTTTCTATAAAAAGCTGTGGCTTCTTTCTCTGTAACTGCTGCTGTCAGACTCGTCATTTTGAAGGGCCGTTACCTTCAACAGCCTCACTCCTGATTGGCTCTATGGTTGCTATGATACTCATGGTCGGAATTCCAAATATGAAACTCTGCTCTAAATGATCTGTTTTAACTGCTCCAGCCTTGATGAGCTTCATTTGACTGGAGCAGGACGCTGTGGGTGACGTCACACTCATTTAGTCCACTTCTTTATACAGTCTATGGTCATCACTCTGGCTAGAATATTCCACAGTATGGCATTTCACAGATCTATTTTCTTGCAGACAAGGAGATGGCGTTGTTGCCGTTGGTGGCGTCATTGGCGCCGCTGGCATTGGTAGCGTTGTTGGCATTGCTGACGTTGATGGTGTTGTTGGCATTGCTGACGTTGGTGGTGTTGTTGGCATTGCTGGTGTTGCTGGAGTTCAACTTCACTTTATTTGTGTCCCCCATGAGGCAATTAGTTTTGCAGCGAGAGAAATACAAAAAAGACAAACACATAAAAACATTGAAAGGCCTTAAAAAACAGTACATATTTGTCCATCCACAGAGCAGGAAAAATAAGGAGTTGGTGGCGTTGGTGGCGTTGGTGGCGTTGGTGGCGTTGGTGGCGTTGGCATTGATGGTGTTGTTAGCGTTATTGCCGTTGTTGGTGTTGGTGGCATCAGTGACCACGTTTACAAATTAAAAGACTTATCAACCCATAAGTAAAAGAACTCTTTTATGAAGCACGAGGATGTGGCGTGAAAACAGGAAAACCAGCTCACAGTAGGAACACATGTTTTTCAATGCATTTTTGAGCAATAAAACAGCAGTAATTGAATAAATGCATAATATATAAATTTAATGCAATACTGTGGAACATTCCAGGTAAAGTAATGACAAGCAGGAAGTCATACCCTGGTCAGAAAGTTACACAATGAACCTTTGTAATAACAGAACTGATCTTATTCCCCCGTTTTCCAGCGCTTAAACACGTAATGCACTGGACATGTGTTGGTTTGGGCAGATTTCTCTTTTTCTGACGGTTTATTTGATCGCACCATGAGTTTGACCTCAGCTCTGAGATACCCGAGCACCTGCAGAGTCCTTCACCCCGGGCGTCTGTCCATGTTTATGAATGAGACGAGAGGAAAGACACAACTGTGATAAGGGAAAAAATATTCAGCAACAACATCGACAAGACAGAAGAATAAACGTGTGTCTGCTCCCATTTACGAAGTAACAGAGTTTTAGAGGATTGTAACGACAGGATCAAGAAGTGAACAGAGAAATCAAACCAGCAGCTTCCATACGTCCTAGGCAAACACTTTTTAAAAAATGTTTTAATTTAAAGGGCCCATATTACTCTATTTTCTGATCTATAATGTGTTTTAATGTCATTTCTTCGTCACACACAGACCTGGAGTTGTATTTTGTTTCATTCACACATGTTTAACACACAAACCTGCACATTTAGGCTGAGTTCTTCTCTCAAACTGAAAAAACACTCTGTTCCACCTTTTGATTTCATCATGTGGTAATACAGGAAGAGCTCCACTGTGTTTTTAAACTCCACACACCTTCATTTCTAAAATAATTTATATTATTAATTTCAGACCTGTAATTGTCAATCTCTACTGAACTTAAGGTAAAAGGACCTGTTAACGTGAAAACTATCACTTCATGACATCACAAGGTGGAACAGAGTGTTTTGAGCTTTGGAGATGTAACAGACTAATCAAAGTGTTACTCAAACATGTGTGAATGAAACTCTTTCTCTGTTCTTTTTTTTTTTTTTTTTTTTTAGTTACTTTGAGCGTTTTTGTCTTTGTTTTTTTCAGGGTTTTTTTTTGTTATTTTGAGTTGTTAATTATATATACATCCATACATACATTGTACATACTTTTCTCATGTAAGTTCTGTCATGGAGATATTGTTTTTCCTACAATCTTCCACAGTATGGCATTTATTCCATTACAGGAGTTTTTATTGTTGTAAAATACGTTGAAAAACATGCATACTTACACCAAACTGGAAAAGCTCTCTACAGATCTGACCTGTAAAATGGCCTAGGAGATAAATCAGTTTAATAAGCGATACTCTGGGACATCCAGACAAGACACACAACATCTCCATGGCGACAAACAAATGCCTCCTCTTCATCAGGAAGTGTCAAAACATTTCAAAATTTGGGATCTTTTGAGACACATGAATCACTCTTACGCACAGTTAGCAGTTTGATGAAAAGATTATTCATACTCTGACCAAGACTCTCAAAATTCCTAAATAAATATTGAAACACAGACGTAATTTGGCTCAAACCAGTAAAAACACGATATAAACCTGTGTCTTCATAACTACACACGTGGACAAAATTGCTGGTTCGTCGGTTAATAAAAGAAAAACTCACAATGGTCACAGAAATAACTTGAATTTGACAAAAGCAATAATAAATAAAAATTCTAGGAAATTTATAGAAACATGTAGATTGGCAAATTTCAATCTGTTTTTTTTATGATTGTTTTTTAACAGCGGTGTCCTCCTTGGTCGTCTCCCATTACGTCCACTTTGGCTCAAACAACATGGATGGTGCGATCTGACACTGATGTTCTTTGAGCTTGAAGTTCACCTTTAATCTCTTAAACTTTTTCTGGGCTCTTTTGTTTCCATTCGTATTATCTGTCTATTGATTTGTCATCACTTTTCCTCCTGTGGCCACGTCCAGGGAGGTTGGCTACAGTCCCATGGATCTTAAATCTCTGAATAATGTGCAACTGTAGTCACAGGAACATCAAGCTGTTTGGAGATGGTCTTAAAGCCTTTAACATGTTTGTCTATAATTTTCTGTCTAATCTCCTGAGACAACTCTTTCCTTTACTTCGTCTGGTCCACACCGTGTCCCCAAACAGCACAGTGACTTGTAGTCCTGTATACTGGCCACTGACTGAACACAAGACTGTAGACACCTGTGATGATAATTAGTGACACACCTTTGGTCACATTATTTTCACGAGTTTATTTTTCTAAGTAATTCTGTTAAAGCAGGTTGAAAACAAATGTAACCCGGGTGAAATATGCGGATTTCCAACCAATCATATCAGCGCTCGCGCTCTCTCTCTCTCTCGCTCCCCTCCGCCGGGTCCCTCGCGCGTTTCATGCGCCCGCTCACGTGACTTGTTGTAGCCAATCAGGGCCCATGTTACCCGGCAGCTACACACCCGGCAGGTGAGAGGCTTGCGCCAGCAGCATGCGATGCCGGTAGGTTTCAAACTTCTCATTTGCCGTGATTTCATTATAACAATACTCCACCTTCATCCCACTTGCTCTTTATCAAAGGTACTGATCATCGAGCCAATGCAACGTGAGGAATGAGCTTTGATTTCGTGATATTCAGTGGAATTGGTGAGTCCGGTTTGTTTACTAGCGCTAGCTTAGCGCGCTGCACTTATATCGAGCAGTTAGCATTGGGTTTAACCCCAGGTTTCGCCAATGGTTTTACATAAATACTATGAAACTTGTGTCAAGTATTTTGCTAACTTATATCATGTTATTGTCACTGTCATATGAATTTTAAGCCTTACTTTGTGAATGTTCATGGTTGTGTGTTTAAATGCACCTGCGCACGGTATGCACCTCAACTAGCATTACACACTGTAAGGTTTTTTTATTCATTCATGATATGATTGGAACTAGCAATTGCTATTTGATTTTACTGAAATTGAGATATTTTGGTCCTAGGCCATGGTCCTATGTTGGTGAGCTACAGATGGCGAGATGGTGAGCTACAGATAACCCTCGAGCCTAAAATGTGGAACCTTTCTGCACTGAACTGCACCTGCTCTGATCGGGCCAGGTAGGCGGCTTATCATAGCCGAGTTTTGCCTCGCACCTCCTCACCTCCGCTCCTTACCTTACCTCCACTACACCTCCACTACACCTCCACTACACCTCCACCCCACCTCCACTACACCTTCACCCCACCTCCACTACACCTCCACCCCACCTCAATGAACTACCTCTCAGTGTCTGGTCAAATTGACCAAGCCAACGACCTACCTCTAACATTTTTATAAACTGAATGGTTGAACTAAGCAAATAGACTGAACTCTGGGGGGTTGTGGGGCATTTGAAAGTGAACGACCCGAATTGCACGTCTTTGTACAGCACTGTACTAAATGATTGTTTTTGTCATTTGTTTGAATGGCCATTGTTTGTTATTTTGTGTCTATTCTCCAAAACATGGTACCTTTTTAACCGCAATACACTGTCTGTCCACTCTCTCCCTGAGTCGATCCTAAATCTTCTGATACTAGCCCTGTGATTTGGTCATAGTATTACTACTACTCTCCTTAGTATTACTATTCCACTACCACTACTACTCGGGTTACCAGCTCATATACCCGTTACACAAATGTCTGACTTTCATTGGATAAATTTCATAGAACTTTTATTTATTACTACTTTTGTCAGATTCAAGTTCTGTGACCATTGTGAGTTTTTCTTTCATTAACGAAGGGTACTAACAATTTTGTCTCAAAGGACCTATTTTCTCCCTGCTCGTCTTCGTGTGGACACTCCAGTGATATCGTTCTCTTGTGGATCGATGGCGGTGCAGAGGGTCAAGTCTCCAGGCCGCTCATCTCTAAAATCCGCTTCCTGCCTTGGACCATATCGACGAGCTCGGCTTTGATTCATTTTGCACGTTTTGCGTATTTGGGTCCTCATGAATCAGCTGGCGCCTGATCTGGCAACAGAGCAGAGGACAGATGGGCAGATGTGTGTTTGAGATCACACACGCATCAAGGAACGAGGAACGAGCAGGGTTTTAATGTCGGCCATTTTGTGCCGTGTCTAGAAACAAACAGAAATCTATAACCTGTAGGAACTTATGTTATTTTGAATTTAAAGCGAACATATTACACTGTTTAATCTGTGTTTTAATGTTTCCTCGTCACACACAGACCCGGAGTTGTGTTTTGTTTTATTCTCACATGTTGAACACACAAACAAACCTGCAGATTTAGGCTGAGTTCTTCTCACAAACACAAAACACTCCGTTCCACCTTGTGATGTCATCATGTGGTAATACAGGAAGTGCCCCACTGTGTTTTTAAACTCCATACACCTTCACTAGAATCATTTCGGTAATAATTTTAGCCCTGGAGTTGCCAGTTTCTATTGAACTAAAGGTAAAAGGAGCTGTTAATTTGAAAACTACCACTTCATGACATCACAAGGTGGAACAGAGCGTTTTGAGCTTTGAAGATATAGACAGACTAATAATAAAATGTTACTCAAACGTGTGAATGAAACAAAACACAACTCCAGGTCTGTTTTTGAGGAGGGTTTCAACCAGAAGAAGGTACAGACAGGTCAATAGACAATGCATAAACATGTCTCCGCAATTCCAGCTTCCACCGATGAATACTGATGTTAGATCCTTGGCAAGCGCATTTAAAGTCCATATCGAGCCAATTTAATGAATGTTACCAGAGCAACTTGTTAATGTTTCTATGATGTATTTATCCAACACACCTTAAACAAAGAGTATGTTACTTCCATACTGTTATTTGCACTGATGTAAAAACTATTTACTGTAAATTATCTAAATGGTGTGTGGTTTAATCACTGAGATGTTACTTATAGTTGGTCCTGTCTGTCAAACACAGGCCAGGAGCACAGTCAGGAACAAAACCCATAGGATCCTTGATGACTAGAACCAGCCCAGAACCTCGAGAACCGAATCTGTCCCTGTCAGCGCTCGTCCTTCTGCGTCCAGTGCGAGGCTTGTTCTCACATTCACTCAGCTTCACGGGCTCAGCGACATTTCGTGAACTCTGCGTTTAAACTCTGGACACTCGCTGTTTTACTATTATTCATTGTGAAGTGTGAATTTGTGTTTTGCCGTCGCAGTATTCGGTGATGAAATTGCACTAGACTGTTCAGATTCTATCATTACTGTCGCTGATTTTGTGGAAAAACAAAAAAGTTTGAATAGAAGTTATACATTCAAAGTACTTTAACTATGAGGCTTGGTTATTATGGGCAGATCTTGTAAATATTTGAGTTTATATGTTGCCATTCTGTATTATTACTGTGTTCTGACTCAGTCCATAACCTCTCCTTTAACTCTTTTGACCAGTACAAGCTGCATATATGATACAAAGTCAACAAACCCTTTTTGGCCACATCCTCGTTGAGCACCTGTAGAAACTCTTGAGCCTGATGCCCTCTTTTCGTATTTGCTCAGTCTTGTACATTTCTGGATGCGTTCTCATGTTCCTCCCTTTGTTCCTCTCTGCTGTGGGGCTTGCTCCATGGGGCGTTTGAGGAGCTGGAAGTGTGGAGGATTTTTATAACTTTCTGCTTTTTGTTCTGAATCCAAATATCATCTGTTCTGAGACGATGGTGCAGGCAGAAAGGAAATGCATTTTTGTCTGTTACGGTAAAATGAGAGGTCAGTTAATGGTGTTACCCGGGAGAAAAATGCGGATTTCCTGTTCTATTAGTCTCTCGCAAGTCTGACACGCCCGTTCATGTGACTCGTTGTGTCCAATCAGGGTCCATATCACCCTGTAGCAACACACTCTTTAGATGCGAGGCTAGCGGTTTGCGAGGCTATGGTTTTAAAGTTCTCATTTACCTTCATTTCGCAATAACATTCCAACTTGATCAAACTCAACGATTACCATAGATACTGATCGTCAAGTCCTTACTGCATCGGTAATGAGGTCTGATTCCGTGCTATAAAGGGAAACTGGCCAGGTTCTCATTCTTGGATAGCGAGCTACGGAATAACCCTCTAGCCTAAATCTGAAGACTTTCTCCACTTGCTCTTGGCTTACTGTAGCCCAATCATTTTGCCTCGCATCTCTACTTCTACCCTCGCAACGTCTGGTCAAATTGACACAGCCTACAAACAACCTCTCAACGTATTTATGAACTATGAATGTGTTTGAACTCTTTAAGCGGATCACAGCCCACAAACTGAACTCAAGGAGGGTTGTGGGGCATTAGAGCCGAACTGTACAACGTTATTGTGAAATGCCAATCGTTTTTGCGTTATTTGTTTGAATGGCCTTTGTCTGTCTATTTTATTGCCTGCTGTCTTTGTCCACTTTCTCTAAGAGTAATTTATGGTCTTTCTGATCCTATCTCAATGATCTGGTCTTAGTACTATTACCACTACTACCACTACTACGTCGGGTCTCCAGCCAATATAACCGTTACATCAGTCATAGGGAAGAGGGTCCTCTGTATTTGACCCCCTTCCTTCAGTGAGATACAGACCAACGCTCAGGGACCTGTCTCCAGATCTTGGGTAGGGTTTGGTCAGAACTATGATGTGAGTGTGGTGAACAAGCGAGCCTTTTGAATGATTTCGTAAGAGTCTTTGAATGTTTTAAAATCTTTTCTTTCTCTGCATTTTTAAACTAATTAAAGCTGAACCAACACAAGAATCAGCTCAGAAGCAGAAGCAGAGTAGGCAACGCGACTGGGGAGCTTTGTCTTATTTAGATGCTGCATAATTCCAAAGGGTAAACACACTCCCACTCTCAGTTTGAACCACTTTAAACACATCTGAGCCTCGGTTGTTTCTCTCTGTAATTAGTTTGTAGATAAAATTAGTTCTCACACTGGCTTCTGTCATATAAATACATAGTAAAAGAGCCAGTCTGTTGAACGGCTCTTTTAAATGAATGGATCCAAAAGATTCAGATCTCATAAAAGACCAAAAAGTCTTGTCACGAGTCAGGACCTCAGCATGAGCATGTGCATGTTTTTGGTTTGACTCGTTCAGTGTGCACAGAAAGGCCTGGGCTGCCCGGGAATCATACCTGGAACCTTCTTGCTCTGAGGCAAAAAGTGCTCACCCATCACTGCATATTCTTTAAAAAAAATAAAAATTAAATACTCCACAGAATGGGAGACGGTTTTAAAATATTACACAGAATTCAATTGGTCTTCATGAAAATTAAAGCTGGGCTAGAATGGGCCTAATTTATAAAACTTAAGTGGAATTTTACTAAAAGTGCACTTATGAATATGTTGTAAACGGCGCTGGTGGATTAAAAAAAGCAGACTTGGGATTGGGTAAAAATTTAACAGAGTTTATTACAAGGAAAAATGCAGAGCTGGGTCATAGGGAGCTTGTCGTGGGAAGCTGGTCGGGGGGAGCTGGTCGTAGAGACTTGGTTTTTTTGGAGCTGGTCCTGGGGAGCTGGTGTGGTGAGGAGTTGGTTTTTGGGAGCTGGTCGCGGAGGAGCTGGTCGGAGGGAAACTGGTCGTGGGGAGGGAGAGGGTACACAATTTTTTCAATAGAAAGTGAATTAGAGCCAGAGTTGATGGAGCTGGGGAAGTAACCCCCATGAACACTTCCTATTTGGAACGCAGCAGCTAATGCGTTATTTGCAAATCTCAGTTTTCGGATAGTCCCAAACATTTCCACATCAAGCTGTTATTTTAAAAGCTCACAAACATAACCTGGACAATAGTGTGAGTCAATCTTTATGAAGAAGATCCAAAACCACATCTACACCAGAGCAAAAAACGGCTCCAACAGAA
>JAIEZT010000007.1:5778391-5805867 GCA_019594935.1 Periophthalmus modestus | reverse complement strand
ATGATACCCGTGGCCGAAACTCCTGCTCCAATTAGCCGTGTACCTCGCGAGCTCGATGACGTCAGTTGGGAGCTCGAAGCGTGTGGTGACGTCACCGCCTAGAGAAAATCAATTATCGAAACAATCAATAACATTATTTTTGAAAGTCATAAATTTAACTTCTGTGGTTGAAGGAAAAGGTCAACTGATGCGTGCCACCTGCTTTTCTCCATGGACTCTACAGTAATTGCTTTGTCTGGAATGTCCAACAGTATGGCCTTAAAAACAAGTCGTAACTCAATCACCCCGCCCACCGATCACCCGACCGGGCACCCAGGCCAAGTTACGCAGCGCAAACGTAATACCATCCGGATCTCCATGGACAAGACCTAAAAACACACCGAATACCTACCTCCCATCAATTCAAAAGTGAGGTCCATATTTATTTATACTTTGCCAGCTGATGTCCATCAAAACATTGAGATTGTGTTGCTAACTGTAGGCACGGGCTACTGGTCTGGAGCTTTGGTTACTCTTCAAGTTAAACATTTAATCTTAGCTTTGTTTTAACAACCGAGAGGCACACTGACCAGACATAGGTACAGTAACTGAGCACTTAGCTAGAACATAGCATTGGCAACTGATGAGCTGATCTGTGGCGTTAAACAAATCTAGTTAGCATTAGCATTGCCAGCAGTTTTTCATTTTGTTTACGCTCACTTTTTCAAAATCACACTCTTAACAGGACCAGGGAAAGCGTCGTATTGATTCACAGAGAGCTCAGCCTGAAAATGTGTTCTTTTAAACTCATTTTGTGTGTTTTTTTTTTTTTTTTTTCTTGAGATTTTTTAAAGCTTTTTGACACTGTTTTCCTATCGTGTGCATCGTTGTTTCCCTGGTTAACCGAACCATTCCACTCCACGATCCAATAACGTCCAAAGGCCCCAAACTATCAAAAAACTTTAAAACGATCGACTCGTGCGTTTGTCCTTTAGTGAGATGCATATGAGATATTATATTTGTTCGGTTCCAGCTGCTGCTGCTGCTTCAGTCTCTGAAGAGGCAGTTTTTGTCAGGCTGCACTTTGGTCAAAACAATCTACACAGTTCCGATCTACAGATGACCGTCACACTTTCAATATTTCACTCAGACTCGATGCTTTTTTCACTCAAAAACAAGATTTATATGTTAAGATTTATGTCCCAACAGCGTTACCGCGGCGCGCCTGTTCTTTTTGCCCCCAGTCCTGAACATCTGATCTGTATCAGTGTGAACGGCTCATTTTTACCACCCGAGTGTGTGAGTGTGTTTATGTAGTGTGTATTTGAGTGTGTGTGTTGTGTATGTGAGTGTGTGTGTGTGTGTGTGTGTGAGTGTGTATGTGAGTGTGTATGGTGTGTGTGTTGTGTTGTATGTGAGTGTGTGTGTGTGGTGTGTGTGTGAGTGTGTATGGTGTGGTGTGTGTGTGTGTGTGCTGTGTGTGTGTATGTGTGTGTGTTGTGTTTGTGTGTGTGTGTGTGGTGAGTGTGTATGTTAGTGTGTGTGTGTGTGTATGTGTGAGGGTTGTATCTTGTGTGGTGTTGTTTGAATGCCTGACGGTGTAGTTAGTGTGTCTGTGAGTGTGTCTGTAGTTGGTGTGTGTGTCGTGTTTGTGTGTTGGTCTGTTGTGTGTCCTGTGTGGTTTGTGTAGTTGGGTGTGGTTGTGTGTATTGTGTGTGTGTCTGTGTGTGTGTGTGTGTTGTGTGAAGGTGTGTGTGTGTGGTGTGTATGTATGTATCGTTAGTGTGTGTGTTATGTAGGTGTGTGTGTGTGTGGTTGTGTGTGTTGTGTGTGGTTTGTGTGTGTTTGTGTGTGGTGTGTAGGTTGTGCCTGTGTGTGTGGTGTGTGGTGTATGTTTGTGTGTTGTGTGTGTGTGTGTTGTATGTATTGTGTGGGTGTTGTGTTCTGTGTGTGTGTTGTGTCCTCCTGGGTGGTGTGTGTGTGTGTGTGTGTGGTGTATGTCCTGTTGGCGCATGTTGTAGTATGTTGTGGATGGGGTCCTCTGTGTGTCTGTCCTGAGTGTTGTGGTGTGTGTGTGTGGTGGTGTGCCTGAGTGTGTCTCTGGTGTCTCTGTGTGTCTCTGAAGATGTGTGGTGGTGTGTGTGGGTGTCTGAGTGTGTTCTCATGTGTGGCGTGTGTGATGTGTGTGTGTTCTGTGTCTCTCATCTCGTCACGTCATCGGATAAATCCTGTTCAAGTTTTTTATTTTTTTAACACGACGTAGACAGACATTGAAGAAGTTTGTCTATAAAACTGGTCCGAGTTCTCTGTTTGGTGAGGTTTAACTAAAGCGTCGGTAGTGTCTGCTAGCACCGCATAAAGCTAACCCCCTTTACAAATCAGGACACGAGCGAACGTGCAACATATTCCAAACAAAGTCCACCAGCAATTCATCAGTTTTACAAAGACTTTTACTCTATTATTTGGTTTATGTTTTTGGGATCAACTTCGGTTCCTCAAGTTGAACCAAAGTCTCGTAAAGCGATGGGCCGATGAAAAAGCGAAAAGTTAGCTGTGTTTGCGCTACATGCTAAATAAAAAACGCATCAATCACAGGGCGCTGCATAAGACGACTTACCTGTGAGGAATAACACTGCTGGAAATAAATCAGTTTCCTTCAGGCTAAAGCTAACGGAGCGTGCGCCTCATTTGGTTATGGTGTTCTAACCTGCGCTCAGATGCTACTCACGCGTGTTAGCATAGTGTCAGATTAGCTTACAGCAATTCGATTAGCCACGTTGTTGTTGTTTTGGGAAAGGCTGATGCGACGCTGCACATTTTAAATCACAATATTCATCTAAAACGACTTAATAAAAGAAACAAATTTGGCTGAGTTTCTGCTTTAGGAAAACTGTGGTGTCCAGTGGGGAGGCTGACGTCGCCGTAAACGTTGTCAACAATAACTAGCACCGCATGCTGTTGGGCGCCGACCCCTATGGACAGCCATGCTCATCACACTTAGAGGCAGGCGGATTTGAGGAGGTTTTTTAACGAGGAGATGAGGACCGAGGACGAGGAAGACGAGGAGATAGGATGAGGAAAACGAGGAGATAAGGAAATGAGCAGACGAGAGACGAGGAGACACGAGGAGATGAGAGAGACAAGGATGAGGAGGACTAGGACGAGGATGATGAAAACGAGGAGATGGAGACGAGGGAGATGAGAACGGGCATGTACATCTCAGTGGGCGTGTCCCCGTGGGCGTGGTCCCAGTGGGTGTGTCACAGTGGGCGTGTCAAAAATGGTGCCATCTTGAAAATAGTGGATTGTAAAGATTAAACTCAAACATGAATCACTCCAAACACAACTTCAGGAGGCCTCAACGAGAAGAAAAAACATAATGACTAGAACATGGAGAAATCTGAAACGTCGTTTAGAGATTAGATCTGATTTAATATTTTTTATGTTTACTGTTAGCTCAACCCTGACAAAGTGCTCTCCAGTCCCAGACATGTCTGTGGACTTTTGTGATTTTTACTTCCTGGTTGGAAATTATGACATCACACACTCGGGAAATCCATGACTGTTACTTAGCAAAAAACTCGAGTCACACAAGGCCAAAAACTCGAGTGTCCTGTGAACTGAGACCTTTGACTGAGAGATCGATCAAGTGTCTCTCTGTCTTTGCTCTCTATCTATCTCTCTCTGCCTCTCTCTCCCTCTTCCTCTCTTCTCTCTGTCTCTGCCTCTCTCTCGTCTGTCTCTCTTCTCCTTCTCTCTGTCTCTCTGTCTTTTCTTTCTCTCTCTTTCTGTCTCTCTCTCTGTCTGTCTCTCTCTCTGTCTGTGTCTCTCTCTCCTGTCTCTGTCTCTCTCTCTCTCTCTCTGTCTCTCTCTCTGTCTCTCTGTCTGTCTCTCTCTCTTTCTCTGTCTCTCTCTTTCTCTTTTCTCTCTGTCTCTCTGTCTCTCTTTCTGTCTCTCTCTGTCTGTCTCTCTCTCTTTCTCTGTCTGTCTCTCTGGTCTCTCGTCTCTCTCTCTCTGGCTCTCCTGTCTTTGTCCTTCTCTCCTTGTTCTCACTCTCTGTCTCTTTCTCTCTCTCTCTGTCTCTCTCTCTGTCTGTCTCTCTCTTCTCTCTCTGTCTCTCTGTCTCTCTGTCTCTCTCTTTGCTTTCTCTGTCTCGCTCTGTCCTCTTTCTCTCTGTCTGTCTGTCTGTCTCTCTCTCTCTCTTCTCTGTGTCTGTCCTGTCTGTCTGTCTCTCTGTCTCTCTGTCTCCTCTTTCTGTCTCTTGTCTCTCTCTCTGTCTCTCTCTCTCTGTCGCTCTGCTCTGTGTCTCTCTGTTCTGTCTCTGTCTCTGTCTGTCTGTCTCTCTGTGTCCTGTCTCTCTCTGTCTTGTCTCTGTTCTCTCTGTCTCTCTGTTTCTCTCATTCTGTCCTTGTCTCTCTCTCTCTGTCTCTCTCTGTCCCTTTCTGTCCCTCTCTCTCTCTCTGTGTGTCTCATCTGTCTGTCTCTGTCTGTCTCTCTTCTCTCTCTCTCTCTCTGTGTCTCTCTCTCTCTCTCTCAGTCTCTGTCCTCTCTCTCTCTCTCGTCTTCTCTCATCTCTCTCCCTCTCTCTGTCTCTCTCTTCTGTCTGTCTCCTCTCTCTCTGTCTCTCTGGCCTGTCTGCTCTAGTTCTCTCTAACCGCCTCTCTCTCTCCCTCTACTCTCCTCTCTCTCTCTCGGTCTCTCTCTCCGGTCTCTCTAGGGGGCTCTCTTGCCTCTCTGTCGGTCCCCATCTCTCTCTCTCTGTCCTCTCCTCTCTCTCGTGATCTCACTCTCGTCTGTCTCTCTCTCTTCCTCCTCTCTCTCTCTCCTGTTCTCTCATGTCGTCTCCTCTCTCGTCTGTCCGTCTACTCTCTGTCTCTCTCTCTCTCATCTCTCTCTCTCTCTCCTCTCTCTCTCTTCTCCTATCTCTCTCTCTCTCTGTCTGTCTGCTCTTCAGTTGCTGTGATACTCACGGTCTGGACTTGGCTCCAAAATTCACTGCAATAACTGCTCCAGCCTCGATGAAAAGTTACATAATGCAGCTTAAAGTGTGTCTCTATAACTGATCTACACAACGATTCCATTGAGTTTATAACTACTGTGAAGACATTTGCTCCTTATCAAAGTGACAAACTCTCTAGAACATTGTTTATGTCATGGCCAATAAAATGTAAAAATCAAATATAAAGTAAATGCTTCAAAGAGCCAAAGGTTTTCCATCAAAAACTGCTTTTACCTGTTTATTTTTTTCAGTTTTGCAGCACAAACGCAGATTTAAGAGTGAAAACTGAATCAAACTGAACACGAGGCAAATGGTGGCCTTGATTTGTAAAAAACTGAACTCACTGAACTCAAAGAACCAAAATGTGTCCAAATATATAAAACTGAAATTACATAAAAGAAAAAAAAAATGCCTGAAATTGTCATTTTAAAGTTTGGAGTGGTCCAAAGTTTACACCTCATCATCATAATTCTTCACAGTGATGAGTTTATAAGCACTTTTCACAGCTGTCAGAGACGCTTCACGGTAATGCTAACAATGACTAGCATGTTAACACACAATTCCTGATCATTGCACAGTAACGCACTTAATAACTCGATACAGGCAGCACTGGTATATTTTAACATCAAGAACAACTCAAACAAAACATCTGGGCTGAAGTTTTAGCTTAAAATCTAAATTTAAAAATCATGTACAGCACCTTTAATACAAAGACTTAAAGGAGACATATTAAAGTATTTTTCTGTTCTCTGTTTTTAATGTCGTTTCCTCGTCACAAACAGACCTGGAGTTGTGTTTTGTTTCATTCACACAAACCCTGCGTACTCTCTTCTTCTTCTTCTTCTTCTCTCAAACTGAAAAACACTCTGTCCACCTTGTGATGTCATCATGTGGTAATACAGGAAGTGCTTTTAATACAGGAAGTGTTTTTTAAATTCCCACACACTTCATTTCTAGAATCATTTGGACGATTTCAGACCTGGAATTGCCAATCATCTACTGAACTGAAGGTTAAAAAACAGGTAGTTGCTAAATGGAAAACTACCACTTGATGACATCACAAGGTGGAACAGAGCATTTTGAGGTTTGGAGATGTTACAGACTAATAATAATGAAACAAAACACAACTCCAGGTCTGTTTTTGATGCGCTAACTACCTTCTAACACAACCTAAACCTCACAAGAGTACAATTTGCATAATATAGCACCTTTAAGTTTAAATTTTCACTTAAAGGACTCATATTATGCTATTTTCTGATCTGTTTTTAATGTCGTTTCCTCGTCACAAACAGACCTGGAGTTGCGTTTTGGTTCATTCACATGTCAAACTCACAGACGCTGCACACACGGCTTAAACCTCCGAGTCCGTTTTGCGTAAACTCAGGACCTTTAAGTTTCGGCGTTCTCTCGGGGACTCGGGGATTCGCTTTCACTACAGACGTTCGCTCCTCGTCACCCTTTAATCCGCTCTATATTTGCCGCGCTGACAGACACAGCGGTTACGGCGCTGGCAGGCTAGCTTCTATTTATTCCCGCAAAGTATCTGCAACATTGAGTATCAGACCTCAGCCAAGGGCGTTTGAAAGCGCGTGCCAAGTCACCCGGATTCCCCTCGCACCCTACCCCCTCCTGCCACTACCCCTCCCTGATATTACCCAGCATGCCGCGGGTCGTCGGCCTCTTTGGGAGCCGTGGAGTGGAGTTACAGGACACAGTGTTACATGAGGCTAACGTTTCTCACTGGGCAACAATGAAAGCATCTTCAGAATGGAATGGCGCCCGTTAGCATAGCAGCGCTGGTTAGCATAGCGTCACACCAGCGCGAGTCCATCTGCCCTTTAAAAATAGAAGCACCACACAACGAGCCGCCGCTACAGGGAGAGGTACATGTTCTGGAGAAGGAGTCGGCAACTTTTAACAGCCAAAACACTCCATTTGGACCCAGGTTCGACCAAAAAAAAAAAACTTTTGTTGGTTTTTTTTTTTACTTTTGCAAGAATAGGAAGAAGGTGTAATTCCTTGCTGTTAAGACCTTGGGCCCCAGTGCAACAGACCCGTTTGTCCCCCCCCCCCGTCCACTCCCCCCGGTTTATATCACTACAGTGTTAATATCACACAGAAAACTCAGAGATTATGCTTCAGCCAGGTCAGACTTTGGAGCCTTCTAGAAGACAAAATGGACATTACTCTACCGAAGAACCTCCTACAACTTTATGTCAAATACAGGGCGGCCCAAAAGTCACTGACACTTTTAAATCTTCAGTAGCTCCTATAATTCTTAAGTTAAACTCAGCAAATTTTAGCTGTAGATAAACTGAACCTTCCCAGATTTTTGGCAGTATATACGGTTATAATTGTTCACTTACACTTGAACTTATCACTACTTAAACTAGGGGAAGTAAAAATGACCAAATTTTTTAAAAATGTCTTTTTAAGTGTCCCACCATTTTGGGTGTCACACTGAATATCCTGATCCAACACACTTTACATCACATTTAAAGCATTTCTGGGCTTATGACTCTTATTTGATCCTCGATATTACGTTTTAAGTCGTTTATTGTCTGATTTATTTCACAAACACCTTTTCTTTAAAATAGCCCCACAGGAAGAAATCAGGACTAGTCAGGTCTGTGGAGATCACATACTGCCCCCTGTCTGTGAAAAACACTTATTATTCCTTTAATGGCATTTACGCTTGGGGCATCTCTGGTATTAAAATGTCGACGGTAACACCGCTGGGTTTGTGAAGTTGACCCATGTGACTCAAAGTACCACTGTACAATGAGGGTTCGCTCCTCATTGTATTCGTTCCTGCCTTGGTTTATATTTGCTCTGCCTTGGAATTCTAACACAGACACAAAAAACTCACAGGACTCATACAAACAGTGGAGTAAACTTTCTGAGTCAGACTGACAGAAATATGGCCGTCAGTCTGTTTCCACTTTTACCATATGACTCATACATTCAGATAAAGACGAGATGCGTGAAAAGTGTTGCCCAAAGACTCAACAACAGTAAGCAGTAGTCCTGGGAAGGGGAGACAACACACACACAAAACAACTTTACAATATACAAATATACAATAAAATAAATATGTATAAGTTAAAAGTGCAATGTGTAATGTAATGTAGTGTAATGCTAAGTAAAAAAAGGGGGGTATTTTTCTTCTATGGGGTATTAACAGTAACATATCACATATTTAGTTCACCATGTTTCCTTTTATTGTTTTAAATATGCGTAATTTCTGCCGCTCAAAAGTCAAAAGTCCTTCTCCTTCACATTAATGAAACTACTGCACATCACACCAGGTTTGTGAAGTCGTAGTGTACAGTTTTGCATCATGTTTTTGTATATTTATGGAGAACTGTTGTGTGGGAGCATGGCTGATGTAGACTTGTGGGCGGAGCTTTGTACAGAATCTTACAGCTAAGCATAAGGACGGTTTGAACAGGGTCTGAGAGAAAATATGCATGAATGACACTCTTCAGACATGTTTCACTGATCTGAAGGTTGGCAGTTCGAATCCCGGTCTTGACATAAAGTATCATTGGTTGTTGGTCAAATTGTTGTTGTGTCCTTGGGCAAGACACTTAACCCGCCTCGCCCCCAGTGTCTGTGTGCACTGTTGTATGATTGTGTATGTGAATGGGGGACTGGTTCCGTGATGTAAAGCACTTTGAGTCTTGAAGGAAGTGATAATGGATGGACTTCTGGCTCCAATTCACTTTCTGTTGAAAAACTGTGTCCCCTCTCTCTGTAACTGCTGCTGTCAGACTCGTCATTTTGGTCTTAAATATTTGTATTAACCCTGTACATGATCCTGGGGTTATTTTTTTTAGTTATTTTGAGGTTATAATTTTTTTTAAAGGTTTATTTATTAGTTTTAGTTACTTGGGGCTTATGGTTTTGTTTTTTGTTGTTTTTTTTAGTTTATTTTTAGTTTTGTTTTTATTTTAAGTTAGTTTATTTTTATTTTGATTTATTTTATTTATGTATTTTTTTTTTTTTTTTTTAGTTATTTTGAGGTTTTGTTGTTTTTTGTTTTTTTTCAGTTAATTTATTTTTTGTCATTTTCAGTATTTTTTGTCTTTTGAAATACTGTGTCCTCTCTCTCTGTACCTGCCGCTGTCAGACTCATCATTTTGGTCTTAAATGTTCATATTAACCCTCTACATGATCCTGGGGTTATTTTTTTTGAGTCATTTTGAATTTATTATTAAATTTATAAATGTTTTTTTATTTTTTATTTTTTTAGTTACTTTGTGTTTGGGTTTTTTTGTTGTTGTGTTTTTTTTTGTTTTTATTTTAAGTTTATGTATTTATTTTTATTTTGAGATTTTTTATATTTAGAAGAAGAAACAAAACACAGAAGAAGAGGCTGGAGGACCAAGGCTGTGGAGTAAATTAAACACCAGGTAATAAACAAAAGCACCGTTTGTGTGATTATACAGATATGACACTTTGAGGATCGTGATTTCCTTTTGCAGTAGAAACTTTCCCCTTTTAAGCTGTTTTTCGTTGTCTCTTTTGCTTCTCGTCGTCGTGTTGTGTCTGAACTTTGCTCCAGAGGTGAGTCACTTGGGCCTCGATCGATGTGGCATTTAGCTCCGTCATTTAGCTCAGGGAGGAATTTCATTTTCAGACTCGACAAAGTTCCTGCGTCTGCCGCGACTCACTCAACAATTTAAGGACAATATTGAAATGAAAATCTGTCTGAGAATAAGTGAGAAGTTTCTCGTCTAGTTGGGCAAAAAGGGGACAAAAACGGAAGCAAAGAAGAATAAGAAGTGAAGGAAGAAGAAGACGCCATTTTGTTACTCGAGAATGAAAAAGTATTTAAGTAAGAACGTGAAATGAAGGAGCAGAGTCCAAACCCGTTTCCTCTTTGTCTTTCGTCTGTTTTATTATCGTCACATGTTTATTTTTCTACATAAATCTCGTTGTAAAGCCTCATCAGACTCACACCTCCACTCCACCTTTTCACTGTTCGGTTTCAAACTTTCTGTGGGTTAAAGTCGACATTTTGTGAAGCTCTGAGACAGAACAGAGCAGCTTTTGTCTCATACGAGCGTGATCCAGACGCACGGCAGAAGACGTCTGCTCAAAACTGAAGCCCCGAGCTTTGACTGACAGGTGGGTGAGCCAATCAGGGACAGGCATGAGGAAAATTCTTTCTTTCTTTCTTTATTTCACAGGGACCATGTACAAATTCATTGATCTTACAAAGAAAAGATGATTTGTGCCAGATTTATCTCCTGCTACTTTCCGTCTGCAGATCCATGGGCAGGTGAACACACATTAAAAACACATTTCAATTGACAATTACAATATACGACTAACAGTTTGTCATAAACAATAACAGTTAAATACAATAAAAAATGTCCCATGTCCAGTTCAGTCTGTTCAGTCCAGACTAATATAAAAATGATTCTGTGCAGGTTTATACAGTGAGGACAGAGCAGCACCAATGAACTCGACTGATGTGACACATTTGATTATTTAAAATGTACTTTTTCAAATTTCTTTTTCAAATTTTCAATTTCTGCCTGATGGTTTGAAGAGAAAAAGCCGACTGAGCAAAGGCCGAGGATCTGTTTGGAACTACGTGATTTCGGTTCACGGAGGAACGGGTGGATCGGGGAGTTTGTTCGTAACAAATGAAAAAAAAAAAAAAGAAAAGAAAAATGCACAACCAGCCAAAAGTTTAGACACACTCTCTCATTTAATGTTTTTTTTTCTTTAATTTTTGCTGCTTTTACTACTTACTACTACATTTTCTAAAAACACAGACGACATCAAATATATGAAGTAAGATACATGGAATTATGTGGTAAAGAAAATGGTTTTTGACAAAGCAAAAGGTGGATATTTTGAGGAATGTAATATAAAATATATTTAAACAATATTTAGTAGAGCTATTCACATTTTTTCCATGAATCTTCCTTCATATATCTGATGATCTGATTCATATATATTTGATGTCTTTGTCTGTGTGTAAATGAAACAGACGGAGGGAGAAGTGACCAGACTCGTGTCTCTGATTGAAGAGTCAGTCTGGTCGGGCCAGGCTTCGACAAACTGTTTTATGTTTCTACAGTGTGAAGTATAAATGGACTTGAGTTTGGATCAGGTCACACGTCTGAAGCTGTTATTATTATTGTTGTGATTATTAATATTAAGATCAGCTGTTGGCCTCGAGTGTTTGTGCTTTGCTTATGAAAAGTGATCGCGCTGATTAAAATAAGTGAAAAATACTTGAGAATAGGCTGTGGTTCTCGTTGCACATAGCTGAGGGGTGGTGTCGGCGGCTGTTTCGGGGGTGGTGTCGAGGGGGTGGTGGTGTCGGGGGCTGTTTCGACGTCTCTTCAGGGATATAAAGTTTTCTCGGGGAGCCCCTGTGTGTTCGCGGTCGTCTTTGGTGTCTAATATTGCAGAGTTAGTTCTTCACCGGCCAAACGGCTCCATGTGGGAAACTGGATCGGCGCACAGCTGCAGCGGCACGGCCCCCACCGGACTCCTCCACCAGCACCCGCCTCGGCCCCCACCGGACTCCACCACCAGCACCCCCGCCTCGGCCCCCACCGGACTCCACCACCAGCACCCGCCACGGCCCCCACCGGACTCCACCAACAGCACCCGCCACGGCCCCCACCGGACTCCTCCACCAGCACCCGCCACGGCCCCCACCGGACTCCTCCACCAGCACCAGCCACGGCCCCCACCGGACTCCACCACCAGCACCCCCCACGGCCCCCACCGGACTCCACCAACAGCACCCGCACCCGCCACGGCCCCACCGGACTCCTCCACCAGCACCCGCCAACAGCACCCACCACGGCCCCCAACGGACTCCTCCACCAGCACCAGCCACGGCCCCCACCGGACTCCACCACCAGCACCCGCCACGGCCCCCACCGGACTCCACCACCAGCACCAGCCACCCCCCACCGGACTCCACCACCAGCACCCGCCACGGCCCCCACCGGACTCCACCAACAGCACCCACCATGGCCCCCACCGGACTCCTCCACCAGCACCCGCCACGGCCCCCACCGGACTCCACCAACAGCACCCACCACGGCCCCCACTGGACTCCACCACCAGCACCCGCCACGGCCCCCACCGGACTCCACCAACAGCACCCGCCACGGCCCCCACCGGACTCCTCCACCAGCACCCACCACGGCCCCCACTGGACTCCTCCACCAGCACCCACCACGGCCCCCACTGGACTCCTCCACCAGCACGCACCAACAGCACCCGCCACGGCCCCCACCGGACTCCTCCACCAGCACCCACCAACAGCACCCACCGGACTTCTCCAGCACCCGCCCAACAGCACCCACCACGGCCCCCACCGGACTCTTCCACCAGCACCCACCATGGGACCCCACACTTTCCACCACCTCTAGTACCTTTCACCGCCCACGGCCCCCACCACGGCCCCCACCGGCACCCACCACCCCCCACGGCTCACACCCCTCTCCATCAACCTCAACACCCTCCACGGAAAAACCCAAAGAGAGCCACAAACGAGAGGGGAGGGAGATGGAACTCTACACTCGCTGTTTCAATGATGTTTTTAAAGCTGTGAGATTTGGAACGACCGCAGAAGAGAGAGAGAGAGGGAGAGGAGGAGGAAAGAGGAGAGAGAGAGAGAGAGAGAGAGAGAGAGAGAGAGAGAGAGAGAGAGGAGGAGGGGGGCAGAGAGAGAGGACAGAGGGGATAGAGAGAGGAGAGAGAGCTATATTAGTTCTTATGTTAAATGAGGGTGGAGAAAGTTGGGGAGGGAGAGAGAAAGAGAGAGAGAGAGCTGCTGTTTTTTCTTGTGTCAAATGAGAGAGAGAGAGAGAGAGAGAGAGGGGGAGAAGAGAGATCTCTAGCTCTGTTTGTTCTTGTGTTAAACGAGAGAGGAGAGAAAGAAGGAACTAGAGAGAAAGAGAGAGTCAGAGAGAGCTGCTGTTTGTTCCTGTGTTAAATGAGAGAGAGAGAGAGAGAACGAGAGAAAGAGAGAAAGAGAGAAAGAGAGAAAGAGAAGAGAGGAGAGAGGAGGGAGTTGCTTGTGTCCAATGAGCTCTGGTGAAACTTAGACCAAAGGCCAGATCGAATCAATGGGAAAGTTTGTGTCATGGAGGACGGAGGCGTCTCTGTGTCTCTTCATGGAGGACGGAGGCGTCTCTGTGTCTCTTCATGGAGGACGGAGGCGTCTCTTCATGGAGGACGGAGGCGTCTCTGCGTCTCTTCATGGAGGACGGAGGCGTCTCTGTGTCTCTTCATGGAGGACGGAGGCGTCTCTGCGTCTCTTCATGGAGGACGGAGGCGTCTCTTCATGGAGGACGGGGGCGTCTCTGCGTCTCTTCATGGAGGACGGAGGTGTCTCTGTGTCTCTTCATGGAGGACAGAGGCGTCTCTTCATGGAGGATGGGGGCGTTTCTGCGTCTCTTCATGGAGGACGGAGGCGTCTCTTCATGGAGGACGGAGGTGTCTCTGTGTCTCTTCATGGAGGACGGAGGCGTCTCTTCATTGAGGACGGAGGAGTCTCTGTGTCTCTTCATGGAGGACAGAGGTGTCTCTTCATGGAGGACGGACGTGTCTCTTCATGGAGGACGGAGGTGTCTCTGTGTCTCTTCATGGAGGACGGAGGCGTCTCTGTGTAAAATATCGTCTTATCTGTTTGTGACATCGTCTGATTGTAATAAACTGGGTCAAACACAGAGAAACTTTTATTTTCTCCTAAACTTTAAGTCTTTGTATTAAAGGTGCTGTACATGATTTTTTATTTTAATTTTAAGCTAAACTTTCAGACCAGATGTTTTGTTTGAGTTGTTCTTGATGTTAAAATATACCAGTGCTGCCTGTATCGAATTATAAAACCTGTGTGATAATCAGGAAGTGTGCGTTAACATGCTAGTAATTGTTAGCATTACCGGGAGGCAAAACTCCACTTTGGTCTCTGACAGCTGTGAAAAGTGCTTATAAACTCATCACTGTGAATAATTATGATGTTCTGAATGCATAAAGTGAGGTAAGGTGAGCTCAAAACGCTCTGTTCCACCTTGTGATGTCATGAAGTGGTAGTTTTACAGTTATGAAGTGGTAGTTTTATAGTTGTTTTGCAGAGACTGGCAACTCCAGAGCTAAAATGAGGCAAATGATTCTAGAAATGAAGGTGTGTGGAGTTTAAAAACACAGTGGAGCACTTCCTGTATTACCACATGATGACATCACAAGGTGGAACAGAGTGTTTTTTGTCAGTTTAAGAGAAGAACTCAGTGTAAATCTGCAGTTTTGTCTGTTTGTGATGAGGAAACGACTTTATAATAGAGCAGATAATAGTGTAATGTGTTTAATATGTTTTAAATGGACCTGTGCAGTAGTTTTTTTGTTCGTTTTGTTCCATATTTTCGCAGGACGCTCGTTTAAAGCGGAGCCTCGGTGGTGGTTATTTAGCGAAGAAAAGCGTCGTAATACGGCTCGTTTTGTGTCAGCAGTTTCATTGGAGACTTGGGAGAGCTTCACGTCTGGATTTACTCGTCTCAGCCTCACTGTGACCTTCTGGAAGTCGCCGCAGAGATATCACAGAATCACACGAAACCCGAAAAACAAAACTCCAAATGTGCAAAGTTCAGGACCAGTCTGTTTTCCGCGGGTGGTTTTAAAAACATCGGGATCGGAGCATTTACGCCGTGTTTGCTCAGCTTGGATCAAACCTTATGAGACAGAAAACTCTGAAAAGCCAAAAGTTAAACAATCCGTCCGACCGCAGTGGGAATGTTGGAAATCCAAAGCCTTTGATGGTTTTCACTTGTAAAACTCCTTCACGGTAACGTCTCGGTAACAAGAAAGGAAATACTTTACACGATTAATGAGTTCAGTTTGAATTAGAGAGTATTTTTAAGAATAATGATCCAATTACAATGTTTTAAGCATGTGATTTGATTTCACCTTAGGAGCACTTATGAGTGTGCAAGGAAGGAAGGGTGCAAGGATGAAAGGAAGAAAGGATGCAAGGAGGGACACAAGGATGTAAGGAAGCAGGTAAAAAAGAAAGGAAGGAAGGATACAAGGACACAAGAAAGCAAGGAAAAGGGATGCAAGGAATGAAGGATGCAAAGAGGGAAGGATGCAAGGAAGGAAGGACACAAGGATGTAAGGAAGCAAGGACACAAGGAAGGAAGGAAGGATGCAAGGAGGGACACAAGGATGTAAGGAAGCAGGGACAAAAGGATGCAAGCAAGGAAGGATGCAAGGACACAAGGAAGGACGCAAGGAAGGAAGGATGCAAGGAAGAAAGGATGCAAGGACACAAGGAAACAGAAAAAAATTATGAACGGAAGGAAGGATGCAAGACACAAGGAAGGAAGGAAGCAAAGAAGGAAGGATGCAAGGAAGCAAGGCACAAGGAAGGAAGGAAAGACACAAGGATGCAAGGAAACAAGGACACAAGGAAGGAAGGATGCAAAGAATGAAGGAAGGATACAAGGATGCAAGGAATCAAGGACACAAGTAAGGAAGGATGCAAGGACACAAGGATGCAAGGAAGCAAGGACACATGGATGCATAGAAGGAAGGATGCAAGGACACAAGTATGCAAGGAAGGAAGGATGTAATGAAGCAAGGACACAAGGAAACAGAAACAAGGGTGCAAGAAAGAAAGAATGCAAGGACACAAGGAAGAAGGATGTAAGAACACAAGGAAGCAAGGATGCAAAGAAGAAAGTACTCTAAGATGTGTGAGTATTTCAGTTATTGTTACGTCACAGGTAAAAAAAACAGATGAGACTAGGGACGTGTTTGAGCTTCCTCCTGTAAAATTAAACATGAAAATGATCAACTCTAAGTCATTTTAGGGCAAAGAGCTCAAGTCCAAGTCAACTCCCAAGTCCTAGTCCATTTTATCAGGTCAAGACTCAAGTCTAAGTCCCGATTTGCAAGTCCCTTCTCCTCTGCGAATCAAGTTAGCACGATATTTCCAAACGACAGCTGGGAAAGTGTGATATAGAAACCCTACAGTTCACTTTAACCATAACTGTGGAAGTACACAAGCCAAAATCAGCAAACAGCACACACTTTCCTCTTTAGATCCGAAAAACCTTCACCTGAGCCAAAAATAAGACTCACAATGTAACACAATGACATATATTTTAAACCAGGAGCAGATGTTGAAGCGTTTGGCTCAAAATGGCCGCCTCAGCAGCGTTTTTGAATGAGGAGATGTGCCGCTTTTGTCTTGTCTGTTCTTCTCTGTGACACATGATGAGACTTTTCTGCAAGATTTCGACAGTTCCAGCTTCAGAAACATTTGTAAAACAGTTCAGCTTTTATTCCGTAACCTGAAGAAATGCCCCTGATCCCCGGGCGTAGCTGTGTTTTTACGTCTGAGCTCATAATGATGCAGATGAACCCGCTTGGTGTCGTGTTTGGACATTTTCGCAGCTCTGTAAAAACGATATGGAACATTTTCGGTGCTGGAGTCGGTTAGTGTAGTTAGTGTTGGCTCGTTTGTGGATCAGGACCTGCAGATGGCTCCTCGCGCTCGTTTTGGGACCAGAGGAGGACGTTTCTTAAAGGCTTCTGCTCCCAGACTCTGGAACGACCTCCCGCTTCCCTCGTGTTCACTGGAGGACGGTGATGCCTTCAAAAGTCGACTCCAAAAAGGACTTATTTGGTTTTAAGGCACAGTTGTTTCTTAGGGGATCCTGTGACGGCCATTTTGTTGTATTTTAATAGTGTTTTATTTTCATGAGTTTTTAATTTGCTATAGAATAAACGTTGGTAGTCTGACCGCTCCAGTCTCTCCCACTGTCCACGAGAAACCACCAGCCACCAGGACGGGGAGGAACCAGAGTGTCCTCAAGACTCAAAAAAAAAAAAAAATACATAAAAATAATTCATTAAATAAAACAGAAGCAAAATCAAACTATATTTAAGCAGAATAATTAGTAGTTTAAATCAATATAAGAACATAAAACCAGGACTGAACTAGGACTGGACCAGGACTGAACCAGGACTGGACCAGGACTGAACCAGGACTAAACCAGGACTGAACCAAGACTAAACCAGGACTAAATCAGGACTAAATCAGGACTGAACCAGGTCTAAATCAGGACTAAACCAGGACTGAAAAAGAGTGAACCAGGACTAAACAAGGACTAAAACCAGGACTGAACCAGGACTGAACCAGGACTGAACCAGGACTGAACCAGGACTGAACCAGGACTGAACCAGGCCTAAATCAGGACTGAACCAAGACTAAACAAGGACTAAACCAGGACTAACCCAGGACTAAACAAGGACTAAAACCAGGACTAAACCAGGACTAAATCAGGACTAAACCAGGAATAAACCTAGACTAAAAAAGGACCAAAATCGGGACTAAACCAGGACTAAACCAGGTCTAAACCAGGACTGAAGCAGGAATAAACCAGGACTAAACCAGGACTAAATCAAGACTAAATCTTGACTAAACCAGGACTAGACCAGGGCTAGACCAGGACTAAACCAGGACTAAACCAGGACTAGACCAGGGCTAGACCAGGACTGAACCAGGCCTAAACCTGGACTAAAAACGGACCAAAATCAGGACTAAACCAGGACTAAATCAAGACTAAATCAAGCCTAAACCAGGATTAAATCTGGACTAAACCAGGACTGAAAAAGGTAAAATCAGGACTAACCAAGCACTAAACGAGGACCAAAACCAGGACTTCTTTCCTTTTCTTTGACAGCGTTGCAAAGCTTCTCAAAAACAACCAAAATGTGTCCAAAAATATCCAAATGTAACTGATGAATTTAAATGTGCAACTAACTCATGAAATAACTTGAGTCTTTGCTCCATATTGTGACTTTGTGCTTCAGTTTCATCCATAATCCAGATGAAACCGCTGCTGTTTTTTTTTCCCCGAGCAGGTCCCAGCTGCTCACAGAAGCTCTGTGTGATCAGCAGGTGCACGTCAATATTACTTTTTTCCCCTGAAATAATCACACTCAAATCACCCTCTTCATTTCCGTGGGCACTTTTCCATTTTGTCTTTAAACAAACACACAAACACTCTCTCAAACACGTGTCATTAGCTGGAGCGCCGGCTGCTTCCGCTCGCGCTCGTTCTGCGGCACTCGTATGAATGCCACCTTCTCCCCGATGATGGATTTTCACCGTGAATATTTGAACTGTAACACAAGCTACTCTGTCTGGTGTTTTTCCTTCAAACAAAGCTATTAATCACCTTAATCGCCCTCAATTAACCCCCTGCACCAGACGCAGACTCGGCACGCGGCTCGGCCAAGGCCCGCCTCCGCCAGCGCGCCCGGGAACGAGTGCTACAAAGAGATACTCACACGGTACTGCAGAAAGTACACACGGTACTGCAGAAAGTACCCGAGCTTATACTGACGCTACGCCAAAAAACAGAGCAGGAACTTCGTCTGTAAATGTTTCCTTCGACATGGAGTTCTGAAGTTCATTCAACGCTCTGCAGATCATTTCAGCGCTCCAAATGTCTCCACAAAACCTCTGTGTTTGAATTTAGAAAGACGAGTTTGGACGTTTTACCTCGTTTCTGTTTGATTCGATAAAACCTGTTGTAAATATAATGATAGTTTTACATCAGCAAGAAGCAGTTTGTGGAAAAAAGATGAAAAAATATGTTGAAAATCACAGGACGTCGAGCGACTGGTCACTACGTCCACACTGACCCCGCTGTGCCCGAACGCAGGAGGAGGCGCAGGGCAGGTCTCCAGGGTAACCGTCACAGGCGTTAAAGCCCCATGACGAGACTTTAGCCACTAAACACATTTGGTTGTTTGGTTTTTTGTTTTTTTTGTGGGTTTTTTTATGCAGAAAAAAGTTTACACAATTTACACAAGAAACACATGTTTCTGACACTTTAAACAGGATGCAAACAAAATTAAGATGTTTTCTTATCAGTTTATTTGCCAAATCATCAATGGTTGCTAGGTAACAGGTGTGATGTCACCATTTCCAACCAGGAAGTAAAATTTTACACCTAAAAAAATGGCAAAACTAGGGAAAGATTTTAAAGTTTTGGGGGGGTTTTTTTTTTTTGGTTTTTTTTTTAACAAAATCTTAAATATAATGATCTTAACTGCGTTTTAGCAAGATGAGTAGTTAAAATCTTTATAGGGATTTTAACAAAATACTTTTAACTTTTTCCATATTGTATCATAATAAAGTCGCACCACTGGTCTCTTAGAACGTGTTATTGCTTTGGAAAACCAGTGAGTGGGGACGCCTATCCACAGATCAGACCCGTAACTCAGCCTGGCATCTTCACTCACATGTCTCCTTCACGATATAAGTTTAATACCATACTGTGGAACATTTCTGGAAGCACAATAACATGTCTATGAAGCAGATAATCACGCCCACAAGCCTGAGTTTTGAAGTTGCTGATAATATAATGAAAATCGTTGCTGTAGAGATGAACTTTAAACTCTATTTGAAGTTTCCATATTTAGACGCATCACCTACAGCGCCCCCTGTCTTCATTTGGACACATGTGCATGAACCACGCTTCCATCATAAATAATAACAGGAGTTTACAGCCCCATTTGCGCCGTGAGTAATCCCGACATCACCGGCTTTATTTAGAGATTAGCAACAGTATCCACAGGGTCAGCCGCGCCGTGCTAACGCCGGCGGACGCTCCGGTTTCTGACCCCGAGCTCGCTCCCTGCCAAACGTTTGAAATCCAAGATGGAGGCACGGCCCTTTGAACGCGCTGCTCTTTTATGCCCGTGTGCTCGCTGGGTGTGTTTGTTGACAGTGTCGACGAGACCAGATTTAATCACAGCCGTTTGTAGCGTCCACTCAGCGCCGTGGGATTCAACACTCCACCGACAGCTGCGGGAGACGGACGTAACGCTGGAAATTTGGAGAGGAGAATGGTTTAATTGGTGACGGGGAAGTTTGGAGGACGTGATGAAGGAGATAGTGAAGGGGACGGCGGTGTTTAGACGGGAGCGTGTTCGAGGGAGGTATCGACTTTATAAAGAACAGAAATGCCGCGGTCAGACAGCGAGAGATGCACTTTCTGTGAATCGATTACTTTGTGAGAACCGGAATACTTAATACTTAATACTCCACATGGGAAATAACTTTGCTACAGTAGTTCAATAAAACAATTTACAAAGTGAATCAGTCGGTGATATAAAAATATATATCGTTATGTGTACAAGTACATGAGTATATGAGTATATGCATACCAGTATAGTCCTGGGTTTAAACCTGGTTTAGTCCTGGTTTAGTCCTGGTTTAATCCTGGTTTAGTCCTGGTTTAGTCCAGGTTTAGTCCTGGCTTAGTCCTAGTTTAGTCCTGGTTTAGTCCTAGTTTAGTCCTGGTTTATTCCTGGTTTAGTCCAGGTTTAGTCCTGGTTTAGTCCAGGTTTAGTCCAGGTTTAGTCCAGGTTTAGTCCTGGTTCAGACCTGGTTTATTCCTGGTTTAGTCCTGGTTTAGTTCTGGTTTAGTCCTGGTTTAGTCCTGGTTTAGTTCTGGTTTAGTCCTGGTTTAGTCCTGGTTTAGTTCTGGTTTAGTCCTGGTTTAGTCCTCTGTTCCTCTCACTTCTGGTCATGAGTTTTTGTAATGACCTAAAAGAAAAGATGGCGGATCCATTCAGTTCGATGAGTTTCCTCCGCAGGTCGGCTGGGTGAGGAGCTACAGGAGGAGCTCGGAGTGGAGAGGAGCAGCTGAGGCTCGAGCTTCTGTTCTGGACGCCTCCCTGGAGAAGTGTTCATGTCCCATTGGGAGGAGACCCAGGACATGCTAGATGGACTATATCTTTCGTTTGGCCTGGGAACACTTTAAAAGAAGTGTCTGGGGTGAGGGAAGTCTGGAAGAAAATAGATAAACACGACCATTTTGGATCATGAAGCGGCTCTTGATTTTTAGTGTCTATTTAGGAGTGTTTTTTACATTCACAGTCACAATATTATGCTGTTTTTAATCTTGCAAAAGGCACCAAAATAACAGTCATAATGTGTATTTTTATAATAGAGGTCAGGTCTGGTTCTGTCTGAGATCTGGTCTGGTTCTGGCTGAGATCAGGTCTGGTTCTGGCCGAGGTCAGGTCTGGTTCTGGCCGAGGTCGGGTCTGGTTCTGTCTGAGATCAGGTCTGGTTCTGTCTGATATCAGGTCTAGTTCTGGCCGAGGTCAGGTCTGGTTCTGGCTGAGATCAGGTCTGGTTCTGTCTAAGATCAGGTCTGGTTCTGGCTGAGGTCTGGTCTGGTTCTGGCTGTGGTCGGGTCAGCTCCATGTTCCACACGAGGCCCACTCTGTGTTAATAAATACAGGTGGACCTCACTCACTTCATGACTTGGTCCATGAGCCTCACACTGATGTGGATTTAACGTGGTCCAAACACAGTCACATTTATTTTCATATAATCCATCATCAGCGTCATTAGCGACACTGGCTAACTGTGCTAGCGAGAACATGCAGCGTGTGGCGTTAGCCGTGTGTCTCTGCTCATTACGTAACTGTGTAATACGGCTATCCATCATCACACAGCAGGAAAACCAGCCGCCAGCTCTACTACAGGAGTCTACACCAGATGAGAAAATGCACGGAAAATCTGTCTAAACCGAAGTGCGGGAATAAAAACAGGAGCAGGTGCGAAGAGAAAAGTTTATCCGCAGATTATTAAAGGTCCAATATTACACAAAACTGACTCTTGTGAAGCTTTAAGTCATGTTCTAATGTTGTTTCCTCCTTAAAAACAGACCTGCAGTTGTGTTTTGTTTCATTCACACATGTTTGAGTAACACTTTATTATTAGTCTGTAACATCTCCAAAGCTGAAAATGCTCTGTTCCACCTCGTGATGTCATGAAGTGGTGGTTTTCAACAGGTTTTAACAGCTCCTTTTATCTTTAATTTAGTAGTAAGGTGACAATTCCAGGACTAAAATCATCTAGATGATTCTAGAAATGAAGGTGTGTGGAGTTTAAAAACACAGCGGAGTGTAATATGGGCCTTTAAACAGTGTAATATGGGCCTTTAAACAGTGTAATATGGGCCTTTAAACAGTGTAATATGGGCCATTTAAACAGTGTAATATGGGCCTTTAAACAGTGTAATATGGGCCATTTACACAGTGTAATATCAGCTCTTTAAACAGTGTAATATGGGCCTTTAAACAGTGTAATATGGGCCTTTAAACAGTGTAATATGGGCCTTTTAAACAGTGTAATATGGGCCTTTAAACAGTGTAATATGGGCCTTTTAAACAGTGTAATATGGGCCTTTAAACAGTGTAATATGGGCCTTTAAACAGTGTAATATGGGCCTTTTAAACAGTGTAATATGGGCTCTTTAAACAGTGTAATATGGGCCTTTAAACAGTGTAATGTGGGCCTTTTAAACAGTGTAATATGGGCCTTTAAACAGTGTAATATGGGCCTTTTAAACAGTGTAATATGGGCCTTTAAACAGTGTAATGTGGGCCTTTTAAACAGTGTAATATGGGCCTTTAAACAGTATAATATGGGCCTTTAAACAGTGTAATATGGGCCCTTTAAACAGTGTAATATGGGCCTTTAAACAGTGTAATATGGGCCCTTTAAACAGTGTAATGTGGGCCTTTTAAACAGTGTAATATGGGCCTTTAAACAGTGTAATATGGGCCCTTTAAACAGTGTAATGTGGGCCTTTTAAACAGTGTAATATGGGCCTTTAAACAGTGTAATATGGGCCTTTAAACAGTGTAATATGGGCCATTTACACAGCTTATTTTTGGTGAAGAAACTCGTTCTTTCACGCCACAAACGAATATCAAATCCACAGCTATTTCCTAAACTCGAGCAGTACAGAAACTAGAGCGTCTCTCGGCTCCTGTGGTGTCCTCAGACCTTTGACCTTTGACCTTTGCCCTACACTTTCACGACCCAGTTGAATCCTCCTCTTTCGTCTGTTCTGTTCTTTCGCCTCAGTTTGTTTGTGTTCTGTCATTACGTGTTTTGGTCGGAGCAGATCGCAGCCGCAGACAGTGAGGAGAATGGAGACAGGCAGGCTGCAGATTGTCAGACTGCGTGTCGGCCAGACGCCTCCCTCCTCCTCCTCCTCCTCCTCCTCCTCCTCCTCACCTCCTCTCCTCTGTCACAATCTGTCCATCACTCACCCATCACAACATCACCACGTTTTACCTTTCGACTGCTACTTTTCCAGGAGGTGCATGCATTTTTTTTTTACCTAATTTGAAGAGTAAAAGAGTTTAAAGTAATGTTTTTTAAGGGTGTTTTAAAAGTTTTACTGCTCAAAATAAACTTGCGTAGAATAGTAGTGGTATAGATAGATTTGAATTTGATTTTTACGATAAAACTACTTGGGAAGTAACTGAGTGCATGTACTACCAATACGTACTCTGAATACTACTTTTGAGTAACTGTAATCGGTAATTTGGTGGTATTCAGATTACAGTTACTTTTCTGAAATCTAATGAACACATGGGGGGGTTTGATCACAGAATTTAGGCTCAAACTGCACAAAATCAGGGAGAAAAATCTAAAAAAAAAAAAAAAAAAACTCAGAGACAGGTGTGTTTTTCCTTCTCTAATGAGCAAAAAACGAAATACAGAACAAACAGGGAAACATTAAACAGTTTTTAAGCTTTAAAAGTGTGAAAGTAATCTAATCTAATCTAATCTAATCTCAAAGTCTTCTTCAATCACTGTTCATCCATAAGTAAGACTCTTTAATGACCTGAACACACAGACTGTTTATATAAATGGACATAGCTAACCTGCTAACCACCGCGTTCCAAACAGGAAGTGATCATAGGCGCATTTTCTGCTCCATCGACTCTGTCTCCAGTTCACTTTCTATTGAAAATCTGTGTCCCCTCTCTCTGTACCTGCTGCTGTCAGACTCGTCATTTTGGTCTTAAATGTTCGTATTAACCCTCTACGTGATCCTGGGGTTAATTTTCTTGAGTTATCTTGAGTTTATTTATGAGCTTATTTTATTTGGGGTTTATGTTTTGTTTAGTTTTTTTTATTTTTTTATTTATTTTGTTATTTTGAGATTGTTTTGTATTTAATTAAACATTTTTTTTAAGTTTATATATATATTTTTTTTTTCATTTTTGTTATTTGGGGTTTATGTGGGTTCTTTTTTTGTATTTTGAGTTTATTTATTTATTTATTTTTTATTTTGAGATTTATTTATTTTTTTGTTGGTTGTTTTGTTTTTTTTTTGTTTTGTTTTTTTTTTATTATTTGAAGTTTATTTATTTATATCTTGTTATTTTGAGGGGTTTTTTTGTTTTTTGTTTTATTGAAAAACTGTGTCCCTCTCTCTGTAGCTGCTGCTGTCAGACTTGTCATTTTGGTCTTACATGTTCATATTAAACTCCAAATCGGCCCCTATAAGCGCTAGCCCTGAGGCATGTCAGTGTTTACACAGGTTCAGAGTCTGTAGTAAAACATGTTTGAGATGAGACGGAGAGATGACAAAATATAAAGCAGATTAGAATCACACAAAAAGATACACAGCCGCTCGTCATATCTCTGACTGTTTGGATCATGAGGCGATGCTAATCTACGCTAGGCTAATCTACGCTAGGCTAATCTGGGCTAGGCTAATCTGCGGCGCACCTCACATCTCCACAGTGCACCAGGCGTCTGCATCAGAAGGACGCTCCGTGGGAATGGGACAATTATCAGATCGACCTGCAAGACAATATTAACGTTTAAAGAAAATACACAGGAAAATATATAAATTAGCCAAACTGTGAATATGTCAGATTTAAAGGGGAAGTGTTACGCTGTTTCTGATCTGTTCTAACGCTGTTCCCTCCTCACAAACAGACCTGGAGTTGTGTTTTGTTTCATTCTCACATATTCAGTTCTTCTCTCAAACTGAAAACACTCTGTTCCACCTTGTGATGTCATCATGTGGTGATACAGGAAGTGCTCCACTGTGTTTTTAAACTCTGTATATCTTCATTTCTAGAATTATTTCAATCATTTCAGCCACTGGAGTTTTCAATCTACTACTGAACTAAAGGTAAAAGGAGCTGTTAACTTGAAAACTCCTCTCATCTCCTCCTCTCCTCCTCTTGTCTCCTCTCCTCCTCTTGTCTCCTCTCCTCATCTCCTCCTCTTCTCCTCTCCTCCTCCTGTTTCCTCTCCCCATCTCCTCCTCTTGTCTCCTCTCCTCCTCTTGTCTCCTCTCCTCCTCTTGTCTCCTCTCCTCCTCCTGTCTCCTCTCCTCCTCTCCCCCTCTCCTCCTCCTGTCTCCTCTCCTCCTCTTGTCTCCTCTCCTCCTGTCCTCCTCTCCTTCTCTCCTTCTCCCTCTTTAAACTGAGCTATTAACCTGAAAACCACCACTTCATGACATCACAAAGTGGAACAGAGCATTTTGATCTTTGTAGATGTTACAGACTAATAATAAAGTGTTACTCAAACACGTGTGAACGAAACAAACACGACTCCAGGTCTGTTTTTGATGCACTAACATCGTTCTAACGTGGATTAAACCTCACGAGTCAGTTCTGGTCGATATCGGACCTTTCGCGTCTCTTCGTTCCTGCTTCGGTTTGGGCCACACAGAGTTTTATGTTCTCTGGCTCTGGACCCGTTTGGCATCTTCAAACCTGGTTAATGACACTAGTAAAACAATGAAAGTGCAAAGAGTGTCAGAAAGCAACGACCACATGAATAGATACTGTAAAGAAGTCAAAATAAAAATAAAATACAGGCCAGTGCGAAACAGCAGCTGCTTTAAGGATCACAAAATGTTCACACAGATCGCTGCCGTTAAAGAGCCGAATGTAACGAGGAGTAAAAGAACATTTCGGATCTGTAAGACGTTTATCTGCTCGTCCAAGCTGCTTCTTTTTTATTTATTTTTATTTTTATTCTTATTTAAATGACTTTTTATTCTTATTCTTATTCTTAAACTTCTATCCTGTGGTTGTGGCATCTGTTAACTAAGAGAATTTCCCTTCGGGGATCAGTAAAAGTGATTCTGATTCTGATTCTGATTCTGATTCTGATTCTGATTCTTTCTGATTCGGTTCTGGTCAGTTACTGCTGGACACTGCCTTAAACAGCGTGGCCCAAAAGTTACTGACAGTTGAAAAAAACTCATAACTCATTGTTTCTAAATAGTTTTTTTGTATTTTTTCAGAGTATTTAGAACCACCCTTCCAACATTAATAAGTATTGTTGTATTTAAATCTAAGAAACATATTTAAAATGATTAATAATGCGGCTGCACTTACATTGAAACCTTTTATTGAACCCAAAGTGCACATTTCCAAACACATCCTCGACTTTTTCTCAGTCGCCTTTTCGTTTCAGACACAGGATCAGCTCCAGACGATCTGAAATTCTCTGTAGATTTGATAATTTTAGTAGAAATTTGAGAAACTACAAGCACGTGAGATAATAAAATGTGTCGACATCAGTGAAGTTCATTTGTTCTGTTTCAGCGTAAAAACCTGCACAGAATGATTTTAATGTGTTTGGACTTGGGGACATTTTATTGTATTTTCCTGCTAATGTCAATGATAAACTGTTAGTCTAATAATGTAAATGTCATGAAACTGCACCACGACTCTTTATTTATCTTTATTTATTTAGAAAAGCTTATTGTTGATGTTTTAGCATTTACCAGTTTAGCGTTGGTTTAAAATTCTTGTTTTATTGTAGCGCTCTGAGATTCTATGGAATGAAATGAACTGTATTATTATCATTATTAGGCCCGAGCCGGAGACAATGTCCCGGCGAAGGACTCATTAAAACCGCGTCCAAAACCTGGAAAATGGCAAAAATCAAGTAGTTCACACGCCCCGACAGGCCAGTGAGTGGTGTCAAAAATTAGAACTCGCCAAGCTCTAAATGTCACCGAAGACCCCGAAAAAAAATAATGAAAGACGACTCGGTAGCGCCACCTCAAACTTTGATTTTCATGGGGCCAATGGGACCGACTCGGAAAAAAGTCGAAGTAAAAATCTGTCATTTCAGGACATAACAAAAATGATATTATGGCCCCGCCCTAAAATGTACAGGAAGTTCTGTTACTTTTAATATCTCCACCGTGGAATTTCTTTCAAAATTGTTGAAAACTGGTAAAACTAAACAAGACCCATGTATAATTAAATATTATTGTTTAGATTTTTGATGAATTCTAAATTGTGGGTGTGGCTAATCTACAAATCTGTTGGAATTAGAAACATAAAAACGAGCGTATTTCTCATAGGTGATGTAGAACTGAGTTGGACCCAATGAAACAAGTCCCTCTCACATAACATCACAGTCACAAGCTAGTTAGCCTTAGCATTAGCATTAGCATTAGCCAACAGTTTTTCATTGAGTCACTCAGCATTTTGTTGCTTGGATTGATCAATTTTCTATGTATTTTTTTGACTTCTCAGACGATCTTAAAACTCTTTCTGACAGTGTTTGCTAACATGTGCCACTGTTTGCTAACGTGTGCATTGTGTCACCATGGTAACTGCTGAATATTATTGTACGTGT
>JAIEZT010000007.1:5743391-5773391 GCA_019594935.1 Periophthalmus modestus | reverse complement strand
GTTCTGGTTTAGTCCTGGTTTAGTCCTGGTTTAGTCCTGGTTTAGTCCTGGTTTAGTCCTGGTTTAGACCTGGTTTAGACCTGGTTTTGTCCCGGCTTCCTGCCTAGTGTTAGTAGTAGCAGTAGCAGTAGTAGTAGTAGTAGTAGTAGTAGTAGTAGCAGTAGTAGTAGTAGCAGTAGCAGTAGTAGTAGTAGTAGTAGTAGTAGTAGTAGTAGTAGTAGCAGTAGCAGTAGTAGTAACAGCAGCAGTAGTAGCAGTAGTAGTAGTAGTAGTAGTAGTAGTAGTAGTAGTAGTAGTAGTAGTAGTAGCAGTAGCAGTAGTAGTAGTAGTAACAGCAGCAGTAGTAGCAGTAGTAGTAGTAGTAGTAGTAACAGCAGCAGTAGTAGCAGTAGTAGCAGTAGTAGTAGTAGTAGTAGTAGCAGTAGCAGTAGTAGTAACAGCAGCAGTAGTAGCAGTAGTAGTAGTAGTAGTAGTAGTAGTAGTAGTAGTAGTAGTAGTAGTAGTAGTAGTAGGGACACAGTCACTTTCCTCTGTGTACATGTTTTCACTCTGGACAAACCACTGTCTCAGTCTGTTCCTGTTTCTGCTTCTGTCCTGATAAGAAACACAACTCCAAACCAAATCAAATGTTTATATTAAAACAAAAAAAATCCTCCCTCGAAGTTCAAAGCCTCAGACTGTTGCCCTGGAGATGGAAACTTCACACTGACGCAGATATCAGCCCATTTCATGCAATCTCACAAAATGCCAGAAAATTCAGACTCCGGGCAAGACTTTCAAAGAACTGAGTGGGTTTTTAATAACGCAGCGATGCAAGAGACTGTTCCCTTATTTTAATACAGCAAAGAGTACAGAGACGAGGCTGAAGTGAAGAGAAAAACTCACTCACAACTGTAGACTGTTTATATGAATGGACATAGCTAACCTGCTAGCCACTGGGTTCCAAACAGGAAGTGATCATGGGCGGACTGCTCCATCGACTCTGGCTCCAATTCTCTCTCTGTAACTGCTGCTGTCAGACTCGTCATTTTGGTCTTAAATGTTCTTATTCATTTATTTTAGTTATTTAGGGTTTATGTTTTGTTTCTTTTTTATGTTTTTATAGTTTAAGTTCATTTATTTATTTATTGTTATTTTGAGGTTTGTTTTTTGTTTTTTTATTTATTTTTTTGTTATTTTGATTTTATTTTGAGTGTATTTTTTTCTTTTTTTCTTTTTTTTTGTGTTGTTGTTGTGTCCTCTCTGTAACTGCTGCTGTCAGACTCGTCATTTTGGTCTTAAATGTTCTTATTTATTTATTTATTTATTTTAGTTATTTGGGGTTTGTGGTTTTCTTTTTTTCGTCTTTTTTTTAGTTGTTTTAAGTTTATTTATGTATTTATTTATTGTTATTTTGAGCGTTTTTTGTTATTTTGAGTAAATTTTGTATTTTTCATTTTGAGTTTTTTTTTTTTTTTTTTTTTTTTTTAGAGTTAAGTTTTTGCTATTTTTATTTATTTATTTTGAGGGGTTTTTTTTTGTTTTTTTTGGGTTTTTTTATTTTGAGGTTTGTTTTTTGTTTTTTTATTTATTTATTCATTTATTTATTTTTTGTTATTTTGAGTTTATTTTGAGTGTATTTTTTCTTTTTTTAAATGTTATTTTGAGTTTATTTGATTTTTTAAAAACTGTGTCCCCTCTCGCTGTTGTCAAACTCGCCATTTTGGTCTTAAATGTTCGTATTAACCCTCTACATGATCCTGGGGTTTTTATTTCACTATTGTGTCTGAATGAACATTAATAACAGACAAATCAGGCACCTTCTTTCCCCGAGGTCGCTCCTGCTAGCGTTAGCAACAGGTTTGATTGACAGTGTTGCTACGCGTCCGCTCAGTAGAAGGGGCGTTACCTTCAACAGCCTCGCTCCTGATTGGCTCTTTGGTTGCTATGATACTCACAGTCAGAATTCTTAATATGTAACTTGACTCCAAATTAGCCGCTATAACTACTAGCCTCAATGAGCTTCATTTGACATTAAAACTTCTTAATGGTTTAAATGTAGTACTAAATAGAAAAGTCGTTAAAGTTGAGCGCCGCGAGCAGCTTCAGTTCGGTCGTTTGTCAGTCGTGTGTCTTTTGTGTCTCTCTGATTGCTTTGGTCTGGAGCGCACAGGGAGATTGATGAGAGTTTATTAAAGGAGAATGGACTCAGAGACAGACAGCTCATTAAAACTACTATGTTTAGAGCAGGTCACGGCGTGTGGCTCACCCAAATCCACGTTGTCCATCATGAGCGGGCCCGTAGAACTGTTTTGGAGGTGTCCATCGGAGTACCTTAAAGGGGAAGCTAATGGACTGATTCATCAAACGTTAGCCAGTGTCAAAACAGCCCCACGCTTATAGTGTCGTATCGACTGAACTGATGGTGACTGACCTCCTCAAAAACAGACCTGGAGTTGTGTTTTGTTTCATTCACACATGTTTGAGTAACACTTTACACTTAGTCTGTCTACATCTGTAAAGCTCAAAATGCTCTGTTCCACCTTGTGATGTCATCAAGTGGTAGTTTTCAAGTTAACAGCTTACTTTAGTTCAGTAGTAGATTGACAACTCCAGAAGCTGAAATGATGCAATTGATTCTAGAAATGAAGGTGCATGGAGTTTAAAAACACAGTGGAGCACTTCCTGTATTACCACATGATGACATCACAAGGTGGAACAGAGTGTTTTCAATTTGAGAGAAGAAGTCAGCCTAAATCTGCTGGTTCGTTTGTGTGTTAAACGTGTGAGAATGAAACAAAAAAACACAACTCCAGGTCTGTTTGTGACGAGGAAACGACATTAAAACATTTATATTTACAACAGGTATCATCCCACCAGACTAAATCCAAATTATACGCACATCATCTTTCGTAATCTGGATTAAGCACTTATCAAAACCACCTCAGATTATGAAAGGGCCTCTTTCAAAGGCTCACTACACATATTGTCAAAGTTTAGAAAATGCTAATGATACTTTTGTCTGGGTGCGACCTTCCTCCCAGGTCTAACTCCTGTAACAGTGTCATTACAGCTGAATCACTGTGAGTTTTATAAGTGAAGTGTCAAAAAGGTTGTGGTCTCAGAAGTGGACTAAGTGAATGTGACGTCACCCACAGCGTTCAGCGCCAAATGAAGCTCACCGAAGCTCGAGCAGTTATAGCGGCTAATTTTTCCACATTTAGATATCCGGAAACGAGTATCAAGCCCCCGAAGAGTCAGTCAGGAGCGAGGCTGTTCTCCCCTGCACCACTGGTTTAGCAGGGAGCCAGCGCTTAGCAACACTGTCAATCAAACCTGTTGCTAAGACTAGCAGGAAAGAAGGTGTCGATTTGTCTGTTATTAATGTTCATATCTTGATTTACAGACACAATAGTGAAATAAAAACCACAGGATCATGTAGAGGGTTAATACGAACATTTAAGACCAAAATGACAAGTCTGACAGCAGCAGGTACAGAGAGAGGGGACACAGATTTTCAAAAGACCAAAAATAAACTAAAAAAAAAAAAAAGAAAAACTAAACTAAAAAAACCCTCAAAATAACAAAAAAATTCAAAATAATTAAAAAATATCTTAAAAACCCCAAACTCAAAATAACCAAAAGAATAAAAAATAAATAAATAAATAAAAACAACTCAAAATAACAAAAATGAAAACTGACACAAAAAAAACCTAAAAAACAAACAACTCAAAATAACTCAAAAACACAAAACAAAAAAACCAACTAAAATTAAATAAATAAATAAATAAAATTAAAATAAATAAACCCCGGGATCATACGAACATTTAAGACCAAAATGACGAGTCTGACAGCAGCAGCTACAAAGAGAGGAGACACAGTTTTTCAATAGAAAGTGAATTGGAGCCAGATTCAATGGAACAGGAAGTGCACACATGATCACTTCCTGTCATGTTTCTCTAGTTTGGCAATTTTGGTTTATGATTTCACTTCCTGGTTGGAGACATCAAGCAGGACACTTGTCTAATTTACATAATAGTTCAAAGTTAGTTTGGACAAATAATATATGACAACACTTTTATTTTGCTCAATGAAGCTTAGACAGTTCAAAAAATGTTCCTTACTGTGTCAGTTTTTGATGTACTTTTGTGTAATGATGACACACAGATTCCTTTTTATTTCCTGTATTTTTCAGCTTTTATTTTTCAACTTTTCTTTACAAACTGCAACTTGATTGATGTAAAATTTGGTAGATATTTATCACAGGTAACATCCCTCAAAATGAAGTAATAACTGGAAATCCATGAAAATGTTCTCTGCTTTTTGGCGTTTGTATTTGTTTACTTGCCGTTTCATGGCTGACGGCTGCTGTCAGATGAATGTGACGAGGAGCTGACGGTCTGTTGACCTATTCTCTGTCAAAGACTTGAACCCACCACAGCCCAGAGCCTCAAAACTCCTTCAGACAACGTAAGACAGCGACTCCGCAAACCCGACGTTTTAAATATAAGGCTCAAAATCGACTGACGAACATCACGTCTTTGTCTCCACTTTCTGAAGCGACTGTGAGAAAGTGACAGAGAAAATGTTAAATAAAAAAACAACAAAAAAACAACAAAAAAAGATGGTTAAAGGGTTAGAGTCCCTGATGAGGGTTAAAGTCCCTCACGAAGCCGTGTTCAGGTTAAAGTCCTGATAGTAAAACAGGTTAAAGTCCTGTTAACAGGTTTGAAATTTTGAATTGTATTGTTTTGTTTTGTGTGATTTTAATGTCTTTCTTATTTTGTGAGGCACTTTGAATTACTTTGTCTCTTTTACTTTGCTATACAAATACACCTCCCTTGCCTAAACAGGCTCTGTGCACTGTAGCACACTAGCTAGCTCGCTGTGTCTCAAAGCTAACAGTCACTTTTATTAAAATCTTAAAATGTAACATAAACAACCTATTAAAATTCAAATTAAGTGAACTAAAGACTGCCCAGTTCTTTTTATATGTAGAAACCTTAAGTTTGTGGTGTTGTTGTAATATTTATTATGCCTCAAAATTAGCATTAGCGTTAGCATTGACACAAACATGTCTCTTTCTAAACACAGAAGTGTCTCTGGTGAAGTATTAATTTTATTTGTGTCGAGTTTAACATGTGACAGTGACATCTACCTGCAGCTCTCTGTCCACTGCCTCATCTTTAAATATTTATTCAGTTTAAAGTGATTCTTCATGCTAACCTCAGAGAGATAAAACTGGACAGGAAGTAGTAACGCTAACAGTGAGGTTGGGGGCGCTGTTGTGCACATAGAGCCAATTGTTATACAGTGATCCCTCGTTTATCGCGGGAGATGCGTTCCAAAACTAACACGCGAAAAGTGAAATCCGTGAAGTAGTCAGCTTTATTTTTTTTTTTTTAATTATTTTACAATGCAATACTGAACTATAGAATGAAACCAAAAATCAAAACCTGTTTTAAAGCCCAAAATGTGTTTAAAACAATAATTTTAATACTGTACTGTACAGTAGAGTAAAGGTTGGAAACATTGTCACTCACGTATTTCACAGTCCCAGCGCTGCCTCTTCGTCCTGACTCCGCTCCAACTCTTTTAGCGTCCTTGTTAAAGCTTATTGCTGCTGTCGTTCTTATTAGGCCCGAGCCCCTACAGGGCGTAGGGCCTATTGCTTCCGCAACGATGAGTGCCTGGGCGAAGCCCAGGCACTCATCGTTGCTAACTGTCTTGCCGAACTTGTGCGCGCAGCGCACAAGTTCGGCTGAGGTCGCGACCTTGCCCTGATTCCACTATCCCAGCAACCCATGCCGCAGGCATGGGGCATCTTTATTACTGCCAAAATGAATGGAAGTCAATGGGAGGTCAGTGGGCGACCCCCGACGTCATGGCGAATGACGGGCGCGTCAGCGCCCGTCATTCGCCAATGACCCCACGGTGACGTGGGGAAGGTCCAGAGCTTTCAAAACGTATAATTTGTCATTCTAATGTTATCGGATATATTGTTTTTGCTAAAAATATTATTAGGCCCGAGCCGGAGACAACGTCCCGGCGAGGGACTCATTAAAACCGCGTCCGAAACGGGAAAAATGGCAAAAATCAAGTGGTTAACACGCCCCGACATGCCAGTGAGTGGTGTCAAAAATTAGAACTCGTCAAGCTCTAATTGTCACCGAAGACCCCGAAAAAAAATAACGAAAGACGACTCGGTAGCGCCACCTCAAACTTTGATTTTCATTGGGCCTATGGGAGCCCGACTCGGAAAAAAGTGAACCTAAAAATCTGAAACTCGCATCAAAAAATAGAACATGTCGGGACATGACAAAAATTATATTATGGCCCCGCCCTAAAATGTACAGGAAGTCGGCCATATTGGATCAAACCCGGTGATGACAAAAGCGCACACCCTCACATTCAGGACATCTCCTCGCACAGTTTTGATCACAGACACTTCAAATTTGGCCCAAACCCACTAAACCCATGTGAGATTAAAGATCATCAATTATATTTGAATATGACGTTGGGTATGGTCATGGGGAATTTTATACAAAATCACAATTTTTGGAATATTTCAATAAAATATTTCTCGTTCACACATTTTTTGTTGGGAAAACGCTAATACAGCGTTTATGCACATTTGTGAGCTGAACACAATGATATGTAAATCATGGCTTTATCTCACAAAATGGCTCTCTAGCGCCCTCTTCAAATTTCATTTTCAAAAATTCGTACAAGACAATCGATTCGTCGTGGACTTGTGAAAAAATTCACAGGGGCCTTATTTGTGATAGGGCACAATGTGAGAAAGTCACATGACTGTAGCTTTTATGGTTTAGGAGAAAAAAAATGGGTCGAAAAAAAATTTCCATTATTATTCTTCTTATTCTTATTTTGCTCGCGACTTCAAAACCATTTTTGACCCCCTGAACGTTAACGAAAACTCAATTTTATTGGACCCAAAATTCAAGGTTGGCGAAAAATTATTTCTTTTTAAGCTTGTCAGGAAAAATTTTCAAAAATGACACTCTAGCGCCCCCTAACAACCCCCATTCATTTTTTGGCAAAGTTTCTCATAGACAGTTGAAATTTGGTAGATCCATCCATCTTTCCATCCTGAACAAAAAAGCCAATGAGAACATACCTCTATTTGCAACTATGTTACCGTGGTAACGTCATAAATGTGTCATTGAAATGAATGGGGTTCAGAGTACTGGACTTTGTTGTCGACTAAATAGATGCTCTGCACTAATCCAACTATGACCCAAAATTCAAGGTTGGTGAAATATGTATTATTTTGACGTAAAAAAAAAATTATGTTGCAATATGACTCACTAGCGCCACCTCAAAGTTTAGAATACATTATGTCAATGAGAGACCTTTTTCATTGTAGACAGATGAAATTTGGTAGAACCATAGAACATGTCAAAACAAATAAAAAATTATATTATGACCCCACCCTAAACCCGACAGGAAGTCCGCCATTGTGGGCGGAACCTCATTTTTTTGAAATTTTAACTCTCACGTTTGGATTTTTTACGTCATGGATTTTTTTTCAACAAAGTTGGAAATTGGTGAAAAGGAACTAGACCCATGTGGGATTGAAGGAAACCCTCTTGCATTTTTCTACGTCATAAAATGTGGGCGTGGTCAGCCTGCTAAGAAAAATTGCATTTTTTGAAGTATTTAATCACATGTAACTCAAATATGCAGTGGTCTATTTCCCGGCATTAATATACATTTTACTCAAAATGATGTTCTGAACACATAGATATACAATTTACATAGGTCAAATATTACATTGCTCCACAGCGCCCCCTGGAAATTTTGAATGGGACCCAAAAAATTTTACTTTGTCAAAAACATTTGAAATTTGGCATGGACATCCCTTACTCGATACTGAACAAAAACGCCAATGAGAACCTACCTCTATTTGCAAGTGTGTTGCCATGGCAACGACCGACGTTTCTCATTGAAATTCATGGGTTTTGGTTAACTGGGATGAAAAAAAATTTTTTGTCATAGACCATCGAAATTTGGTACACATATTCCACTCATCATACTGAACAAAAAAGTCAATGAAGACATACCTCTATTTCCAACCGTGTAGGTGTGAACATGTCATAAATGCTCTCATTGGAATGAATGGAGTAGTATTACTCAGTCGCTGTTTTTGGTGGGAGGGGCGTTGTAAGCAGGAAGGCGAAGCGCGAACTCCGCGGTGGCGTGAACCCCGCGGTCGCAAGGGTGGCGAGGGCCTTTATCACTGCTTGCAGTTTTAATTATTTTTATTATTATTATTTTTTTTTTTTCTTCTTTCATCTGCTCTTTGAGCAGGAATTTCACCCCCTGAACATATTTGAAAACTCACCAAAATTTGCCCAAAATTCAGAAGTGGCGAAAAATTTATTTTTTTATATGGTGCATCATTGGGCATAAAAAAATGGCGCGACAGCGCCACCTACAAAAATCAAAATACATTGCGTCAATGGGAGACACCCCGACGTCAACTTTGACGTAGAGCCACCAAATTCGGTACACACATTCATCAAGTGATGCCAAACAAAAAATATTATTATGGCCACGCCCTCTGACAAACCGGAAGTCGGCCATCTTGGATTGAAAATTCCGAAATGCCGACTCGGCATTTTAGTTGACGTCGCATTTTCGTCAACTCCTCTGAAGGCGCTTCACTTGCAGGGCTGAAAATCACTGGACATCATCTAGACAAGTGGGGCATCAAAAGTTATCCAATTTAGGTTGATACCTGTCATGGTTTCCGTGCGGCGAAGCCGCAAAATTCCATCGGAATTTTTGCAATTTTCTAATTTCAAAATTTGCTCCCGTTTGCGCATACAAAGTCCGATTGGACTCAAATTCAAATCAGTTGTAAAACTTTTGGGCCTAAACCTACTCATTGTGAAAGAAACAAAATTAGCGCGATAGCGCCCCCTACAGAATAACAAATACATTTGCATGGAGGTCCCAAAATTTAGTTTTCCCAAATGTTACGAAATTTCACACAAAATTCCAGTGGGTCATCCCAATCAATAAAGTCAATCAGACCCATGACGTTTTTTGTACCGTGTTGCCATGACGATGCGCCAAATTGCCCATGTTATCCTAATGGGAACGCTCCGAAAATGTCCCATTCATGAGAAACACATTAGTTTCATGGAATTAAATGAAATTTGCCAGAATGACTCATCATATCATCCCGATCAAAAAAGTCAATCACACCCATGCCATATTTTTCACTCTGTTGCTATGGTTATGCGCGAAATACCCCATGTTATCCTAATGGGAAAATTTACACATTTTTGGACATTTCAAAGTCTTATAACGGCTTCAAACCTTCAATGAAGAATGTGACATTTGGCACGTTGATTCTTTATATCGTCCCCATCAAAAAAGTCCGAGGTGCCAACTTTGTATGTTGCACGGTGTTGCCATGGCGATGCCTGGAAAACCCCATGTTGGTGCATTTTGTGCATCAGTGCTCCCAATGTCTTTTGACTTTGTTTGGTGACAAGTGCAGCCCAAAGCCACAATAAAACAGAGGCAAGTGGCGGATCAGCGCCACCTGCAGGGAGTGCCCGGTCGGCCGAGTGCGAAGCGCGGCCCGCGAGGGCCGTTCGATGCCGCTTGCGGCTTTAATATTATTTTCCTCCTTCTTTATGGAACGAACCGAAGATTCATTTATTCCGTAATGGCGCCCCACAGCCGCACAGCTTTTACCTTCCTTTAGCATGTCCAGGAGTGTAACTTTTTCTGCAATAGTTAGCATCTTCCTCGGCCTCTTTGGCGCGTCCGGAGGCCCCGTTGTCAACGCGGAGCATTTCTTCGACATTGTGGGTTTTATCACAGAGAAAAAATGCAAACGTAAAGTTGGCAGAATGTACAGAAACGAAAACTGTTGACAAGTGAAAAACCAACACAGTACAACGTCAATATTTTATTTCTAGACAACAGTAAAGCCCCTGAGCCAATCAGAATTCAGATCACAATGCACTGTAAAAATATGCGCACTGTAAAAAAAATCCGTGAAGCAGCGAAGCCGTGAAAGACGAAGCGTGATATAGCGAGGGATCATTGTAGTGAAATTTGTGGTCTAACTTTCTTCTACGAGTTTTAACCCAGGCAATCAACAACTCAAACGACATTATAAAACGGCTTAAACGTCACAGGAGTCCATTTTGTTTTATTTAAGACCTTTAAGACATTTGTGCTATGGTGGTGCAATGGTTAGGCCACTCAGCGAGAAGCTAATAGGTCCAAATCTCTGAGGGGTCAGACGGGGCCTTTGTAACTTCAGTAATAATGATAATTGATGGTCAAATCTTAAATATAATTATGTTTAACGATGTTCTAGTGAAAAGCATAGTCCAACTTGTCATCTGCTTTTTAACATTCTCCTTCGAGCGAACAGCCAGACGCTCAACATCAACTACAAACTTTGCACAACCTTTTGACTTCTAAAGGCTCCGGTCGCTGCTTCGAGTCTGACCCTGTGTAAAGATGAAATACAAACGTGCTTGTTGAGTGGAATACCTTTAGCTCGGTGTAAGTCCTGAGCCACGGCACGCACACACACGAGCAGAAACGCGATCTCTCTTTTGTCGCTCTGGTAAAGTGGTGCTCGCTGACAGGCCTGACATTTAGCCCTGCTGTCAGCGCCGCGAACACAAACACAAGACTCCAGAAGCCGAGAGTGGGCCAGGTGTGAAGCAGCGGAGATTTAAGAGTATCGTTCCATACTCCTCGAATTACAGGGGCTTTGCTGAGCTCAGAAAAATAAATATGACTGAAAGAAATATGTTTTGGCATTTATAAAACAGCAGAAAAGCAGAGGAGTTCATTTGGGAAGAGGTAGACACTTCATAATCATTTCTAATTACAGTGGTCCCTGGTTAAGTTCTAAAAATAATCAAGTATCAGCTTTGTTTTTTACAGTTATTCTAGATGTTTTGCAGCTGTAAAACCCCTCACCACACACTTTATACACTTTTCTCAGACGACAAGAAAAGCATTAAAACAAACCAGAAAATGGAAAAATACCATAGTGTGAAACGTCGCCTGTTTTCTGTCACTTTCTCCAGCTTATTCTGTTATAATTCGCTCTTCATTCCATAGAATCTCAGAGCGCTACAATGAAACAAGAATTTTAAACCAACACTAAACTGCTAAATGCAAAAAACATCAACAATAAGCTTTTCTAAATAAAAAGGTCATTAAATTCGCTTTAAAAAAAAGTCCAGGCTCTGTGTGGCTCTGTGGAGGTAGGTCCAGAGTCGTGGTGCAGATGAACAGAAGCTCGGTCCTCCATCGTACAGAGCCTCGTGGGGGGGACCTGAAGGAGCCACCTGAAGATCTGAGGGTGCAGTTTGAAGATTGCAAAGTGATCAGGTCTTGCAGATACAGTGGTGCCCGACCAGCGATGCATTTATGGATCAGCAGAAGGAGCCAGTGCAGTGATTTGAGAATAAAAGTGCTATGTTCAAACTTTCTGACTTCCATTAGGATTCTGGCGGCGCTGTTTTGGATGTATTGTAGTTTTTGAATCCCTCAACAAAAAGTCCATTGCAATAATCCAACCTTGAGGAGATAAAGCTGTGGACAAGTTTCTCTGCATCTGGGAGGTTTAGAAGAGGGTGGAGTTTGGAGATGATCCGTAGATGGTGAAACGATGTCTTGCACAGGTGTTTTATGTGGTTACTGAAAGTCAACTGTGGATCCAACCGAAACCCCCGGGTAAGTGACTGAGGAGGAGAGACTGATGACCTGACCAGGGTCGGCTTTATCTTTCAGGGGGCCCTAAGCAGAATTTGTCGATGTCACAATCCAGAATGTCACAACTACCACACTCACAAGAACAGAACATGGATTTCGATGTGTTCCAGTTGGCGACAGTGGGCTTAAATTTACACTATAAAGGCTCCTTGCAGCGGCGAAAACACATAGCTACCCTCACCTCTGCCCGACTCAAAAACAAACGTAGCAGCAGCAGATATTTTGCAACTATAGATAGAAAACAAATGTTTAGGCTGCTGTAAACACACAAACTTGATATATTATTTTCTATATAAATGTATAGGCTCTTGGGGGCACTCTGGTGGCCCTGGACCTGACCATCAAAGGTGAACCGTGAAATAGGAAAGGAGCGGATCTGATGCCAACAAGGAGCACCTCGGTTTTACTACTGTTTTGCTGAAGGAAGCCGCTGTTCATCCATGATTTTACCTCCTCCTATAACCGCCGAACGCCGTGGGTGACGTCGCACTCACTTAATTGACGTCTTCATTCGGTTTATGGATTACACAGACATCCCAGCGCATCGCAACCCAATCTCATGTGTGACCTTAGCCTTCATCACTCCTCATCCTCTCCCACACACTCGGTGATATCTCCTAACACTTCCAGCAGGTTACACAGGGTCTTCTCCTGTTTCCTAACGATGTCTTGGCGTGTCGTCCGTACATGTCAGAGCTGGTTGGGAGTGTTCGCTAAGTCTCTGCTCCGAGTGTGAAATGGCCTCCTTCATTTTCCGTCTCTCGTATCAATGCCTCGTATCTTTAAGAAGTCATCTTTTTAAACGCTTTAGTGCCGAATAGATTTTGTCGAGATCGATGACAGGGGAAAGCGAGCGGAGGGGCAGTTATAAATGCGTTTACTTGAACTGGCCAAGGTTCTGTGACAGTTATGGGGATGGATTTTCAAAGGTAAAGTGCATTTGGCAGCTTTTCATATTTTTATTCTTATTATGAGGTTTAGTGGGAGTCTGGAGTAAATATTTATACATCAGAGTTTTACATCAGTCAAGTGGCAGTTTGTGGGAAAAAATGTTGAAAAGTAAATACAGGAAGTTGGCTAATAAGGAAGTAGGTGAATACAGGAAATAATGCAGGAATTAGGCTAATAAGGAAGTAAGCTAATACAGGAAGTAATACAGGAAGTAGGCTATTACAGGAAGTAATACAGGAAGTAGGCTAATACAGGAAGTAATACAGGAAGTAGGCTAATACAGAAAAGAATACAGCAAGTAGGCTAATACAGGAAGTAATTCAGGAAGTAGGCTAATACAGAAAATAATCCAGGAAGTAGGCTAATAAGGAAGTAAGCTAATACAGGAAGTAAGACAGGAAGTAGGCTAATACAGGAAGTAATGCAGGAAGTAGGCTAATACAGAAAATAATACAGGAAGTAGGCTAATACAGGACGTAATACAGCAAGTAGGCTAATACAGAAAGTAATACAGGAAGTAGGCTAATACAGCAAGTAGGCTAATACAGAAAGTAATACAGGAAGTAGGCTAATACAGGAAGTAGGCTAATACAGAAAATAATACAGGAAGTAGGCTAATACAGAAAAGAATACAGCAAGTAGGCTAATACAGGAAGTAGGCTAATACAGAAAATAATACAGGAAGTAGGCTAATACAGGAAGTAATTCAGGAAGTAGGCTAATACAGAAAATAATCCAGGAAGTAGGCTAATAAGGAAGTAGGCTAATACAGGAAGTAAGACAGGAAGTAGGCTAATACAGGAAGTAATACAGGAAGTAGGCTAATACAGAAAATAATACAGGAAGTAGGCTAATACAGGACGTAATACAGCAAGTAGGCTAATACAGAAAGTAATACAGGAAGTAGGCTAATACAGGAAGTAATACAGGAAGTGGGCTAATAAGGAAGTAGGCTAATACAGGAAGTGGGGTAATACAGTAAATAATACAGGAAGTAGGCTAATCGGTAACCGTTATGGAGTTCCCTCTGCCGTATCTGCTTCCCTTGTCCAACCACAAAGCAAAACATGAGGCATGATTTTGAGTTAAATCTTAAAAATACAACTATGTTAAGTATTTCTGAGTGAAATGAGGAGTCTTAACCTGTGAAATGCTGTTGAAGTATCTGAGAGTAGGTGTGTGGGTGTTGTAAGCGTTTCAGCGTGACAAAAGCAGATCTTTTTCCCAAACAAAGTGGCCACTCCAGTGTGGAATCTGACATGAGTGATAACCTCTGACCCCTCGAGCACACGGCCTTTTCAGAGGCAGTGGGCCGTGGACACTCGGGTTTGTATCATCAGCCCCTCAGCTCCACAGGGTTAATGACGCTCACTGTTGAAGCTGTAAACAACCAAAGTCAGAGGAAGAGGCCGAGGAACACACCTGTAAATTCACAAATAAAACCTACATATTAAGGCTGAGTTCTTCTCCCAAACTGTAAACACTCTGTTCCACCTTGTGATGTCATCATGTGGTAATACACGAAGTGCTGCTCAAACACCTGTTTCTGTGCAGGTAAGCGTTACAGCCTAAGTAATAAAAAGGTCAAAGGTTACAGGGAGAACACGGAGGGCGGAGTCTGTGACCAGGTGCTGCAGGAAGAACGCAGCCACGGTTTATTTAAGTCATGCAATAATGGATTTGATATAGTTTGAACATTAAAGGGCCCATATCATCATCTTATCTTTGTTCTAATGTTGTTTCTCATTTTTCACTCTCTGTTCCACCTTGTGATGTCATCAGGAAGTGCTCCACTGTGTTTTGAAACTCCATACACCCTCACTAGAATCATTTGGATCATTAATTTCACCTGTGGAATTGCTAATCTTTAGTAAACAAAAGGTAAAAAGGAGCTGTTAACTTGAAAACTACCACTTCCTGACATCACAAGGTGGAACAGAGCGTTTTGAGCTTTGGACATGTTAGACTAATAATAACTAAAGTGTTACTCAAACATGTGTGAATGAAACAAAACATAACTCCAGGTCTGTTTTTGAGGAGGAAACAGCATTAAAACATGATCTCTAGAGGCTTTAAAACAACTCTGTTGTCCACAAAGAACTTATTTTCAGTCAAAAACCTCAAAGACGATGGTGGTGACCACGACAACTTCTGGAATAAGAGAGCAGTGGGTGCGGTCGGCCAGGCTTAGCTGTCGCCAAGTTTATTTTATGGGGCAAATCTGAACAGTGTCAAATCAGAGCTTTTGTGATATGCTAAAATTTGGACAAATGCTGTAAGCTAACACAATCTTAGCCACAATCTGAAACACTGGAATCATTATGATTTAACATTTTTTTGTGTTCTGCACGAGTGTTTGGGAACTAACTTTACAGACACAGTGAACAGTTTCTCCAATAAACCTCCAGGAAACATCTCGCTGTTTGGACATTTACTGAGAGTAGATAGTAAAACTGTAACATACAAAGAAATATATGCATATTACTATCATACTTTTATATTCCTATGAACAAAGATTGTGCAGAGCTGCATAAAACATACAGTAGCTTATTATAATATAATATATGCACATCATTAGCTTAAAGGTAGCTACACCTAATGAAAACATGAGTAAAACTGTTAACATGCTAACATGAATGGAAAATTCCATAGACATGCTATTAGCATCTTCCATATTAGCGCGAATATACACTGTAAATCAACACAGGAAGTAATACAGCAAGTAATATAAGGAAGCAATAGAGGAAATAAGCAAATGAGAAAGTAATACAGGAAGTAGGCTAATATAGGAAGTAATACAGGAAGTAGGCTAATACAGGAAGTAATTCAGGAAGTAGGCTAATAATATTAGTGCAAATATACATTGTAAATCAACTTAAAGTGCCTCAAATGAGTTTATAGAGTGAGCTAACATGTTATAACATTAAAATACTCACAGACAAATATGTGCATGGGGTCAAATGACAGTTTACATGGCTTAAACACTGAGAAAAATGACAAAAATGCTGAAAGTCTGCAACAATATGGCAGCTACGGTGGCTCTGAATAGACAAAACACATTAACTCAAAACAGAAATGTCTTTCTGCACTGGGGGCTTGAACAATATGAATACCTGGAGCGGCTTTAGTAGACACTTCAGTAGTATGAATTGCGTAGTATGACTGTGATGCGTGTCTGCTGGTGGTGGTGGGACGGGCTGATGTCGCAGATTGGCAGTCTCGCTTCTGTCAGTCTGTCCCAGGGCGTCTGTGACTACAATAGTAACTTACCACGTGCGAATGTGGAGTGCCTGTCCTCGTGTGTTCAGCGCTTTTCTGATCTAATCCTCACATCTACCTGCCCCTTCACTTCACCTGAGAAAGTCATAACAGCAGATTACAGACAAACACAGCAGCAGCATCTGATGGAGGACACTTTTCCCACGTCTCCTGTCTCCAGCCGTCCCCAAACTCCTCACCGTCTATCAAAACAACAGGCCTGTGTGGCTGTGTGCTCACGCCTATCACCTGCAGGCTCCAAAGCAAGGTGCCCTCTGTGTTAGAAGGAGTTGGACTGTGGAGATAGTGATTATGTGAGGAAGTGAGGAAGTGAGGACGTGAGGAGGCAGGAGCTGAGGTGGGAGGAGGGTTATCTCAGTTATGGATGACTGGCAGACACAGGAGACAAGAGACAGGGGGCTACTGTATCCCTGAACAGCAAAACTACTTTCTCACGAGGTGGATCCAAAGAATATGACACAAAATCTATAGTGCTAGAATTAAAGGTGTTTTATGTCACTTTTCTACTGGGGGTCTGCTACTAGCTTGCTTCCATGGATATTTTATTTCTCTGCATGTTCATCTTTTTTGTTTTGCATTTATAAGACTTTTTGTTCTATGCGACAACCAAAATGTTCTGTCTAAATGTAAGGTTAGCAGGATCGCCTTTTCACAGACTTCACTCGTAACTTGAGCTGGTGGTGTTTGTGTCTACGGAGATAGAGAAGTTTATTCAAGGCAAAGTAATCTCAACGTAATCAAGTCGTATTCTCCTGGAGCCGAGAGCAGCTGGTCTGAAGTGGAGCTGGTCCTGACTCTTACATCGAGAGCAGCAAAGTCTGACGGAGAGACTGGAGTTAAACTGAGAGCACCAGCTCAAGACAGGACCAGTCGTAGTTGTGCTGGTTGTAGCTGTGCTGGTAGTAGCTAGGTTAGGTAGGTTGTAGCTGTGCTGGTCTTAGCTTCTTCTGGATGTAGCTGCGCTGGTTGTAGCTGCATCTGGTTGTAGCTGTGCTGGTCATAGCTGTGCTAGTTGTAGCTGTGCTAGTCATAGCTGCGCTGCATTTAGTCGTAGCTGCGTCTGGCCATAGCTGCATCTGGTCGTAGCAGTGCTGGTCGTAGCTGCTTCTGGTCGTAGCTACATCTGGTCGTAGCTGCGTCTGGTCGTAGCTGCATCTGGTCGTAGCGGTGCTGGTCGTAGCTGCGCTGGTCGTAGCTGTGTCTGGTTGTAGCTGCGTCAGGTCGGTTGTAGCTGAGTCTGGTCGTAGCTGCGTTGGTTTCTAGACTCTGTTTAAACAGTGTAACACGCTGCTCCTCGTATTTAATCGTTTGTCAGCAGAGCCTCCACACACAGGAGAAACTTCATACATTTTTGAGAAAGTTCAAATGTCCACAGTGTGTTTATATGAGGGTTGAATTGTGAGACCATCCCATTGCTGCAATTTAGTCCAGAAGTTTAGCCTTCCTGAATTATTTCCTGGCACATCATGTGTAAAACTCTGTTTCATTATCTGCTTTTGGGGTGAGTGGGAATCCATTTGAGACTTTAATTAAACGCCTGGAACAAATTGTGCCTCTTTAAATAAAGTCAGTGGCTCTTCAGATATCAGGCTCCACCTCCGTGAAAACTGCAGTGGAGTCGTGCTGCTGCTCAAGTCCAGTTATATTAAATAAACAGTATTACACGTCTTTTATTCAGGGGCATACATGTGTGATTGTGTTAGCTTAAATGTGACAGGGGAAAGTGAACAGAACTCATTTGCATTCGAATGGACTCATAATACATAGCTATGAGTTTTAATTAGCTGGCAATAGTGCACTGGGTAATTAAAACAGATTGTTGGAACAAACGCTGTCGCCTGCTGTTGTGGCATAGTTAGCCCGTACACAAACATATGCTCCATTAATAACAATAAAACTATTCTCTGCACATCCGTCGGTTTGTGGTCTGTTTGACAATGGGTTCAGATTTTGGGGGTTTTAAATGTTTAACTTTTTGGAGAGGTGCGTTCAAAGTCATACCTGAGGATAAAAAAGTGGACTAATTGACCCACAGCGATCGGCTCCAATCAAATGAAGCTCATCGAGCCCAGCAGATATAGCGGCCAATTTGGAGCCGAGTTGCATTTTAGGAATTCCGACCACGAGTATCATAGCAACGAAAGAGCCAATCAGGAGCGAGGCTGTTGAAGGTAACGGCCCTTAAGTGTTACTCAAATATGTGTGAGTGAAACAAAACACAACTCCAGACATGTTTTTGAGGGGGTAACAGCATTATAACATGGCCCTGACCTGTGGGGTGCCCCAGGGGTCAATCCTGACCTCCCGCGTGCACCTGGGACTCATCTGGCACAATCAACGCCACCTGCCTGGGGAATAAGAGGAGCCGGAACTCTACACTCGGGTCCAGATCGTAATTGTTCGTCTTCGTGCTCTGTTAGTCCTGGTGTTTGTGTGTCTGTGTGCCTTTGTGTTTCACCTCCTGCTCCCTGCACCAGCTCTGGACTCCTGCTCCCACTTCACGACCAGATCGTCCGCGTGTCCACCAATCCTGCTCCCTGCTCATCCGGCTCCGTTGTCTCTGCTCCGTGCTGGACCCCGCTCTCTACACCGGTATCGTTGTCTCACCTCACCTGTTCGTATTCATGTCACCGGATCCTGGCACTCACCCTGCTTTCTGCTCCAAGAGAGACTCTACCGTCATTGTTTGCACCTTATTTTTTTCCACTCTGTAAATAAACACTGTAAAACTTGCCCCGAGTTGTGCATGTTGGTCCGTTCTACCAGCCTTTACGACACGGTTTAGTCCCGGTTTGGTCCTGGTTTAGACCTGGTTCCATCTCGCCTTAGTCCTGGTCATTAATCCTTTTTTATTTTGTAAAACTTACCAAATAAAACAGAATAAATAAATAAAATATAAACAGCAGATATTTCAGACTTTAATGCCTTGTTTAGTTTTGACTCTGATAAAACATTAAAACCCGTTGAAACGAGCGTGTTCTGCTCTGTGGGGACTTCGCCCGATGAACTGACAGCACGATCAGACTAGTATCACATCTCCACCCGTCCTCCAGTCCTGTTCAGACCTCCTCCGTCAAATTAGCACAAACAAAACGCTCACTTCCTCTTCGGGATTAGCATTTAGCCGTTTAGCATCTGAGCGGCTTTAACACCTTTGATGGCGATGAGATAAGGAGGGCGGCTCGCTTGTCACATCCCATCAGCGTTTGATGCATTCGTAGCTGGCACGGTGGAGTAAACTTGTGAATCGGCCCCTCCAACGATCTCTCCGGAGCCCGGGGACCCTCGAAATGGATTTGATGTTAACAAAGTGAGACAGAAGAGGCAGGAGCAGGGAGTTTGACACCAGATGCCCTCCCATTTCGCCCTAGTGTGTACTGCTCACTGTTCATCACGCACAACGGCACTAAAGGGTGACTTTCTGACCCACAATCCACTCCCCCCTCCGATCCGCAGCATTGGAGGTAACTTTGGTAGTGTTCAGGAGCACGAGGAGGAGGAGGAGCCAGAGGAGGAGGGGCCAGAGGAAGAGGAGGAGCCAGAGGGTTACGAGGCCCCTGTTTTTGGTAACGATGGTAAATAGTTACATTTTTCTACAGCACTTTTCCATCTTCAAGACTCTCAAAGCGCTTTGCATCAAGAAACCACTCACACATTCACTCATGAGGGGGGTTAAGTGTCTTGCCCAAGGACACAACAACAGTATTCATCTGTGGGAGCTGGAGTCGCACCACCAACCTGTGGGTCACTGGACAAACGCTCGACCAACTGAGCCACTGTCGTCCTGAAATGAAAGACCAGAAATGAATCACTGACCAACCGACCGATGGGTTTAAAGATTGTTCCAAAATGCAACAAAATGGAAAAATATCTGGAATTACATCAGTCAGATTCACACTGAGATATGACAGAAATATATACACACATTTATACATGTGCACATAAACTCTGGTGTGAAATAAACAACTGCTGCTAAATAAAAATACACAGCCTAATAATTCTAAATAAAATAAAATAAAATAAAATAATAATAATAATAATAATAATAATAATAATAATAATAATAATAATAATAATAATAATAATAATAATAATAATAATTAAAAAATATATACATTACCGTTCAAAGGTTTGGACACACCGTTTCATTCTTTTTTTTTTTTCCCTGTATTTTTACTATTTTCTGTATTTTACACACGCACAGAAGACAAATAAATGAAGTAAGAAATATGGATTTAAAAATGATATATTTATATAAAATGTACATGTCACTTCACTGTTTTACTGTTTTTTTGTGGCATCTGTTTTACACCAGAATTTTCATTAAAAGTTTTCAGACTGTGGCATGAAAATATAAGAACATAAGATCGTGTGAAAAAAATACACCTGCTGCTGAAATAAAAAAGACTTTTGGTTTTGATTCTGCCTAAAAAACAATGTTTGCTTCATGTGATTAGTTTAGAACAGATCTGAAAGAGCAAAACAAACATCACGAGTCAGACAGGTTACACTTATATTATTTAAATATTAAATTATATTATTTAAATGTTTTTTTGACTCTGTTCTATGTTCTGATTTTGATATTAATGTTTTTGCTATAAAATTTTTTTTTATTATTACTATTTTTATTATTCATGTTTCTATTCTTTATGTTTTTTATTGTTCATGTTTTATTATTGATGTTTTTATTATTAATGTTTTTATTGTTCAGGTTTTTTATTATTAATGATTTTATTATTATTGTTTTTATTGTTGATGTTTTTATTGTTATTGTTTTTATTATTCATGCTTTATTATTAATGCTTTTATTGTTCATGTTTTTTATTATTCATGCTTTATTATTAATGTTTTTATTGTTCATGTTTTTTATTATTAATATTTTTGTTCTTCATTTTGTTATTGTTCATGTTTTTATTATAGTTTTTTTTTATTGTTCTTTTTTTTTTTGATTCATGTTTTTATTGTTGATGTTTTTACTGTTGGTTTTGTTCTTAAACTCTCTGTTTTATCACTTCATAAAGCCTCATTTCACAGGTCACATTTCCTCTGGTTAAATCTGGTAAGGTGGCGCCGCTCTGTGGTCACATGTTGTTACTGCAGCTGTTACTACTGCTGTTTACCGTTGCCAGGCAACAGTCCAGTGAGTCCAGACTGTGCTGCAGACTCACTGAAGCTCAGGACTGAAGCTCAGGACTGAAGATCAGGACTGAAGATCAGGACTGAAACATGGAGAAACAGAGGCAAGAAACAAAGGACCTGGTCCAACAGAACTCCATCCACATCGAGACGGTGAAGAAAGAACGAAAACACCACCGACTGTTCACCGAGTTCAGCCTGAACCCGAGAGTCAAACGTGAGTACTGCAGACACAACATGCCTCCTGTTGTACAAAAAAGAGTCAGACGTGAGTACTGCAGACACAACATGCCTCCTGTTGTACAAAAAAGAGTCAGACGTGAGTACTGCAGACACAACGTGCCTCCTGTTGTACAAAAAAGAGTCAGACGTGAGTACTGCAGACACAACATGCCTCCTGTTGTACAAACACGGTCATTTTACCGGAGCTTAGTGATATGATGTTGTGATGTGAAAGAATCGGCTCTTTTGAACAGTCTGAGCTCAGTTTTTGAAAGAACAGATTCATTTTTTTCTCATTTTGATGCATTTTACACAGATTTACGCTGAAAAAACGAAAAAAATCAACACAAGAATTAAAAAAAGAACCAGAAGCCGATTATTAATCATCATTTTAAAGAGTAAACCTTCTGTCTGTGATCAGTCTGTTGATAAAATGAGTCTCATGTTCACTTCTGTCAGACGAGTAAAGAGTAAATGAGTCTGTTGAACGGCTCTTTGAAAAGATTCAGATTCTTTAAAAGAGCCGAAAGTCCCATCACTCGTGGAGCTGAGTCACAGCGACTTTTAAATTATAATAAACTGAGATTTATACAGAAAAGACAATATTCTTTTATGTCTGTACTTTACTGAAGTACGTTTACAGCGGATACTTTCACTTTTACTTGAGTACATTTGAGAGCAGTATCTGTACTTTCTACTGAGCTGTTTTTCAAAGGGACTTAAAGTAAAAAGTACTTTTCATGTGATTTGAGGAGTTATTTTTACCATGTTCGTGGAAACATCCTGAAGAAAGTTTAAGAGTTTGAGCTTCGACTTTGAGTAAAACAAAAATATAGTTTTTCGTGTCTTGTTTCATAGTTTTTCATGTGTTTCATAGTTTTTCGTGTCTGTTTCAATTTTTTGTGTCTGTTTCATAGTTTTTTGTCTGTTTCATAGTTTTTCGTGTCTGTTTCACAGTTTTTCGTGTCCATTTCACAGTTTTTCATGTCTGTTTCATAGTTTTTCATCTGTTTCATACTTTTTCGTGTCTGTTTCATAGTTTTTTGTGTCTGTTTCACAGTTTTTCGTGTGTTTCATAGTTTTCGTGTTTGTTGTTTTCAGTCCACGTGCTGCCAGACAAACCCATGTCCAGAAAACCCGTGGAGGTCGTCACTGAGGACGGTGAGTCCGGCTCATTCTGTGACTTTGACGTGATGTAGAAACAGCTGAATCTGTAAGAAGAATAAAAACAGCAAATACACGAGCGGACACAAGTTTGGACACTCATGTTTTTTTTTTCTTTCTACATGTTAAATCCACACAGAAAACGTCAAATATGTGAAATAAAATATATGCAGTAAAGAGAAAATTCTACTAAATATTTTTTGATAAAGCAAAGGACGAGGAACTGAATATAAAACATATATAAAAATATTTAGTAGTTATTCATTTTTTTCTTTGCTACATAATTTTATACATCTTACTCTATATATTTCATGTCTTCTGTGTGTTTATAAAAAGCAGAAAGTAGTAAAATAAAAAAACAAAAACAAAACAAGGCTGACTCTGGTACAATGTGTCAAAAAGAAACATTTATGGCCCAAATGTTCACAAACCCTTTCTAAATCATCCATTTTCTTCCTCTTATCCGGGGCCGGGTCGTGGGGCAGCAGTCTAAACAGGGACTCCCAGACTTCCCTCACCCCAGACACCTCCTCCAGCTCCTCCAGTGGGACGTTCCCAGGCCAGACACAGGAGATACTCCCTTCAAAATGTCCTGGGTCTCTCCCGGGGCCTCCTCCCAGTGGGACATGCTCAAAAGCGTCCAGGAGGCATCCGGGACAGACGCCTGAGCCACGTGGAGGAGCAGCGTCTCTACTCTGAGCTCCTCACCCTCTTTTTAAAGGAGCACCCAGCCGCCCTGTCACCTAAGTCCGTAATAATAACTGAACGAGAGCGTGTCCAAACTTTTGCCTGGTAGTAGATGTGACGTCATTATCGTGCTCATGTCACACCAGGGTTAGTTATGGGACATTTTGGGCTCTTGGGACGGGATCACGGGACAGTTTGAGCTCACGGGACGGGATCACGGGACAGTTTGGGCTCATGGGACGGGCTCACGGGACAGTTTGGGCTCATAGGACGGTATCACGGGACAGTTTGGGCTCATGGGACAGGCTCATGGGATGGTATCACGGGACAGTTTGGGCTCATGGGACGGGATCACGGGACAGTTTGGGCTCATGGGACGGGATCACGGGACAGTTTGGGCTCATGGGACGGGCTCATGGGACAGTTTGGGCTCATGGGACGGGGTCACGGGACAGTTTGGGCTCATGGGACGGGGTCACGGGACAGTTTGGGCTCATGGGACGGGGTCACGGGACAGTTTGGGCTCATGGGACGGGATCACGGGACAGTTTGGGCTCATGGGACGGGATCACGGGACAGTTTGGGCTCATGGGACGGGATCACGGGACAGTTTGGGCTCACGGGACAGTTTGGGCTCATGGGACGGCCTCTTGCACCTTTTATATTTCTTTTTACCCCAAAACTCTGCAGTGTTTGATTCTCTAAACATAATTTTGTCGTTTTCTATGACAATAAAACCATAAATCTAGTCCTACGTGACCCGCACTTCCTTCCTTCCTTTTATTTGGATGCTACTTCCTGTTGCTGCCGTCCCATCTGCCTTTACGTTGCAGGGTCACAGGGGTCACAGGGGTCACGTCTCATCACAACCGACCTCTAAACACCACAGTCTCACAGTTTGACGTGTTCATGTTCTAGCCGACTTCATCCGAGCGTTCCATAAAGCTCGAGAGGAACCCACGAAGAAGTACAGCGCGCCGCAGACGGAGAGCCAGGAGATCGGCTGGGTATCGGCTCCTCTGGTGAGATCGACGACCTTTGACCTTCACGTGACTTTTTCGCACCGTTTCTTCGCTAATTCTCTTGTGTTTTCAGACAATCGCCGACCGCAGTGACCGAAGATTTAACTTTAACCGTCTGAGCACGGACGTCACCAAACACAAGGAGCTGGCTCTGCGAAAAGGAGCAGAGTGAAGACTCAAAACGCAGCTGTGAACTCGAAATCTGCTGTATTTTTATTATTACACTTCATTGTGACAAAAGAACACGGTTTGTAGAAGTATTTGTAACATGGAATAGTAACGACAAAACTGCACGGAATTATGAACCAGGGATTTGAGTCAAAGCAAAACCAACAGTCGTCACTTTGTGTTTTAATAACAGACAAACTCAGGAACATTTTGGATTTTTATATTATGTACTTCACCGTTTACACAGCAGAAAATGAAATACTGGATACAGATGTGGACATTTGTACTTATTTCCGTCTGATGTCTCGATTTTCACGGCCAAAACAACTGCGTTTGATGAGACAGAAGTGTTTTTTTCTGCACATTCTGGAGATAAAGACGATTCTTTGTTGGCGATTCTCACGATTCTATCAAATGTCTCCTGAACGATTTCTGCTTTTTATCACAATAAACGATAATTACAGTTTATTGCCTCATCCCTCGTCACAATGTAAAGTGTCCGTAGAGTCTGTTTGTAAATTTAAAAGGTAAAAACAAAGGCAGGTGATAAGATATACAGTATTCATTACACTCGTTCCGTTGGACTCAGTGGTTATAGACAGTTTTAATCACATTGCAGTTCTGTACGTCAGGCATTTTCTTGACTAAAGAGGCAAGTTTTTGAATGAAACCCAAAGAAACAGCTGCGCCTCAAGAGAAAACACAGTGTGTATCGTGGTTCTGTGAGGCTGAGTTAAAGAAGTCGTGTCTGGAACAAAGATACGGGACATTACTGAACTAAAGCAAAAGATACAGATATGATTGAACCAGTGATGAGGCTCTGCTGCAGTGAACACGGCAAGAAATCCAGTCCTGTCTCCATTTGTCGCACTAACGTTTCACATATAGACGTGGATTAAATCATGTTGGAAACCACTGAGTCCAATAGAACAAGTCTGATTCATGTCTGATCAACTGCCTTTGTAATAAATAAGAGACTTTACAGATGTTTAACAGCAGACGGACGAGTGAAGATTTGGGATTTTTATGTGTACTTCACCGTTTACACAACAGCAAAAGAAATAATGGATATGGATGTGGACATTTGTGCTCATTTCCGTCTCATGCCTGAAATCCTTCGCTCCGTTTGGGCGTCTTCTGGTCTTCTGCTTCACTGGTTCCATATAAAAACATTAAAGTCCACACTCGACTTCCTCCTCAAAGCACAAATAAATGAAACGTGTATAAAATCCTGCTTTTAGTCCATGTTTATCCTAGAGGCCAGTGCGCACCAGCCTCATGATCGATTCTTCATTTTTCTTCGCACAGACTTGCCAGGACGTTTCTACGGGAAAAATGTAAAAAAATGCAGAATTAGTCAATTATTTTACAAGACTTTTTCGGGCATTTAAAAGAACAAGCTTTCTATTGAAAAACTGTGCCCCCCCCCCCTCTCTAACTGCTGCTGTCAGACTAGTCATTTTGTTCTTAAATGTTTGTATTAACCCTCTACATGATCCTGGGGTTCTTTTTTCTGAGTTATTTTACTTTTTGTTTTTTTATTTTTTTGTTTGTTTTTTTGAGTTATTTGGGGTTTTTTTTTTGTTATTTTGACTTTATTTTATTTATTTTTGTTATTTAGTGAGGTTTTTTGTTTGTTTTGTTTTTTTACAGTTATTTTGAGGGTTTTTTTTTGTTTGTCTTTTTCTATAGAAAAACTGTGTCCCCTCTCTCTGTACCTGCTGCTGTCAGACTCTTCATTTTGGTCTTAAATGTTCATATTAACCTGCTCTACATGATCCTGAGTTATTGTTTTTTTTAGTTATTTTGAGGTTGTTTGGGGTTTTTTTTTATTATTTTGAGTTGGGGGTTTTTTTCTGTTATTTTGAGGTTCTTTCTCTTTTTTGTTATTTTGATGGGTTTTTTGTTTGTTTTTTTTAGTTATTTTGAGGGTTGTTTTGTTTATTTTTTGTTTTTTTGAAAAACTGTGTCCCCTCTCTCTGTATCTGCTGCTGTCAGACTCGTCATTTTGGTCTTAAATGTTCGTATTAATCCTCTACATGATCCTGGGGTTTTTATTTCACTATTGTGTCTGTAAATCAAGATATGAACATTAATAACAGACAAATCAGGTCCTTCTTTCCCCGAGGTTTGGTGTCCTGTGTTGGATACTCACGTTCTGTTTGCCTCCTTTTCCTTTCTTGCCTCCTCTGGGACCTTTCCCGTGGGCGACTTTAGCTCGGAAACTGGACATGTCGTTGTAGCTCTCTTTCGTGTTCCACTTCGTTCCGCTCTTTTTTCCACCAAAACCAAACTTCTGGTCTTTGAATTTCCTCTTCGCGTTGGGCCTGAGGGTCGTTGTAACAATATTAATAATGATGAACATCTAAAATGCAAATCAGGTTCACTCTTTCTTACCCCTTTTTGTTCATCGTTTTCTTTGAGCCCTGAGAAGATTCTTTTCCTGATTTCTGGTCTCCTTCCAAAAACTCCAATTTGTCTGTCATTCCTAAAATAAAAAAAGTAAATAAAAATGTTAATCCCATACAATTCTCCTGAAATGTAACAATTCTAATTATTTTTGTTTTATTATTATTATTTTGTAATATTTTTATTATTACATTTATTTTTTATATTATTTTTGTTTTATTATTATGTTTATTTATTACTTTATTATTACTGTTTATTTTTAATATTTTATTTTATTATTATGTTGAACCTTTCTGATATTTCTTCACAGCCGTCATCATGGCCTTCTTCTCCTTCTGTCTCTTCTGCATCACTTCGATTTGAACCTACGACACAAACATATTTATTTAATACTGAGTTTAAAAAGAAACAACAAGTGTAATTTGTAAGTATTTATTTCACTCATCAAATTAATGTTTTCTGACCTTTTTGCCAAACTTCCGTTGCTCACGAAGCTGCTTCGCCTTTTCTGATCGTTCGATTATGCTCTGTTTGGCAATGAGCTTTTTACGAATCTGAAAACACAAAAACACAGACATGAGTGATTTTATGAAATATGTGATAAAGTGATAAAAACACAGGAGGAGAATAAGAAGAAGGAGAAGAAGGCAGAGGAGGAGAAGACACACAAGGAGGAGGAGTAGGAGGAGAAGAAGATGAGACGTAGGAGGAGGAGAAGACGACACAGAAAAGGAAGAAGGAATAGAGTAGACGACACAGAAGGAGAAAAAAAGAGGACAAGTAGTAGGAGAAGACACAGAAGAGGAAGAAGGAGTAGGAGGAGAAGAAGACAGAAGGAGAAGAAGGAGGAGAACCAGAAGTAGAAGACAGAAGGAGAAGTAGGAGAAGACAGAAGAAGAAGGAGGAGGAGAAGAAGACAAAGAAGAAGGAGAAGAAAAAGGAGATGGAAGAGGAGGAGGAGAAGTAGAAAACACAGAAGAAAACACAGGAAGAAGAAAAAGACAGAAGAAGAAAATAGAATAAGACAAAGAAGAAAAACACAGAAGTAGAAGAAGAAATTGAATAAAAAAAAACCAGAAGAAGCAGAAACAGCGCTGACCTTCTGCATCTGTTGGTCAGACTTTGCCATCTGTGCGAAATAGTCGTCGGGCCTTTTTGTGGCGACGCCGTGTTTGTTTAGAAGAGGCAGAGCCTGTAAAACTGTGGCCTGAGCCTGACGATAACTGAGTAAAGAAAATATAAGAAAACGGTTACACTAAACTCTGACTTACTGATACTGGTGCTCTGCCTTTTGAGCTACAACACTTAACACTCAAACATTTAATTACTGCTCAATAAAGTAATATAACTGTTACATGTTTGTGTCCTGTTAGCATGTTGAAGCACATTCCTAGTTTGGAAAGTTTGTTCACAGACAATGGCAATAAAACTTGCTTTCTAATTCTGACATGTGCATACTTACATATACGTTTACATGTTGTTTTATTGATGGAAAAATGCAGATTTAGACCTTTCCACAACACCCACAAAATAAAATCCCACCAGAAAAAACACTTAACTGTTCAAATGTTTGTCTTAGAGATAATCAGATCAATACTTTTTCATTTGGAGCATGTTTTGATTTGAAAGACATTTGCACTGGCCACGTTTGATCGACTGAAGTGATACTTACAAAAACATCTCCCTTTCAAAGTCGTTATCTGCATTTATGACTCCGTTTGCTGGTTTTGTCTCTTTCCCTTCAGCTTTGGCCAGAACATCTTCAGCGGGTAAGTTTGTGAGGTCCAACCGCTCCACCCACGGCAGGTCTTTACGGAAATCTGCGAGGCAACTCTTCAGACCGTCCTGTTCACAGAGGACACACAGAGGACACACAGAGGACACACAGAGGACACACAGAGGACACACAGAGGAGACGGACACAAGAGGAGACGGACACAAGAGGAGACAGACACAAGAGGAGACAGACACAAGAGGAGACAGACACAAGAGGAGACAGACACAGAGCCAGGGTCATTTAGCTTCAATACATTTGGTAAAACTGCCATAAAAAATAAGGAGTCTTACTTACCACATTGTTTGCAAACTTTTTAGCTTTATCGACCATTACATTCATGCCAGGTTTGAGCAGACCCTTGGCAAACGCCTCCTGGAGCTGAAAAACACAAATACATAGAGTACAATGTGTTTATAATTGTACACTCACTGATGCCAACAAGATAGAACAAAACCTGAGTGATAATGGGGATGCGAGGGATAAACTGAACATCAGACTTCAAGGTTTATTTATACAGCACAATGTGAACACAGAGTCACTCAAAGCGTTTTAGAGCATAAGAAAGACATTAAAATCATAATATAACAAATCAAAACAAAAATAATTATTATAAAATGAACAATAAAGGAGAAAAGTGCAGAATAAAACCCTTTCAGTCACATGCAGCTAAACAGAAACGTTTGAGTCTGGATTTAAACATGGTCAAAGTCGAAGCCTGTCTCACATCTTCAGGAAGAATGTTCCAGGTTTTAGCTGCACAAAACTGAAACACTGATTCAACATGTTTAGACCTGAGCCTGGGACTAAACCAGAACTAAACCAGGACTAAACCGGGGCTAAACCAGGGCTAAAGCAGGACTGGAACGGGGCTAAACCGGGGCTAGACCGGGACTAAACCAGGACTAGACCAGGGTTAATTCAGGACTAAACCAAGGTTAATTCAGGACTAAACCAGGACTAAACCAGGACTAGACCAGGACTAGACCAGCACAAGACCAGCACAAGACCAGGACTAGACCAGGACTAGACCAGGGTTAATTCAGGACTAAACCAGGACTAATTCTGGACTAAACCAGGGTTAATTCAGGACTAAACCAGGACTAGACCAGGGTTAATTCTGGACAAAACCAGGACTAAACCAGGGTTAATTCTGGACTAAACCAGGACTAGACCAGGGCTAATTCAGGACTAGATCGGGACTAGACCAGGACTAAACCAGGGCTAATTCAAGACTAGACCAGGGCTAAACTAGGACTAAACCCGGACTAAACCAGTTGTTTTGGATCCACACACTGATCTGTGGCAGTGACAGAGTGAAGACTTTAAAATAAACGCTCTTTTTAGTCACATTTAAAGCTGAATATTTAGTTTTATCTGTAGTATCACTTGACCCTGATCCATATCATGTTTCCTCATGGTTTT